>JANBXA010000114.1:12990000-13565000 GCA_030556225.1 Cricetiscus sungorus
TATTGATCAAGCACCAAATACTGTGGAATTTGCATAGATTCCAAGCAAGAACAAAGAAAAGTTCAGTTCTGGTTTTGCATCATTTGTTTTTGCTGGTCTTTGGATTTTTTTGTCATGACTAAGTCTAATATTTGCTATTAATATTAATAACATACATTAGTTATAAATTATTAGTTATCACAAATACATTTCTTTTCAAAATATGAGATATAATTAGACACAGGACTGCAGTAGCTGGGTTTTGACTAGCACTATGTGAAAATAATTACATTTTGTATCTGGTAAATATTCTAGTGGGATAGAATAATAATGGTGGAAATGTGTTTCTATAGTTTTTTTTTTCCTGTTATAAGAACTTTTATCACTGTGTTTTGACTTTATGACTCTCTGGGAAGTTTCTGAACTCTTGAGAATTTTCACTTTACTCATATGCAAAATAGACAGAGTCAGTAATGATCAATCATTATTAAAATCTAATACATTCTATGAAAGCAAAGTTTATATCTTATATTAGTATGAATAATTACTCTTATCATAACCTATCCATATTGCCTAGCATATAGAGAAATGCTCATTCTTATGAAAATGAAATAATTATTGAAAATAGTGGCTGGCAGAAAGCAAATCATCCACTCATCCTCCAGCAATACATTCATACTAGTAGCATATCAGTTTGTTATGAGTAGTGATATTGTGAGCTTCTCTCAATTCTTCCCAGGGCACAGCTTCACCCCTCTCTTTCTCGCCTTTAAAAAGTCATATCCCAAATTTTAAGAAGCTGGGGCTCACTGGCAGTCACATTCATATAACCCAGGTCACGTCCCCACCAAAGCTCTCAGCCTCAACTTAAGTGAATCACCTTCAGGTGATTCAGGGATACTGGTAGATTTACTGTCACCACAGAGGTGAGTGAGCTGTCCTTATCAGGCTCTGTCAAGTTATTTACTCACAGAAACTTTGAAACACTGCTTGGTAAAACATCAAGTTTAGTGAAATTTTATTATGTGTCTGTAGGGAAACAATTCATTGGTAAAAATAGAGATCAGCCTAGTATCAGATCTGAATGAACAAGTGACATTCAAATCTAAAATAAAGAAGCTTTGACACCTTTACCTTTTATGGAAGGTAAGGAGGCTGAGCAAGCATCACATGTTTGAGCAAAGGGGAAGGGGAAGGTCCATGTTTTCATGCAAGGACACCATCATTTGTCTAAAGGAGTGACAGACTGTTTGCTGTCTAATAAGCCGTATCTACTACAGACAGGACCATGTACAAGATTGCTTGTATGAGGGTGATGAACTGCTGTGGGGATATCGAAATGCATAAGCGTTCTCCAGCACTAGGAAAAATATCATGAAGAGATCAGAACCAGGAAATCAGACAAGTATTTCAAATGTTACCTGAACAGCCAATTTATAAATGGAAAGGCCCAAGCGTGTGTACTAATTTAATTTCTAGCACACATTGTCCCACTCCCCACTTATAATTTTCTCCTCTTGTCTGACCTACTTCATGCTAAACATCCCTGGTTATGAAAATGGGAGGTCTGATTAGCATCAGTAGTGGTCACTGGGCTATTAAGAGCACATGTAGTGGTTTCAAGGGAAGAAATTGGGGACAGAGCTAATAATACTGAGATACTGACAGGTGGAATCCAGTTCTGAGTAATGAGGATGTGGTTTATGAAGTCATCTTCTCTGCCTACCAGAGCTGAGGTGACTTTTCTACATGGAAAAAAAAATAACATGAAAAGTCTCTGCTGGTTCTTTTAATCCAATACTATTTAAAATCCCATGGCAGCGTTGACAATTGCTCTTGTCTTTCAAGCAACTTCTAGGGGATGTAATCTACAATTTTTCCTTTTCTTTTAAAGAGGGAACATTCATTTTGTGTTTGGTGTTTGCATTATTAAATTTTAAACATCGTTTACTTCTTTCTTGCAGAAAGATGCTGTGTTTTCATGGTTTTAAAGTTGATTATTTTTAAAAATTTTTATTCAAGGTTTTTAGATTTGGAGACTTATTCTCATGTGAGCAAACAGTTGGAAATTAGATAGGAGCTAGGTAATTTCTGTTATGCTACCTTCTTTATATCTAGTCAATCAACAAATCTTCCACTAAACATGTTTAAGTTGAAACATTTCAAACTCTACATTGCTTTCTTTCTATAAGGAAACTTGAGGGCCAGGGATATTTTTATTGTCAGTTTGCATCAAAATAGAGGTTAATCAACACCCCTTGTGGAAAGAATAGTGAAGAGGATGCTGTCAGTGATCTGAACCTTAGAATAAACATATTTTCTTTTGTTTAACCTGCTCCAAGATGGATTTGTGTTGGCGCAGAGCTGAAATTCCAGCTGTCATGATGCTTAGGAGCTTGATTTTAAACGTAATCTGGACTATAATGGAAACCTGTAAATATGTTTGCATAAACCAAACCACCCAAAACCTTACATTGGTCACATCAAACTATGAAAATACAGATGGTCTAGCGAAGAAGACTCTAAACGATTACTGACAGATTCTAAGCAGTGTTAGCTGCCTGCAAATTCTCCTGGTGAGTTATAGAGAATGACCTTGAGACCTGCATTAAGCAATTTGTATGTTTGTCTCTCACACATTCCCTGATGAGTATGATTACCACTTGCATTAAAAGTGATGAATGTTGGCAACTTTATGTTAATGCCATGGGAAGAATCCTTTATCATTCAATGAGTTGCCTTGGCCAAGGAGAAAGGGTGGTATTGTGCCATGGCTTACTACTTCCTGGCAATTTTTGTTTAAACAGGTTGAATTGATGCCTTAGAATAGATGAGAAAAAAATTTGTCATTGGCAATTGTCCTAGAATTACAAACAGTGCAAGAAAATGATGAAGTCACCTATTCAACTAACGTAATCTCCAGGTACAAGAAAGAAAATAGGACATTTATTCTGCCTCACAGTTTTCCTGGATCTGTGAAGAGAAATAGAATCTCAGCAGATTCTAAAAACAACTAGATTTGTGCTTATTCTTGCTTATTCCTCTTAGACTTGGTCTTATACCAGACAGAGGTATTTATCACTTTATAATGTGCTTTCCCCTTTAGTCTCTGTGTTTCAGATTAATTAGAGGAACTTTGAAGAAGATATTTTAAGAATTCAGGTCTGGCTATTTCAGTGCTCTATAAAAACGGGCTATCTGGTGTACAAAAGAGAGAGACGAAGAGAAGGAGCAAGAGAGAGAAGGGCAGGGGAAACAAGAGGGAAGGGAGAGAGAGGGAGATAGAAGAGAATGTGCACGTCTCATATGAAATTTTGTACACTATTCTGAGGGAATCTTGGCAGAAGCAAATTTCTTCTAAAATAAATCTGTGCATATTATTTTTGGTCAGTTATATTACATCTGACAGACCTAATCAGGTCAAGTTCCTATTTGTTCATCCAAACAAAATATTTACCATTTCAATCTAGTTCCAATGCATCAATATTTTATCCATCATAACCTTATGTAATATCCTCTTATTTCTTTTTATGGATCCACAGAATAAACTAGTTTAGCTGTGGTTTGTGTGTGTGTGTGTGTGTGTGTGTGTCTGTGTGTGTGAACATGTATCAGGTGAAAAGTCTTATGAGTGGGGGTTAAGATGCTACATATAATTAAATAATGAGTTAACCATTATAAATGAAAATTATAAGAACATAGATCTATCTTTCATGTATGCACATGTAGCAAATGAATTTTTGATGTAAAGATTTGACAAAAATCATGTCTAAAAGATTATTAAAGGAATAGGGCTTGAAACACAGATTAGTGGAAAAGTGCTGGCTTCACACCCTTAAGCTCCTGAGCTCAGTACTGAAACACACACACACACACACACACACACACACACACACACACACACACACAAAACCACTACCAACATCATCAAAAGTATGGGCTGTGTCATTGTCCACCCTGTAGTCTCAGAACGTAAGGGGCTGAGGTGAGGGAATTAAGAGTTTAGGGGCAGCTTGGTCTATATTGTAAAAAAGTCAAAAGTATTGGTTTTGTAGATTATTATTAGGACGCTATAATTGTTTTAATGGAACGTTTAAAATTTGCTGATAAAACCTGAAATATTTAATAATAACATTTTTTTTACAAAGGGAAATTCTATACAGAAGTAACTATTTTAGCAAAAGTTTGGATGAGAAGACTGTGTGGTTCTTGAAACCCTCTTTTTGTGTCTACAGTTTCACTTTTTGTAATTATATGTAGAGCTGTGATGAAAAAGAATCCCCAAATATTCAGTTGTTTGACAAAAAAATACATTAGATATGACCTGAGTGAAAAGACAAGAGCTGTCATTTTCTTCATAAATTACAGGCAAACAATTGGATAACTGGGTATTTTGGTTCTCTTAATGAGATCAACTGTTAGGGAAATGTAATCCGTTGGCGGGTGGGCAAATAACAAAACCACACCCATGTACAACATCAATTATGATTAGTTTTATTACAGGAGTTATTTTAATGGTTATAACAAAGCCAATTTTCCTCACAAAGTATTTACAGAAAATTTAACATCTTATGAATCTTGATTACAATCAGGGAAGTAGTATAGACTAGGAAGGATCTTATATGTCCATCCAAACACATACTCAAGGATTTTAGACTGAAGAGAGGACTTTAAGTGGGCCTGGGTAGAGAAAGCAGCATGGAATATGTGCAAAGGACAGAAAATAACATAGGAATATTTTTTCTCCATAGTGTTTAAAAACTATTTTAACTTTAACTATTTATCTTGAAATAATTTCTATTTTAAAGAGCTAGAGATGACAAAATCACTGTTTTCATATCTATCTTCTTGAATTTTTTCTCTTGATGAATGCCTATTTGAGCTTGTATACATCATGGCCAAGGAACTGTGTTCTTCATATTAAACAGTTACCTTAAAGAAATAGGCAAAGATACAGGAGTTAGAGAAAAGGATGACTTGAATTAAGATGTGGGCAATTTTAATCAAGAAAAGCCATATTCAGTAAACTCCATAAGATCAGTGAAGGCAGAAATGTATTAAGGTTAATCAGTTTTGGAGAAATGTAACCAGTAGATAATGTACCCTGACTTTTTTTCACTGTGACAGGTGTAATAACCACAATCGCTGTTCATCTATATTTCACTGGGCATAAATGCAAATTTCCCATTTTCACAGATGAGAGAATTTTATTACATTATATTGATTTAGAAATAATTCATTAACCTCTTCTCCTTCTTTTTCTTTATACATCAATCTGTCTCTATTCAAGGCTCTGTCTTCACTTTTCATCTGTTTGCTGTGAAGTGTCCTGTGTTACAGGCCACTGAAAGACTGCCTTTTACATACTCAGCTTGACCATCCAAAGCTCGAAAAATAGTCCCCCTTTCCTTCCCATTTGAGGTGTGTTTGGATGTTCAGAAATGTTTGAGCTTAAACAACTTCATAGTCTCATGTAACCCCAAACTCTGTTGCACTGTTCTATGGATCTTTACTAATATTTCTAAGTGTGGGTATTGTTTTTCCTTCTTTCTCCAAAATCAGGTCAGTATAAATGTAGATCAGTATACTGTGGCTGTGGGTTTACTGCCTTGGATTAGTGCCTGATCCAAGGGGATAGTGAATGGGAATGTTTTTAGTTATCTAAACCCTATCACGACAACCTGAGATATTTGACAGTATCTTCAGTAGCTTTTTACTCATTGCATTCACTTTGTTGTTATATGGGGAAGTGGCCCAGATCTTTGCACATGCTAGGCAAGCACTCTACCACTGAGCCTCTTTTCTTGCTATTGAAGGCATTTTTGATTGTCTAGAGTGGGGGAGCAATAATTGTAACAGGCATATTAATCTGCAGCCCAAGCTTGCTGTTCTATAGCTCGCCGTGCACAAAGTTGCTTCTCATAGTAAAGGATCATATAAGTCCATCAGTGCTTGAGTTTTAGGGTTACCAAAGCAAATAGTTTGTATTACAGACTAGAGTCTATTACTTTTCAGAAGTGTGAAATCACAAACAACAACTTCTCTATCATGGATCCCTTTATAAATGACTAAAAGGCATAAGGTATTTATGTATAAGAATACTTGTTAAATTTTTATTTATAGTAGTAAAGGCAAAAATCACATAAATGTCTAGTGATACAAGATTTAGAGAATGAATTATGACCACCACTTCATACTGATAATTGGCTTATTAAATAGCAAAACTTCCATTTTTTGTAAATGTTGGAATTACATAAAAACCAAATAATGAAAAAAGATCATACTGTGTTACATTTACAGAAAGATTTAATATTAGGAAATATATGTGCCACCTCTTTATTCTCACAGAAAAAGGCTGAACATAGGTTCCCTTGTTATCTCTGAGCACTTGAACTTTGACAACATATATCCTTTTCAGTGTATGTTCTGAACACAATGCATACATTTTAAGCAAAAAAAATAGAAATGAAAAATTTAAAAAGCAAGTGACAAGTTCTCCTGTGTAGACATGTGCTGTCATGAGCAGAAACTTGGTACTTGATTCACATCAGACTTATGCTTTGTTATGTGTTCTGGGGCCTCGTTGTTTCCCTTGTAAGCAAATGGTGAGGAACCAATGGCACTCTTCCCAACTCACATTTTGCTTCATTTTTGAAAGTCAATGAGATAAGTTTAAGGATTATTCTGAGGATTCTTGAAGGTTATTTTTTTAAATATTTTCTCCCAGTGACTAACAGTAACTTGTTTAATATATCTTGCTAATTGATCTGTGGCTGCAGTGGAAAAATTTCATGGAAGACACATTTCTATCTCCAGATTACCTTTGCTCTGAGTTTCAGGTCAATTCAATAGGTTCACAACTGTCAATGGAATATCCATCTTTTAAAATGATAAGTGGGTTTATGAGTAAAACCAGGGCCCTCGTCATCAAAATTCTGCAGTTGGTCTGGCATGCAGTTGGATGTGAAATTGACTTTAGAATGTTGGAAAGATATACACCATTGAGGAGTCAGGAGGCAGATCAGGGAGAGAAAGAAGACATTTGGGGAAATTGACGGTTGTACTTGGCAGTCCTCAAGAATGGGAGATGTTTATTGTTGGAAAGGAGCCTATGGGGGGTGGGGCAGCCATTTATGCTATAGACACTTAGGCAATGCTATTTTGGGCTTCTTCATCAATGGATGAAGGCCAGATGTAGGTATTATATGTTAGACTAAGCAAGAAAGATATGAATTACTCCAAAAAGACAGTTTGAGGTAGACTCTATGGGTGCTTGCCCATCAAGATAAGGAAACCATGGTTTTATTTGCACAAAAGTCAGACACGGAACATTCTTAATGGGGAGGTAGCAGACAAATCAGCTCTACTGGAAATGGTGAAGGATATTTTGTCAAATGTAATACCTATTTTATCTAAGATAGATTAACTTTTTACTACAGAATTTTGAACATCTAGTGAGTATTTTTATAACTAATTGAGAAGTTTAGGGAGTGTTTTATGCCTTGGTCATGTTAAACACTGATTGACAGTATCATGAATTACAAGACTGATTCCTGAGTAAAATTATTATTTCTATATCTAAAATGATCAGCTAGAATTAATCTGAAGAATTCATCTACTACATGGTTGAGAAATAAATTAATATCAAGGCTTGAATTATTAATTCCAAATTTCCCAAAGGAAGAAATGTGACTGAGAAACATGCTGGTAAGGGTACATTTCATGTAGACAACCTATAGGGATTTACTTTTGAGAAAATTTCATCATGGCTTATAACATTGTGAGTAAACTCATTTTCAGAGAGAGGAAAATCTCACTGTAATGGTTCAAAAATGACCAATATGACTTCAGTGTTCATGTTATTAATTTTGAAGAATGACTCAAGGAAGCAAATAAAGAACTCGCTTATCTGAAAAAAGAAAACACTATAGCAAAGAACTGTCCACTTTCTTTTTAGATGTTTTTTTTTGTGGAATATGTTGGCCCATTACCAAAATGCATATTTTAAAAAAAATTATACTTCTCCTAAGCAGTGGTGTCTGGTCTATTTCCAAGTCTAAGGTGATTTAAATTACATGATTTCTCTGTGCATTTCAAATAAGGTTTTTAATATTTTAGTTTTAAGTAATAAAATGCCATTCAAGTGTGTAATTTATTACTAAACCCATTAATATTTATAGCTGAAAATGATTTTCCTGAATGGTGAAGAAAACCTCTTAGATCATTTCTTGCCCAAGAAAGAAAAAGCAACAATGATAAAGAATTCTGTAACAGAAATATATTAAACAAATTTATTTTTTTAGGTGATGAATGTAAACTTTTTTATCATATCATTTTTCTATATAGGCTAAGCTCCTCTAGTAGACTCTGTGTCTTTATGTGGTTGTGGTACACTATGTGAACTCTGTTGTAAACTTTGTTTTGAGACAACTGAACTAAGTGAATAGTCCCTTGCATCTACTGAAGTAAGAGCTTGTCATGACACTGAAAACAGTTATTGATTGATGAATTCAGTCCATATTTACTCAGAACTTAGTATGTATTAGACACTGCCCTAGGCACTGAAGATGCAGTAATGAAACCCAAACTTTGATTTCCATGATGTAATGAGACTTATATTTCTGTTATTTTCTATGATATCCAGGCTAAACTCTACAATCTAGTTGTGTGCAGTATCTGTCATAGACAGAAGCACTGCATGTGTTATGATATAAGCTACTCATTTTAGAAATGAGACTACATGAATATACAAAAAGGGTACGAGAGTGAAGGCCTGAGAGCTGAGTAGAAGAATGGCCCAGACCCTTAGCAGCCCTCCTGAAGTTGGATGCATCCTATCCTTGGTGGAGTGGAAGGCCACAATTATAGTAGTAAGCCCTGCACTGGGATCTGATGTGTGGGCTGACAGGATAGAGTGAGAAGAGAAGAAACTGACATAGAATGGAGGGAATAAGAAGTCTCCCAGCTACCATCTGTAAGGCACTTAGAGGACAATGGCTACTGATTTCCTTCTATAATCCACATTTTATGCAAATTTTTTTTTGGCCAACCTTAATCTGGAACTTATAAAGGAAGGGGCCTCTGTGGACCACAGTAGCAGTCTTGTCAGGCTAATGCAGCACAAAGTACTACATTTAGCAAAACCATCAATCTTTCATCTTTTAATTTCTCACTTTGAAATGCCCCCTTTTAATCTCTTAAGTTGAGCTCCTTCTTTTTATAGACAGCTCATTCTGCTGCTCTCCTTTGACACATATGGAACACTTATCTCTCAGTCTTTGTCCATTCAAACACCAGCTTCCCAGTTTTGGCTGTCTGTTGAGCCACCGTCTTTTATTCCTTTACTTCTCTCTCTGTCTATGCAATTTTGAAAACATTATGAATTTCCACTGTATTTGAAACTCTACTTCATGTTACTTTGTAAAGGAAACACAATTTCAAAAAATTATTGATAAACAATGTGAAAAGTAGATGTATTCAAAGAAAGAGTTGATTGACCTTGTGAAGAATGATTCACATTGAATTCCCAGAGAAGGCCAGTGGCACAGATTGGAGAGAACTGGATCCGAGAGTTAACCAAAATATAGGAAAAATTGCAAAATGCATAAAGGTATAATATTTTAAAACATGTGAGCCCAGACAGACGGCAGATGACTAGAAGAGACATTTATAATGTTGCAAGAAAAAGGAACAGGATTGAAACTCAGATTTATCAGAAAGCCAGAAAGGTTGTGAGAAAAATAACATGTTGGAAATAGCTATTTTCAGTTTTCAGTATGATTTCATATAATCTGTGAAAACAAATAAAGATGATAAAGTGGCAGATGTTGTTCAATCGCTTACTCATGCCAGGCTCTCTTCTCATGCTTTCCATATGTTAAACTAGTAATCTTCCTATACCCCAGAGATATAGGACTCTTTATAGGTCCACTTTACCCATGAGGAACTGTGATGCAGAGAAGGTAAATCTATTTTTGCCCACACATTCATAGTTAGTAAAACACGAAGGTCTAATTTGAACTGAAGCACATGTACCCTGTAGTTCTCTATTACATTGCTTCTGTGTTCAATAGACATGTAATTTCTGGAGAAAATAAAAAGAGCTTGTATTTCCCTTTTGGCTATCCAATAGAGTCAACATTCTTCTTTAAGCATTCAACAGAATCTAACCATGATGTGGAGATCTGACAAGAGTTCCATCCACAATGCTAGCCTTAAAATCTAAATGTCTGCATATCCATTTCTAGAGCAATCCATCAACCTAGTGTAGCAAACATGGGTCCCTGCCAAGATGTTTCAGGAGTTCTTGAGAACTGACTAGAAACACTGAGCATTTTGAGTTTTTGTGACATAAGTTAAGTGGATCTCAGGGTGAAATTACAATCTCTCTATTCTCTTTGTAGAAATTGGAGAAACTGAGAGTTGAAGTCCCACTCCTTCATCTGGACCCTGACCATAGATCAACTCCACAGGCATAGACCAAGTCTTCAGATGAAACTGTTCTATTTTTTTTTCAGCAGGATGAACCTGTTCTTATTGTTCCTAGCCTGCTGCTGTAACAATCTGTTTCCATTTCTATCTCATATACCGTAAGGTTTCACTAGGTGCTTCATAAATTTTTATTGACTCAGTGAATTCATAACAGACAGACATGTGTTGTGAGCATACAACAGCATTTCATAATTATGTAGCTTCCTTCTGTGGACCATGGCTGCTTTTTTTGTATTTACCTTTCTTCTGTGGCTGCCGAGTTACCACGGTCACATTCTTGTAGCTCCTTGTAAAAGAAAGCTCTATCAAGGCTGTTAAAATATCAATCCTGCTAAAACATCACGTTGGGCTACATTTTTATGACAAATGTTTATTGTAGTTGTAATTATGTATTAGTGAAAAATGCATAAACTTGAAATTACACAATACATTTTTATGTACATAGTTTCACATTAGAAATACGGCAGTCATTTAATTTGTTCTTAATTTAGCTACAAAGATTAGGTAGATAATTGGATCTACAAATTCCCAAAGTCTTATTTGTTCTCTTCCTTTGAGCTTCACGAATGACCTAGTTGTATGAAGTAATGAAAAGTGTGTTTAGGAATTTTTCTGAAGGACAATTCCATTTGAATCAGGAATAAATAAGAATCTGCTTTGGACCTCAGTGCATATACATTCTTTTAAAACATAACCCTTTTTTTTGAGTATGCAATTAAAGGCATCAGAAACTTCAAAGGGTGACTCATAGAGATTTCTAATTCCTAAACTTCGACTTCCCTGTGGAAGTCGGAGATTGCATTCTCTTTGCATGCATACTTGCAGTTCCTTGATGATGTACTTCATAATTTCTCTAGGTATTTAGCATAACAAAGTAAAAGTAACTTGAAAATGAAGCCATGTGGCTATGAGGTGATGTCAACACAAAGTGAATGAAAATCTTCTATTTTATGTGACATGTGACTTTTCTTCAGAAGATGTTTTGCTAGAGTTGGAATCAAACAAAATCTCCTTCGCTTTGTGTGGATTCTGTTCAGCCTAGGTTCACCTTAATTAACCCAGTTAGTCCAATTATAAAACAAGGTTGTCAATAATAGACAATAATCAAAAGTATAATTATGGGGAAGTAGAAAAGAACAATAGTTCCTCTTTAATGATAATCAGAATAAGTGTTTCCTTGTTTTTAGGATCAAATATATCTATTGACTGACTGAAGATGAGAGGCTGTGCTTGAAGTAAATATTTCTAACCATTAGAAAGAGCAGGGCCCATGGCCATACCTATCACTCACTTAGCTTAGGAAATATCAGTTATTAAGTTTAGGAGGAGAAATTGTACAAGGATGACATGAGGAAAATTGAATTCATAAAATGCATGAAGTTATACACATTATGTCAACAAAATAACATATTTGCTTTAGTCGGAAATGTACATTCGTTAGGTTCAGGAGACAAAATCTGTAAAAATTTTGAGATTTCCAAATTGAAATACTGAGCAAACTTTGACTCAGTAAAACAGAGACCTAATGACCACAAAACATTTTGATAAAGCTGAGCTCCATTTATATGATGTCCAATAAATAGGATTAAAAGGTTAAAACTCATCAAAATCAATGAAAAGTTAAATAACTTTTTTATCTGGTAAGTTAGCCAGTAGTTTACATCACTTGAATGAGGACTGTGGAAAGGTATATGTTAACATAAGAACAGCCTGCAAATGGAACTATCATTTTAGAACTTTCCAGCCATCTTGTTACTAATTCCCCATAGTAGATACTTGCTATTTACTCTTTAAAATGGTCCACCGTTCTGTTCTGCATCTCAAATGCTGCCTTCTTATCTGCTCATAACTCATAGGTATAACTCTACCAAATTTCTCACATGAGCTGAGAATCTAACTGCTTGATAGACCCCTGTATAAATCCCTGTATAAATCCAAAGCAGAAATAACATTCATCTGTCCCAACTATGATTTTCTTCTTCTCTTCCTTAATGTGAACCACATAAGACAAGTGCCATGTTAACGAATTCTGCAAGCCATCTCTCATTTCTTCATATTCACAGGAAATCTATATTTGATCATAGAATTTTACATCCCGTGCATGTTTTGGTTCAATCTCCTTTTTTTTCATACCCTGAGTAGATGTGGCGTTTGTCCTGTCTGACCTCATCCTGACATCTACTGTGATCTTCTTCCAAGTTGTCCTTCTTTATTAGCCACACTAATGGCGGTGTGATTTGTTTGTCCCACACGCCGTCATTGGTTTCCCCCACAGAAGTCCCTGTGGCCGGCTCTCATCACATCCCTCTTTCCTTTAGAAAGGAAGCCTTTAACAGTGACTCTCACCCCAGTCCTTAGTCTTCTCATGACACCTGTGAGCTTGTCTGAAACTAACCTTGATCGTGCTGTGCTCATGGAGGCCTCTGTGCTGGTTTGTTCATTTTTGCTGCTTCTTCACTCAGACTTTCTGTCTGAACACTGCTCCAGCTTAGAAAGGCCTCCACAGTAAAAACATCCATGATTTATTTCAGAAGGATAGACATCTGAAGGCCAAAGTAGTAGCTGAAAAAGAAGTTCTGGTTTTAGATTTGCATTTCTTTACTAAGTACCAACCTTATATATATTTGATTTCTTTTTCTTTGCGTCCTTAGAAAAGGCAGTTGCTTGTGGATGTGGGAGACCTAGAGATGAAGATTTTGGCTCTCGTGATCTCAGGGGCTGGAGTACCAGCTAGATGCTTGTTTCAATGACATATGAGGCTGAACATTTCTAAACAGTAAGAAAAATAAATCAGTGCAAATTGATTTTTTTCTTTTCTTTTCTTTTTGGATTTTTTTTTTGCTTTGTGTATCACTAAGATTTGGGTTCTGTGGCTTTTTTGCTGTTGATTGCTATGTGACAAAAGATGCCTAATTTTCAACAGAAATAAAAAAAAAAACTTTTTAAAGTGCTCATTAGATTCTAACAAGCTTTGAAGTCATGAATAGCAGGAGTCAGAAGGCCAAGCATGGGCTCAAGCTCTGCTGTGAGTTTGTGTGATTGTGGGTCTATCAGTTCATTGAGGCCCCATTTGGGAATACATTCATCATTGCCCAGTGGCTCCATCAGATCTACGTTCTGGTGATGGTCTATAGCTGAATGTGCTGGGTGAGTTTCTTAAACTCAGCATGAATTGATTAATATTCTTTCATATACTTAAAAACTGATGCCTTCGTATCAGTTATTTGAACTTGTTTTCATATACTTTTCTTTATCACTAAGCAACTGGATCATTCGTATTATTTGGTTATGTTTTGGGTAGGTTACTGGATTAATTTCAAATTTTTTTCTTTTAGAAACTTTTATTTTTTAAGCATGTGTACATGTGTGTCAGTTGGGGCTATGTGCACAGGAGTATAGCAGCTGTGCAGGCCGCAGTCGGGCGTTATATCTCCTACAGTTGGAGTTGCTGTTGGTTGTGAGCTGCCTGGCATGGGTGCCGGGAATCGACCTGGGATCCTCAACAGGAGTAGCACTGCATCATAACCACTGAGCCATCTCTCTAGCCTTATTTGAAGTTTTTGATTGTTTTGTGAACTTTTTTTTTAACACGTGAAAATGGTGTTTGCACTTGAGACTGTAGCTTTTTTTTTATGAATTCTTGGAATGTTGGAGAATGTTATGATTAAGGGGTATTTTAAATTTGAATTTAGATTAGATGCGTGCAATACTTGTGTTAACCATGTATTGGTTTTTCTCCAAGACAAAATCTGCAGTGGTTTTGTGTAAAGCATATAGATATGAAGAGATGTTTAAGCAGATGTAAAGAGTTTTCCTGTAACATGGTTATCTGCCTGCACTGTTGCTATTAGAAAGCAGCTCCCATTCAGCATCAGTCTCACCCAACTTGAAATTTTAGTCTAAGAATTTAGGAGCAGGGAGGGTTTTGTATTTAACTTTTAGAGTTAGTGGAGGAATGGCACTCTGTGTGGGCAAGCAATGGCGTTAGGAAGTGAGTTGACTTGTCCAGAAGGATCATGAGTGCTCCAGGGAGCATAGCTGGGTGGGATATCCACCCAAGAGGGGCTTGTTAGATCACTGATGAGTATGCAGTTCCTGCGCATTCTGGAGGAAAAGAGATAGTCAGGGAAGTTCTTTTTCTTATGGTAAAGACATAAGGGCAGCTCACAGAAACACCAATTATAGAAAAGTGTTTTCCATATAACACGTCATTAGGTGCTAAGATAGCATACACACACACAGAAGGCTGAGTTGGCTCTTGAAACTGCTATTGTTTTGGTTAATACAGTATTGCTTCTCTCTGCCCTCCCCACCCCACACTTTCCTTCTTTTTCCCTGGCTTCCCCTTCCCTCACCTCACCTTTTCCCTTTCCCCTCCCATATTCTCCCCTCCTTATCTCTTACAGAGTCTCATGTATCCCAGGCTAGCTAAAACTCACTACATTGCCGAGGATCATCTTAAGCTTTTGATCCTCTTGCTTCTGCCTCATGCACTCTGGATTTCAGCATGCACTCATTTGACTGTAACTGTTTTCTAAGTCTAATTAGGACATGAAGTTTCTTAATGCATGCTGTTTCCTTCCTCCTTTCCTGATATCTTGTAGGCTAAAAGGAGCATAGGCTATTAAATATTCCAGAATTCAGAGGGTATGGGAACAATACATGATCTATATCTATACATTGACTCTCAAAAGATGAATCAGGGTATATTATAAAACTCCCATTATTTAATATATTCTTTGATTTGTACTGACCAATGTAAAATTAGAGTATTTGGATCATTCCTCACATGGTTTACACGGTAAGTGAACAGACTGGAAACTGTAGAGAGTAGATAAGCCTTCAATTCAAAAGTTGCCTTTTTCTATACACAATGAAAGGGAATGCAAATATCACTCCACCTCATCATGTCACTTCATGTGTATTAACCAGAATTTTATGTTTGTCTGGGAAATAGATGGATGCTCATTGCCACATTAATCTCATTGTTTTGTCAGTTGACTTCCTGACACCTGTCTACAATGGCGTGCATGAATTAAGGCATTCATTCTTGTTCTTGCTCTAATGAAGGAAACACTGATACCCTGTTTCTAGTTATAAAGAATGACAAAGCAGGGCAGAGCAAGTGTATCTATTTTTCTTGGTGACAAGGAATGATTTATAGCAGCATGCCATGCTGAGCATATGCCCTATCTAACAAGGAACTGTGCGATTATTGAAGTCTGCCATGCTAGATCAAATTCCAAGCAAAGTTATGAAAACTTTAAATCAATTCTATAGTGTGGCATTTTGGTTTTTTAGTTCTGTTTTACTACATTGTGTCTACTGAAGGATAAAGGGCTGTAGGTCTTGGAAGGATTTTTAAAAATTGAACTTTATCATTTGGGATATATTTTATTGATACTTTGTAGACTTCTCATTTTCTTTCTTGTTTTTTTATTCTATTTTGCTAACATGGTATATATCCTTTGTTAATTTGTTTGCTTGATTGTTCACATTTGCATAGAGCCCATAGAGAAATGTTTCAAATGCCCAGTCTTTCTTTTAATGACATTGGGCAGGGATAATTAAAACAATAGTCAAAATGTTCCAACCAAAACAAAATAACAACAAAAATCCCCCAAAAAACCATGGGAAGGAATAATCTATTGTATTCACACAGCATGGAGATGCTAATAGTTCTCAACAGTCATGATCACATCATCAGTCCTTTAAGTAGACATAATATATCCTTTATTTGTTTTTAAATGGTATGAAATTAACTTTCCTAATCAATAAAATTAGAAATGTGTACTGAAAGAGAAAGCTAGGGCTATGCTTACAGCTTCGGTTGCCATGTGGTTATTTTTTCATTTCCTTAAAGTGACATGCATGGCTTTGTCAGATTGAGTGCTCAGCAGATAAATGAATGGCTTGAGATTTATTATATTACCATATGCTTTCTTGCCTGGAAGTTCTGAGCACACTGATGAAGATAGCATAGAAGCTTCTGTTGGGCAATATGTTTCCTCTAATCTTAAACACCCATGTCCATCATGCAGAGCCAGTCACTACTCCACAAAAGACAGCCTCTCAAAGCAAGTGACTGTGGTGATACAGCCTTCCACAGCAGCAAGATTTGTTTCAGAAGATAATGCAGCTAAGGAAGGAGAACATTCTAATTGGGTATTGCTGTTTGGATATGTATAGCTCTTACGAACTATCTTCCTAAGTCTCTGCCTTACATGATCTCAGAATCCAGTGGAAGACTGAGAATTTTTCACCCAGTGACAGGAATCCATTAATAAAACAACAATCTTTTGTGTGCAGTAATCTTTAATCTTATTTTGTTATACACTCCTCAGTAGCTTCCCTGCTCATTTCACAGTATAATTTATGGCATTGAAACAACTCAGGCCCTGGAAAAGGTCAGTCTGTCAAGGTTTACTTGTCTTTGAAGAAAAGTAATAGAGCATTATTTATGAAGCAAAGAACACACTTCGCTACTTTAATCAATCAGAAAGATGCTTGTATTATTGTGTCTTTTGCTGCTACATTCCCCCTCCCCACCCAGAAGAAACCATAAGCAAAGGATATGCCAATCTTACTTTCCCTTTTATGTTCCAAAAGGCTTGTTACCTTTTATGCCTCTTCTGCTTTTGTGTTCATAGCATTATGGAAAAAACGAGTATGATGATTTCTGATACCTGGGAACAATTTGTCAGTTACGAGCAAGGGGCTGGTATTTCCTAAAGATCATAGACTGTCTGAACAGATTAAGCAGCCCTATCCAGTTAGCTCACCCTGAGAAATCCACCCGACAAAACAAAAGAGGGTTTGCAATTAAAGACCGGGGGGATGAAGAAAGAGTTGAAAAGGTTTGAAACTGTCTTCAAGAGCAATCAGCGAAACAAAAGTAATTACCATGTTTTGTAGAGAAAATCTCAAAACATAACCGCAGTTGGTCTCCATATGCTTCTGTAAACCACTACAACACAAATTAGAGCATGCTGTGGGGGAAATGAATTGGTCGTTCACTAGAGAAAACACTTACAGCTTGAATGAATGCCCCCAATAAGGTTTTCATTTAGGTAAGAAAGGATGTTGGGTGTGAATTGAATAACAATAGTTATAAATGCAATCTCATTAAAATTTAAAACTTATCTTAAACACATCTTTAGCCACAAATGCTTAAATATGAACTCATATATTTTAGAAATCTATTTTGCATTACATTATATGGCTTCAGAGATATGTTAAAAATATGCTTTAAAAATTAACTGAGAATGATTCAATGTAAATCTCAATGGACAAGATGAGCTAGAGACACGAAAAATCACGATTAAGACATTGAGCTTGAAGATCACATTAACTAAATTGTCCACCAGAGCATAGTCAGTATAGTGATTTCCAATTCTTAAATGATTAATATGCTTACTTAAACTATTCAAAAATACTCTTAATGTCATTCTTATGTGAAAACTGAAATTCTTTTAAATAAAAACATTTAATTAAAAATACTTCTCCCATCTCTCCAAATGCCTATAAACCTACTGATAATCCCAAGAGGAAGTTAGATTTTAAGTATTGGAACTGTTTTGTAATTGAAAAGGTCACATTTACTTGCACTGTCCTTCACCTCCAGAGTAGGGCAATCAAAGGACCTTCTTTCAAGGTTCCAGAGAACTAGGGACTGAAGGCAGATGGAGGGTCAAGGAGTGTTTGTTAACATGCATGGAGTTCATTGACACCGCATCTTGATGGATGCCTGGCTAGCTTGAGACTCCAAAATGATATCTACCTTGACATCCACTGTACACCTTTCCAGATTCCCAGTGGAATACTTATGAAGATTTGAAGATCTAGAATTATGACATATAAAGATATGATAAGCCTCAGTGTCAAAATATAAACTTTTCTGTTTCCAGAGATTATGGAGTCTTGAAACAAACACTGTAGATGAAGGTATGAGACCATAATTAAAATAGACTCTCTTGCTCACTGGAAAGAATTTGGAAATACAGCACTTTGCTTTCTATTAAAGGTACCATACCCATCTCTTTCTGAAAAAGAGATACAACACTGTCCTTGGCTCTTCAGTCCCAGATCCTCTCTGCCACTTGAGTGTAGTTGCTCCAATCCCCTTCCTTACCATCACCTACTGTTAAGAACTTGATTTCTACTTACCTGTATAGATTCTGCAATTCTTGCAATACAACAGCAAAGGCAGTGGTTGATTAACAATAGTTTTATATGCTAGAGGGCTACAAGAAGGTGAACACTATAATCCCAGTGTGTGGGATACTGAGGTAGGGCGCTTGCCACAAGTGTCAGGACAGCATGGGTTATATAATGCGTTCCATTTGATTCTGTACTACAATGTGAGACCCTGTGTCATAAATGAACAATCACACCAAAACAACAAAAGTTATAAGGAAAAGAGACTAGGGCTGGAGGAAGAAAGTAAGAGCTCACAGCCATCCAAGTATGTATGCATGTATGTATGTATGCATGTATGTATGTATGTATGTATGTATGTATGTATGTATGTACATGGATATACAGTAGCAAGTGTCAATGAGAGTAGAATAGGTGAACACCTCAGCAAGTAACTCTGGGTTTTGATTAAGGGCAGAGCTGAAGGCCACACTGATGGATTAAATGGCATATAATTTATAAATCATACTTGTTTTGAATTACTTTAATTGTAAAGATGACATCAATAATGACAAATTTTAGTCTGAGATTTCAAATTACAGGAGTTGTGGACAATTTACAAACAAGTTATAAAATTTAAGAATAAATGTGAAAATATTTTAAACTGTGCAATATTATTCAAATTAATGAAAGGAGTAAAAAGATGTAGTATTTTTATTCATCAAATTAGAAAAGAATTACATTTGCATAATGCATACTGATGTATACAATGAAGCCAGTGGTCATGGGCACAGTTCTTACTAATACAATCAACCCAGAAAATATTGAGAACAATTTGGCATCAGATTCCAAAGCCAAAGAGTTTCTTGATGTTTCACCCACAGCTTACTCAGCTTCTATTTGAAGCTGCAGACAAATATTCATGAAAAATACTGATTATAATAATAACATATATATTAAACATATAAGTTAAAATATAATTAAATACATATTATATTTTTATATAAAAATAACATATATTAAAACATGTAATTTATAAGTACATATAAATTATAAACATAATTTATATATTCAAAGAGAAGAAATGTTTATCTATGAAGGAAGGATAAAAGAAAGGATGTTACACACATAAAAAACTGGTTACTTGTACTAATATTGTGGACTGTTTTGTGTTGGAGAGAAAGTCCCAAGGTTCTAGGGTAAGACTGAACATGTTGTTTAATGGAAGAGACATCTCAAGCACCAGATATGCAGCTGGACCTGAGTCCCAAGGAAGGCATAGCCTTTTCATCATCATCCTCTCAAAGTGTGGCTAATGTATAAGTGGCCCAGGCTTAGAAATAGTGTTGATTACCCATCAGAGGTGTGGGCTCAGCATCTAGGCCTTCTAGAAACTGCATTTAGAGGCAAGAACATGTCAGGAACATAGGAGTTGAATCTGAATACATAACTCTTCCTCAAGACTTCTGTTGAGTCTTTAGCTTGCCACCTATTCAATACACACATAATGAGCATATGTTGAATGCTAAATTGTTGCCACAATAATTTAGATTCCAAGCTTCAGAGACTGACAGCTGTGGGTTCAAATGCTGGTTTTGAAACACAATGACACATCTTGGAATAAGCATTACACCCTTAGCTATCAGTTTCCTCCCTGGGTCATATGGGTAATTGTGTGTGTGAGATGTGTGTGTAGCACGTATGATATCTAAAAGCAGAAGTATTTCATTAACGGTACATGGCAATTGCACATATACATATGTGCTTTTTGCAGTTTTCCTACTTTGTCACCTCTGTTGTGCCCCTTTCTCTTTTAACTTATTTCCCCGATGACACAGACAAAGCCATTTATGTTTAATGGACTTTCAGAAGAGGTTCAGTGTCTCTTCTTATAAAAATCAGCCTTTCAGGGCTGGAGATGGAGCTCAAAAACAGAGCACATGTTTGTGTGCAAGGTCTTAGATTTGATACCCAGTCCTGCAAAACAAACAAACAAGCAAACAAACAAACAAACAAACAAATTCAACTTGCTCTTCCTTAGTTAATTTCATAACCACCTGAAATACTTGCACATATATTTATTGCCTTATAATTGTGTTGTCAACATTTATTAGAAATTTGGCATAAAATATAGCATAACAAACATTTACTGATTTAGCTTTGACAATAACTATTGAACACAGATGTTGTGGCAACACAAGACAAGTGGAATGCAGAGTGAGCAAATGTTTGGGGTGCGTTTAGAGTCAGAGCTGGGATTTGAACTCAGTTACCACCGCTTTCCATGCCTACTCTAGTTACAGGAGTCACAGGGCTGCACGCTGCCTTCATCAATACACACTGGAAGGAAGACACTACTGTTGATCATGAGTTCTGCTTTGCTGCATCAAAATGCAGCTGCAGGAGCCTCTGCAAATCCAGTCCAGCCTTCCCAAGCAAGGAGAGCTGGCAGGGCAGCTGGAACTCACTTGCTGTCTCTGCGTTGGCAGAAAATCATTATTAAAGCACAGCCATTATTATTATCTCAAGATGTTTGGACATTAATCATCACACAGTGATTCATATCTCTCTTATATGAAGGAACCCCAAATAGAACTAAATATTCCTTTACCACTCAAAACTTAACAAAAAGAAAAAAGAAAAAAAGAAAAAGAAAGCCCTATTTTAGAATTTCTACTGTTTGAGTCTAAATTCATCCTACGTCCTGATTTATGTCATCTCTGTGGTTTTCTAAAACTATGTTTCTTTTATGATTGAACAATATTATATTCCAAATACTTAATGGTTTGGATACAAAGATCGTTGAAATGATGAAGTACAGTTTCAAAAAGAACGGCATATATGGAAGTACCCTTTCCTTCTCAACTGAAAGGAACTGCTTTAGAATAGAAGATAGAAATTTTTAAAATTTAAATTTTAAACAAGCTTGTTTTACTTGTCAAACCCAGTTCCTGCACCCTCTTGTCCTCCCCTGTTCCTCCCACCAACCCCTATCCCCTTTCTGCTCCACAGGGAGGGTGAGGCCTTCCATGGGGAGCCTTCAAAGTCTGTCATATCACTTGGATCAGGGCCCAAAAGTCCATTCACATACTAGGGATAAATACTGATCCACTACCAGAGGCCCCATAGACTGCCCAACTAGCACCACATTCAGGGAATCTGTGTCGGTCCTATGCTGGTTTATCAGCTTATCAGACTGGGGTCCATGAGCTCCCCTTTTTCAGGTCAGCAGTTTCTGTGAGTTTCTCCAGCCTGGTCTTGACATCACTCTTTGCTGTCTGCATCTGGGTTCCAGGAGTTCAGCTCAGTGTTTAGCTGTGAGTGTCTGCTTCTGCTTCCTTAAGCTACTATATATGAAGACTCTAGGATGGTATATAAGGTAGTCATCAATCTCATTATCAGGAAAGGGCATTTAAGGTAGCCTCTCCACTATTGCTTAGATTGTTAATTGGGGTCATCTTTGTAGATCTCTGGACATTTCCCTAGTGCCAGATTTCTCTTTAGACCTACAATGGTTCCCTCTATTATGGTATCTCTTTCCTTTCTCTCCTCTATTCTTTTCCTGACTCAATTTTCCTACTCTCTCATGCCTACCTCTTCCCTCCTCTTCCTCCTAACTCCCTCTCCCCTTCTCCATGTTTCCAATTTGCTTGGGAGATCTTGTCCTCTTTGTTTCCTAGCTTTGCTGGCAGTGTGGATTGTAGGCTGGTAATCTTTTGCTCTATGTCTAAAATCCATATATGAGTGAGTACATACCATGTTTGTCTTTTTGTGACTGGGTTACCTCACTCAAGATAGTTTTTTTTTAGTTCCATCCATTTGCCTGTGAAATTCAAGATTCCATTGTTTTTTTTTCTGCTGACTAGTACTAAATTGTAAAAATATACCACATTTTCTCCATCCATTCTTCAGCTGAGGAACATTTAGGTTGCTTCTAGGTTTTGGCTATTACAAATAATGCTTCTATGAACATAGTTGAACAGATGTCATTGTTGTATGAATGTGCATCTTTTGGGTATATGCTTCAGAGTGAAAGTACTGGATTTTGAATTGGACTGATTTCTATTTTCTTGAGGAAGTACCATACTGATTTTCAAAGTGGCTGTATGAGTTTGATATGATAGTTTATATAAGTGACGTGAAAAACTCTACCAGGGCACTCCTACAGCCGATGAACAGCTTCAGCAAAGTGGCAGGATATAAGATTAACTCAAAAAAAAAAAAGAAGAAGAAAAGAAAATCAGAGAAACATCACCCTTTACAATAGCCATAAACAACATAAAATATCTTGGGGTAATGCTGACCAAACAAGTGAAAGACCAATATAATAAGAAATTTGAGCCTTTAAAGAAAGAAATTAAAGAAGATACCAGAAAATGCAATGCTCTCCCATGCTCTTCGATAGGTAGGATCAACATAGTAAAAATGGCAATCTTGCCAAAAGCAATCTACAGATTCAATGCAATCCCTAGCAAAATCCCAGCACAATTCTTCACAGACCTTGAAAGAACAATTCACAATTTTATATGGAAAAACAAAAGACCCAGGATAGCCAAAACAACCCTGTAAAATAAAGGAAATTCTGGAGGCATCACCATCCCTGACTTCAAGTTCTATTATAAAACTATAGTAATGAAAACAGCTTGGTATTGGAGCAAAAATAGCTAGGAAGACCAATGGAATCGAATTAAAAACCATGATATTAACCCACACACCTATGACCATCTGATTTTTGGCAAAGAAGCTGAAAAGGAGGAAAGCATCTTCAACAAATGGTGCTGGCATAACTGGATTCTGGCTTGTAGAAGACTGCAGATAGATCTACACCTATTGGCATGTACAAAACTTAAGTCCCAATGGATCAAAGACCTCAACATAAATCCAGCCACCCTGTACCTCTTAGAAGAGAAAGTGGGAGGTACCTTTGACTGAATTGGTACAGGAGACTGCTTCCTGAACATAACACCAGTAGCACAGGCCCTGAGATCAACAATTAATAAACGGGACCTCATGAAATTGAAAAGGCAAAAGACAGTCACCGACCCCACATCTTCGAGAGGGCTGATTTCCAAAATATACAACAAACACAAGAAGCTAGTTACCAAAACACCAAACAATCCAATTAAAAAGTGGAGTACAGAAGTAAATAGAGAATTCTCAGTGGAGGTATCTAAAATGGCTGAAAGACAATTAAGAAAGTGATCAACATCTTCAGCCATCAGGGAAATGCAAATCGAAACAACTCTGAGATACCATCTTACTCCTGTCAGAACGGCTAAAATCAAAACACCAAAGACAATTTATGCTGAGAGGATGTGGCAGAAGACAAGTTTTAAAAATCCAGAAACGAGTAAAATACCATGTTGTAGGGATCAGTAATTAAAGATAAGAGAATTACAACGCAGTCAAGGACAGTTATGCCATTTGTTTGCTCATTGAAATTGAAACAATACACTCAAATTCTATTGAAACTATGATTGCTGACATCAGAGGTGGCACAAACAATGCTCAGTATAATGCGGGAAGAAAATGGAATGACTTTCTCCAAGCCTGTATAATTTGTTCTACTGAGAACTAATAAATTATTTAACGATGTATGAAAACTGATATTCTCCTCCCAAGTTCTGAGAGGATTGCCAGACAAGGTGCATTCTTACCCTGGGGATTTAGCCTTTGTGCCCAGATGGGTTAGAGGGCATATTTCATATTAAATGCTCTAAAAGTGCTGCACGTTTCTTTTGATTTACTAGTCTCTGCTTATATAGGTCATAATGAATAGCCAGCTGAAGGTTGAGATTTCTCCAGTTCAAATCAATCTCCTGGAAATTCTGTGCTTGTAATCTGTCCTTGTTTGTTTATATGTAACGCCTGTGGATTTAGAAATTATATTGTCTGGGTGATGTCACCTGCTAGGCAGGTGATTTTTTTATAATTACCTATATTTGTAGTGGATGAACACTGCTTTCCATGACTTAAAAGTGCTTCAACATTCTTCTCTTCTCTTGTCTTCAATTCTCTTGTCGTCTTCTCTTGTCTTCTTGTCTTGTCTTGTTTTGTCTTCTCTTTTCTTCCTTTCTCTTCTGTCTTCTGTGAGACAGGTTCACAAGTATTCCAAACTAGTCTTGAACTCCCTATGTGGTTGACAGCCCTGCTGTCTCTACCTCCCAAGTGCTGAAATTAGTTAAATTTATTTATTTTTTGTTTCAAGTAAGCCTCCATACCCTGCCGAGAACCTGCAAAAAAAATCAGGCCAAATCAAGGAGCCACTGCTCAGCATCCTATTAGATGACCTGGAGTAAGATTTTTTTCCCCAGAGATGTCTGTCTTAAAGGTTTTGTATATGCAATTCATGAGGAAACATGATCTCTAATTGGGCATTCCGTGGAATGTGACTATTTATATGTGTGAGGATGTCTTTCTGATGTGAATATGGGTAAGTTTTTCAATTAATGCTTTATTTGTTTCAAAGCACTACTTCAGGAATGATCCACAGTGCTTTCCCCAGCTTCTGCAGTAGAAAACCCCATCTCTTACTCTCTAGCCTCCTAGTTTTGCTATGAATATTCACTCACCAAGAGGCAAATCCCCTGCCTTCAGTTATTGAGGAAGGGACATTCCCACTAGTGGAGAAGACAAGTTGTTTTCTTGATCATTTTTCTGTTATCATTATTTTCTGTTTATGTGCCCCAAACTGTGTCAACCAAATTCTATTTTCAAATTACCCCCATTTACTTGACTGATAATTTCAGTTGGTGGTCTCTGTCACAAGGGTGAAGCATGTCTCACTGGGGATGTTGGGATTGAATGGGGACCTTAATTCTGGTGTTCTTTACAGAGATGGCTTTTGCTTGCCACCATGTTTTGTTCTCTCTCTCTCTCTCTCTCTCTCTCTCTCTCTCTCTCTCTCTCTCTGTCTCTCTTTCTCTCTTCCCTCTTTTATTTCTCCCTTCCTCCTTCCTTTCTTTCTTCTGTTTCTATTTCTCTTCTTTTGAAGAGAGGAATGCCTCATTTAGTAAAAGAACTCTGAACTTTTATACTTTTCAGTTATCTCCGTATGTCCTGTGTATGTATTATAGTATATATGTGTATACATACTTACGTGTATTTATAGATAATGTCTAACTTATCATGATTCAACTTATGATTTTCTAGCTTTATGATGATACAAACTAATATATTCAGCAGAAACTGCTTGAACCTCACGTTTTCTTAGGATGATACTCTTATGTGATGTCTGGTAGAGTTAGTGGCTAGCTGTGTTTCTATCAATCACTTGAAACCTCATGTTGCCCTGTGTAGTTAAGCTAGGGTGCTTGGCAAGCTAGGTGTAGTAAATGCATTTTGGAATTACTCTATTTTGAGCTTTTGATGGACTTGCTGGGATGTAAAACCCTGATGGAAGTAGAGAAACATTGCATTCACCACTTATTCATCAACACAGTTGTACATCCACACGGTATCTCTTAAATGTTTAGAACGTGCTTATTGTACTATTGCAAGAACAAAGACAAGATTAAGATTACCAAGTCTGAATCAGACAAACCCATATTAAAGTTTTTCTCTGCTGCTTGTTTTCTGTTTAATCTCAGGAATATGATCTAGATTCTTTATGGAATGGGGGCTAATGACATCTGTCTCTTGGAGTTGTGCTAAAGAGATAATTGCTTTGTTGGCAGATTAGATTCTACTCTGCTTTATAGTAAATATACAATGAAGAAATAGCAGTTACATGGTCATGATTACATGTTAAGTTGATAAAACAGGTATTCCTTTGGCTTGTCTTATCATGAGTGCTTATTTCTCATTATCAAATGGATCATCCCATCAGTACATAAGCATTTTGCTCTGTCATTTCTATAAAAGAAGGAAAAGAGTCTCTTTATATTGTTTCTTTTATCCCGAGAGCCCAGTGTCCCGTTTCTCCTGTGTTTCTCCTGTGTGTACAGGGTGTCTGTATTTATTTCCACTTCTTCGGTTCTCTTTTGACAGCAGCCATATCATTCCTTTGGTTTCTCTACTTCCCAAACCCCACTTTTATAAAGCCCCTAAGTGACTTGAGCTAATATCAGAGTCCATCGTCTCTTCTGGTCAGTGTCATCTCACCACATTAATGCCACCTTCTTGATGATGTTTCTTTACCAGGCTTGGGGACAAGGTATTCCTCTCATTTCCTGTGTACCTGTGGTTCCTTCTCTGTCTTGTTTGTGAATCTTGACTCGTTTTCCAAATCTCTTAGCCTTCCCCTGCCCTTTGCTCATTTCTTAGACAATTGTTTTCTCCAGCATTCACTGCCTAGGTGGTCTCTTGTAGTTTCATAGCACTGTGTTGCACCAAGTTACATGTTTCTGGCCCTGGCCCTAGCCTCTTCTCTGTGCTTCAAAGGCAACTGCTCACTTGTTATTTCCCATGGGATGCCCAGGACGTATTAAAATGCCTTACCTTTCTTGTTCAAAGTCTTTCTCCTTTTAATTGACAGCTCAACTTTTTCTGTTGTTCACACCAAAAATCCCAGTGTTGCCATTCTCCTTGTCTTGTTATATTTTATATTCACGTGTTTTCAAATCTGTTCTATTGTCTGGATGCTTTCTATTCTGGGAAAAACACTTTGTCTCCCAAATGAATGAGTTAGCCTGAGCTAGTCTTCCTGCCTGTTTCTGTAGAACTTCATCTGTACCAACTCACTGTGTTTCTTTGTTGGAAATCCTCTAATTGTCTCACATTGGGCAAATCCTAGCACATTTAGAGCCCTCAACATCCTGCCCTGGCTGATCTTCACTGCTCTGCTCTCCTGCACTCTGGCCTCCTTGCTATTCAGGTCTGTCTAAATTCAGGCCCACTGTCAGGTCTGTCTTTTTCTACTAGTGTTTCCCCCTTGTTCAGCTCCCCTGCCTCACCCACATCAGTCTCTGCTGAATTGTCCTCTTACAGTGTCAGGAGGCCTACTCTGCTGAAAGTCAGTCCTCTTGCTTGGTGCCATTTTCTAGCTCCTTTATAGTTTACTATCCCACTCCCCTGATGGTTTCCTTACCCCCATGCACATTATTATTGCCCCATTCTGTTCTTTATTAATCGGCTGTTTTCTGAACTAAACTTTAAACATCATGACAGTTTTGTAACAGATTTTTTTTTGTTTGTTACCATTTTTAGAATTAGATCCAAATTTTATAGTCCCAATGATTCCATACTTTTATCATTCCTCTTGGAAACATGCAATTATGGGTTGGCAAGGTGATGTAGCCAGTAACTGCACTTATTAGACAAGCTTAATGACCTGAGCTTGATCCTTGTTTCCCACAGTGGAAGGAGAGGACAGACATTTTAAAGTTGTCCTCTGATTTTTTACACGTGCGACACAGCATGTAAATGAGTGCACATTCATGCTAAAAACAATCTGCCTCTCTCCAGCACTTACTACTGTATTGGACTTGCCACTGAAGTTGAGCGGACACTTGTTAAATGCTCATTAGATGGATCTTTGGTATTTGGATGGTGGCCAGATAAAATAAGGCTCTCTCCAACTGAATTTGAATTTTATGTAAACAACAGTCAGCTTTTAACATAAATATATCTGTTAGGTATTTGGGATATAATAATAATAATAATAATAATAATAATAATAATAATTTTGTGTTTCACCTAGAGTTGAAGTCTCACTACTTATGCTGTGTTTATGTCCTGAGTCTGACAGTGTGCTATTGGATATTAAGGAAGTCTGTCTAATATGAAGTAAGAGCTCACGTGCAGCCCTGCTTCAGAGCTTTGGCTTTGATTTCAAGATAATTTTATTTTGAATATCTAAATACTAGAACACTTTGAGTTCATAAGGTAGTGAGTAGGAGGTGAGGTTCCCAGCTAACAATCATGACATGTGTTCTAAATAGTTTTTTAGTATCCTCTATACTTTTGTTTGGGATGCAAACAGCAGAAGGACTGTGAAGAGCTCTGCCCTGGGTGCTGGGCGATTTTTCTGCTAAAAAATAAAATCATGAACAATAATGACACTGAGTGAAGGTTGGCTGTCCATTGACAGGTCTAAAGAACGTCAATAATGACATACTCTTCCTTCCTGGACAAGGCTCTGCAGCTGCCCACCTCCATGCAATGTACTGTTTCGAGCTGCTGTCAGCAGCACAGCCCTGGCATAACTGAGAGTAGGGTGATGCTCCTGAAAGTGTTTGTGATCTGGTTTTCTCTCTCTGAGTGCTTGACTCATATCAGCCACTTCACTATGAGGCACCCTGTCTTCTTCAATCCAGTTTTCCTCAAATTTCCCAGTTTTCTTTCAGTTCTTCCTGTATTCGCTAACCAAGCCCAATAACCGAAGTCATACTTTTTCCCATCTCCATCATCTCCAACAGTAACAGAAATGCCTCAAAGCTGCAGGTTTAAAGTTTTCTCCTGCATATTTTCTTTGGTTTCTAACATGTGGTCTTTACAATTTAGCGTCACCCATTTTGCATACCAGATGACTATCATTGCATTTAAATTTTGAGTCAAATGAGATGAAATTTCCATTGTATGCTAATATTCTTTAAAGCGTTGTACACATTATGGTCATTCATAACTAACCTGAAGAGGTGGGGGTTTTAATTATTTCCCATTTGTAGCCAACTCATCAAGAACGCTAGTGACTACTGGTCAAGTCTCACAAGAGGTCACTGGTGTAGCTGGTGAGAGGCCCCCACCTCATTGCAGAACCTGGATCCATTTGGATTTGTACGTGTGTTATCTGTATTTAGTCTCAAGATTAAAAGCTTCTAGCTTTACTATTCCCATTTGCAGTGAGTGGAAGAATCTGTTATTTACAGGGAAAATAATAATGGGTTGAAATTCACTATTTTGATCAGCAATTGAGGGGAGGTTGCACTAAAATATGTTTGAATTGCATGAACCTTAGAGACTGTCTGTCCCCTAATCTTCTTTTCACCTTGAACCTGTTTCCCTCTAATTCAAATCCCAAAAATATATTTTATTCTTTAGAATATAATTTATTAACGCTCTGACAAAGCCATATCTTCTCCAAGTTCTCTATTCAGGAAAAAGACAACACATTGATACAAAAATAAAACAAAGGATCTTTAAGAACTTTTGGTCTTGAGGTTCATGATCACATTGTTTCCCATCTAGTTCATATATGTAATTCTGCATTCTAGTTCATATATGTAATTCTGCATCTTTGTGTCCTCCTGGAACTCCATATCTCATTGTCTTTTGACTAAAATCCTAAAAGTAGAGAAAATGGACTTTTTTTCTATGAATCATTATTTACTGATATACTGTGTTAAACAGCAACAACACAAAACGAAATAAAAGTCATGTTCTAGGCCTGCGGGTGGCTCAGTGTTTGGAAGTGCTATCAACACAGCTAGCCACAGTCCAGCCAGCGTCTGTAATCCCTTCACGCCCCTCTGGCAAAATGGGAGACTGCAATGTGAGAAGCACTAGAAGACTGAGGGCCAGTGAGGAGCCTGGGGGGGGGGGGTTGAGACGTCATCCTCTGACCTTCACATGACCACTGAGGCAAACGCGCACACACACACACACACACACACACACACACACACACACAAACAAGCACACATCATAAAACGTCTGTTCACACACAAAAACGCTAATAGAAGGACATACAATCCAGAGTGTTAATTTTGCGATGTGGAGCAAGCACTGGAGATGAGTTCCTCATCCCTCCTGCACACTGTCCGGCTGCGTTTCATCACTCCATCCATTATTTCTGCGTTTGTGTCTCACAACTCTAGACATTTTCCTGTGTCCTTATAGGAATAATTTTAAGGCTGCTTTGGAAAAAAATGCAGAGAGCCAATACTTGGAAAGTTTTCTGGGCTTTTCTCTTATACCATCTCAATAAGAGCAAAGCCAGAGAGATCAAGAATAAGAGTGAAAGTGCGAACATGACAGGCACGAACTGTTTTTAAAAAAGATTTTAAGAATAGAGAAAAAAAAATGGTTTGTTGGTTTATGTCTTTCTCCATTCTTGCTACAATCATTGTCTCAGGAATGAATTCATATTCTGCATCATTTTCGGTTACCTTTATAGCCTTTCTTATAAGAATGAGGAATGAAAATTTTAATGCCTCATATATTCTATGAATTACTGTAGATGGCTAGACTGCACTACTCTGATCTTTCCTATATTCTGTGGTTTGATTGGATCGTGATGTGAATGGAAAACAGCACAAAACAAATGAGCTTCTGAGAGAACGACTTTAACAAGAAAAGGGGAAAAGGTACCTGAGTCCACTTCAGAATATTATATATGTGGCAGGGAGAGCCCTGGACACAGCTCTGGTGTCCAACTCAAAATGATCTCAGTCTGTGTGATTGTTACACATTCTGACCTGAGAATTCACTGCTGAAAAATGAAGATCAAGCTTTGGAACAAATAACTATTTATTGTCATTTACATTTATGTTTCTGCCTCCCCTGAGGCTTAACCCAGCATTTTGCACATGGAAGGTGCATGGTGTAGGAGTGAGGAGCAAATGAATGAGTGAATGAATGCATGAACTCTGCGTTAATAGGCTGAGATAAATGGGACCATGCAGATAGACCTTTCTATTCCTCTTCATGTTTCTCTAATGCAAATTAGCTCATAGTCAGTAAACAGAAGAATCATGTTATTATAATGCAGAAATTGTGTTGGCCCATAAGCAATTTTTTCCAGCATTTAAATGATTTGTATCACCAAGTAATGTCAGTCAATCTCCAAGCACACAGACACAGCAGAACTTGCATCAGATTGTGGGCGTCCAGTGGGGCAGCATCTACCCCAACTTTTCCTCAGTTCCTTCTGACCACGTGCTTGATTGACAGGCTATACTATGTGCTTTTTTGTAGAGATGGGTGTTTTATCTCACCTCCTTTATGCTTCCTCCTTTATTCTAGCTTTGGTAAAAGTAAAATATTGCCTCTTACAGTTATGAGTTTATATTAGAAATTTTTGGTGTCTTTTTAAAATAATAATTTAATTTGCTTCTATTAACACCATAAGACCATGATGTTCTCTGCCCCCAAGAATATTATGAACAATGAGATAGTTGAGGAAATGGATTACCCAGGTTAGGATAAAATGAGTTGATGTTTCTGTTTTTGCAAAGAGAAATTACTTTTTAATATTTATTTTATTTTTAAGTGTGTGTGTGTGTGTGTGTGTGTGTGTGTGTGTGTGTGTGTGTGTGCACATGGCACATGTGTGTGTATTTTCATGGAAGCTGCTACCTATGGAAGCCAGAGGAGGTTATTAGACCCCCTAGAGTTTAAGTGACAGGAATTCCAAACTGGGCCTTTGCAAAAGCAGCAAGCCTTCTTAATCACCGGCCATCTCTCCAGCTGCAATGACCTGCCCCCCCCCACCCCTGCCAGTAACAAAAATACCATCTTAGAACACCAGAGGTACAGATGACTTTGGAGATCACATATTCTTACCAATTCCCTCTGGAGATGAGACAATGTCATCAGGAGTAGGTGAGCTGCTCAACATCATTGCTTGGCATGGGCAGAAATTGGCTCCTGTGTCTGATACTGTCCTCACTTGTGGGCACTGGGTCCTTTCCAATGTTGTGCATGTATTACTGCTCCTTATGTCAGGGCAGTCTAGCTTTTGCTAATGGGTACAGTGAAATCTTCTTTCCTTGACTGTAGCTGTGCCCTGATACCTATGGCTCTTGCCTTGTCTGGGTGGTCCCAGTGTTCCCACTCTTCTGGTTACTAACTACTAATAGTCTGTATACGTGACAGTAATCTATCATCATGATAAATGATAGGCATCGTTAGTGAGGAGGCGCTGTGAAGAATTCACAAACAACTATTCTTTTTACCTCCCCTCTGCCTACTCAAACCCTAGCCACCCTTCAGGACAATGCTTACATTCTAGTGGCTGACAGGACAGAACTCTTGCTCAGCTCCATAGCAAATGGTTGCTTCCTGAATGTTATCTGTCAGTCTCTAATGCTATGTTATCTGGAATGTTCCACAGTTTACTTTGATGTTTCTTGCGGGGATGATGCTTTGCTTTCTTTGTGTGTAGTCCTCCCTAAGTTTGGAGGATACCTTACAGTGATGAATGTCCAGTGGTATGGCACCTCTATACACCTTTATCTATTTCCAACCTACCTGCCTTCTGAAAGAAGCTACATTCACACCATGTATAAGCCATATCTAAGACTACAAGGTCTCAATGGGACAAGAGCTAGTTTTGATTTGGTTTTGTCTTTTTCTCTATGGCTTACCACCACTTATTCACCCATCTGTGTCCTCCATAGCTATTAATACAATAAATGACCTAAAGGAGTTATTGTAGGCATCTCTACAATGCAATATTTGTATTATGAACTGGGAGAAACAGGGAAAATGAAGATGCTGAAGTTAAGCTGAGGAGATGTCTAAAGCTTGTTAGCAAACTTGGCCCTCTTTACAGTCTTGTGACTTCAGATTCAACAAAAGTAGTAATGTACAAAGGCAGCCAAGAAAGACAATGAAGCATTCCCATCTGCTTGATTTTATTCTGAGCTACAGAGTTAGTGACCACCAGGGACCTTCCTGTTGACTGCAGTGGCCAGTCTTACAGCTGTTGCCATTCCCCTTCCCTCTCCTCTTCTACTGCCTCCTGTATTTCTTCCAAGAATCATAGCTAACACACCCTCAGTGGCTTCTTGGGTGCCAGGCACCTTGAGGTTTTGTGTGAGTTAGATAAATGAATACTTGCCAGGAAACAATAGACACTGATTGCCTGGAACAGATAGAGGAAACCAAGGCAAAGATGAGCTGAATCACTTGCTGGATTTAGACAGGCAAGTGATGTGGATTCTGGGTTTGAACTCAGGCTATCTGATGCCCTTACCCCTACTGGCACAAGAAATGCTCTCTGTTTGTTCTGGGGCTGATGTGGTCAGTTTTTGCTGACTTGGGAAAAATCTCTCATGGTTTTCCTACTCATTTGCATTTATAAGATAGCACCATGTATTGAATTTATAGTTACACATTTCTGTTATTCTTCAAGGACTTTTGATGACGTCTTTTTATTTTTTGTTTCAACTCAGAGAGTCAGGTGCATTGTGTTGGTGTGCAGGCCTATACAGGGACGTAATCTTTATAATCCATAGAGAGTCAGGATGATGAAGCAGGTCACAGCACTGGTGCTCAGAGCTGAATTTTTTGGGTTCAGCTCTTGGCTCCACTACTTATCTGTGTCTGCAGATGTCATCTCCATCATGAGGGTAATATTTTGTAACATAAAGTGCCTGATACTAAAACTTAAGCCCATCCTGAAATCTATTTTAGTGATGATGTGAGGGAGCTGTTTCAAAGACATAGAAGAAACTGCAATCATCTCGAGTTTCTGATTATAGACACAGAGATCTAAATATACACGAGACCGTCATTGAGCCGATGAGCAGGAAGCAGAAAGACCCAGGCTTGAGCAATGGATTAAGAATTCATGTTTTTACCTCCTGCCCACCAAACCATTCCTGATTTCATGGCAAACAAATACCAGAGACACTTTGAGCAAGAGAATTTGAAAATAAATAAATAAATAAATAAATAATAAACCCCGCTCTATTACAGAGAGAAATGTATAGTTGTCTATTTCCCTCAGTGACATTCAACTATTAAAGGAAATAATTCTGTTTTATTGGCTTCTTATAATCAGTGTGATGTGACCTTTACTGGATTAATCTCTCATTCTTTTGCTAACTAATTTACTCTAATAATGTGATAAGATGCTTTCTGGTGTAAAAACACCTTTGGGTATCCGGCTTGCTGTAACAGCCTGCATAAAGCCATTATAGTTGGATATATAGAAGAAGTAAAATTCTTTAATTACAAATTAGTAACCATAGGATGTAGAGAGATTCTTTATTTTAATGTGGGAAATTTGCCTCTCTCTCTTTCCTCTCTCTCTCTCTCTCTCTCTCTCTCTCTCTCTCTCTCTCTCTCTCTCTCTCTCTTCATTTAGTGCCCATTGTATTTACTTTTGGTATTTTTACATGTTTTCTTTCACTGAAAAAAAAAACAAATTACAGCAAGTCTATCACAGACTTGATATTTTTTTTAATGTGTGGTTCCACAAAACATGCCAAGGCCCATGTCTATTCTTCCTACCTCATTAGATGGTGAGCTCAATGCAAAGGAGCATGCATGTGACCTGCTTATTCTGCATGTAGTGGGTGATCAAGTTATGGGTACTAAAACAATGGTAGTTTTTCTCTGCACTTGAAAATCTGTGTTGACATTGTGTCTAGGTAGGAAACACTGTCCAGTTTACAAGCACCAGGAATGTCCTCGTGACTGTGCCTTAGTCAGGGTGCCCTGTAGCCTGTTAACTAACTTCAGTCACTCTTAAAGCAGTTTCCAGGGCATTTAGTCAACTCTGTGGTTTTCAATTTCATTTCTTGGCCTCTTGATAACAAAGGGAACAGCAAGCAGGTTAGAAGGTTCACATAAGTCAAGCGCTATTGTAAGCATTTTGCATGAAGAAACTATCACAGCTCTGAGGCGGGTCTAGGTATCTCATCTTATAATGAGGGCAAGAGTGCTGAGACATGGATTCTGTCCCAGGTGCCCTGGATAGGGGCAGCCTTAATGCCTCAAGTGTCTGAGAGAGCTGGGGCAATTGCCCTTGTCTTCTCTGTATATTGTGTCATGGTAGTCACATTTCTCATCACTCCACTAGTCGTTCTGAGTACCTGTTCTGCCCTCTGAGTCCTCCTCTCCTACAGAACTACATCTCAGTGTCCCATGTCTGTACCAGACATCTCAAATGTAGCTCATCTCCTACCTCCTCCAGATTTCTTCCCTTCCCCACAACTCTTCCCTCTCCTAAGGAAGAGCACTATCTCTCACAGCATTGGGCTGGAAGCTCACCCCTCAGTCCTTTAGTAGATCTCATCCAGTTTATTAAAAACAAACAAAAGAAAACATGTTGAACCATTTTTCTCTCTCCATCCTTACTACCTCAGTCTTAGTCCACACCTGTTTTTCTCCAACTGTGGTTCCCATTATTTCTCTCTAGTTCAATTTTCCATGTTGTAAAAATCACCAAAATATAGTATATTCTATGATTTGTACTTGTTATTTAAGTGACATCCAACATAAGTTGCTGACTCTAAACTTAGAGCAACACCCATGCTTTTGCCATGGTGTACAGTTGTTTACATGGTTCACTTCATGCTTGCAGCATCTTGTAGTAGTCAAGAGTTTTCTAAAGAAGAGAAACTGATAGAACACACACACACACACACACACACACATTCACACAGACGCTCACACATATTTAAACAAGATTCATTAGAATACAGACTCTTGTCCATGTAGTACAATAGAGACTATCTGCCAATGGAAAGGCTAGGCATCAAGTACTTGAAATACACACTCTATCTTCCTTCTGTGTTTGTATGTCTATGTATTTAAATCAATGAAGTTGAGAGGCAGTGGGTGGGTGCAGGAGATGGAAAGGGGAATGAAGAGTAGAAATTATGGAAATTCAGCACTCATGTATATGACCTCCAGACATGAGAGGACTAGTTCATGCATCTATGAACTCACAGAGGCCATGGCAGAACATGCCTGGTCTGCATAGATTCAAATCAGTCAGGGTCCTATCACTCAGAGGGGAAAGTGGACATGGGATTCCATCTCTAGCCAAGAAACTATTTGCACATGAATGCAAAAGAAAAATTAGTTTTCCTCAATGGAATCTCATTGGATGTATTAACCTCACCTCAGCCCAGTAGGAGATGCCAACACAAACCTACTCAATGCTATTTCAGTAGGTCTTCTTTCCCTGAGCTTTTCTCTGTGTAGTTTTCCCACAGATATTTTACTTACTTCTAACTCAGCTTAAACCTTTCTCCCTTCTAAGTCAGTTCTACTTTTCAGTTTTAGCTTTTATGTCATCATAATCTTATGAGGCCTTCACTTGGTCTATTCATTGTCTTTATTCCTAGTGGTTCCCAGATTGTAATATATAACTTGGCACACAACAGCCACTCAATGGATGCTTATTGTACTTTATATGAGCAACCATCCCCCAAATTCTAAATTGGTATGGTAAATGGTCACTAAATGCTAGCACTAGTCTCAACCAGAATCAGTTTGGACCAATTTTTACCAACCCACATCACGTGTATGTCTTCCTACTTTCACTGTCTATACTTGTGCAGGGACTACCAAGCTGGTTTTATATTTTGAGACAATCCCATTTAATCAAAATTTTTTGTTAAAACCATTAAGAAAGAATCTGAGGTACTATTAGTGCTTAGTAATAGAGAATGTAATGGTTGCTTTTTGATAGCTGTAGCAGGTCTGAGAAGAGGAAGGTAGACAAGAATGTAGTAATCTTACCCTGGCCTATGAGATAAATGCCTGTGCTGTTAATATTAATTGAAACCTGACGTTTTGCTTCATGGCTCATAGCTCATATTTTCCTTTAACGAAGGTCGCTTAATATAATTACTAATATTTTGCTTCTTCAAAATCCATTTTTCTTCCAACAAATCATCTAACTTCACTTTATGATTATTCACATTTTCCCAACCTAGAAACATAAAACATCACCCCAATGGTTCTTTTTTATGTCCTCCAGTCCCCCCCCCCTCCCATGCCTCAAGCCTTCCCAGAGCATCTTAATTCAGAACACAGGACATGGAGGCTTGGATCCAAGTGGTCTGAACTCTTCACTTATCATTTATGCACACAATACTTTCAGGTGTATCTCAGGATAGTTTGTCTGAATTGCTGAGTGCCTCTTATGGTAACTGTTCTTTTTGTTTATCTTCCTTTACATTTTAAGGGAATCTTTGTGCCTAGCACATACACAACCTGGTTATGTTTGTCTGCTCTGTGCAGTACTCTTCCTGGTTGTAGGACTCTTTGCCTAACAAATTTCCTTTCTTATAGCAGGGATTCCCTACAGGATTTATTTAGTCATAACTTGGCCCAGTATATGTTTTATGATTTGTTTATATAATTTTATTTAGTCTTTGTAAACACCACAAGGCTTTAATACCTAATATCAAAATGTACAGATGATGTGAGGTCTAATAAGAATTAAGTAGAAACAAAGAGTTTGCTCTGAGTAAGCAATGATGATAGTGATTACTGGATACTTGGTGAAAATGAACAGAAGGGACACTAAAGGTGTCCCTGGGGACTGCACTGAAATGCTTGATTCAGTAAATAATCAAACCCTGTTAGCCAAAGGACCTATTGCAGAGTACTGACTATTTCTGGTCATTGGCCATTCTGACAAATGGATGTCAGGTCTCCTGCAAACACACCCAGCATTGTCAATGCAAGCCACAGCATTGTCAGTCTGCTCTTAACAGAGAAGTCCACTTGTGAAATGAAATCTGTGGATTTCAGAGTATGGACTAGGACTTATCTCTTGCCCGATATAGTGATTCTGTGTCCCTATGTTCTGAGTGTCAGGAGAACTGAAACACTCTATGATTCTTGATTGGAATGGATGCTGATGAGTATCTGCAGACCTGACTTACAGGTCAGCTTGCACTTTTTTAATACATCTACGGCAAATGCAATCCTTGAGAAGAATTCAGACTTGAACTTGGTCCTATGTCTCTGATCCTTACTATGTAACTGCAAAATGATCATGAAGAGACTCAAGACCCTTGGAAGAAATCCTAGAGCAAATACAACATGAACTGTGCAAGAGCTTCAAAGTCAATCTGTTTTTCTGCAGGGTGCCCTGAAATACTTCACAAAGGTGCAATTTAGCTGCAGCATTCATGGATCCCCACTTGGGGGCACCAAAATGATGCCTCTGTTTTCTTTATTTCTCATGGCAAGATTATTTTACAATGAGTCTGTATGTAATTATTTTAGTATGGGGACACGCTGGTAATGGTTTATATTTATCATTTATTCAAACAGCTTGATTTTAATGCCTGTTATCTCTCTATTAATGAACTAGAAACTGGCTTCTTCCAAGATTGGGTAATGTCCTCCTGATGGGTAGAACATTGGGTGGGGAATCAGCCTTCTCAGGAGCCAGAATAGAATCAGAGTTTCGGGGACCTGGAGGTTAAAAATTGACCTCCTGCTAATTCACAAATACCCTGTACAATGCCCCTGGCAAGTAATCATCCACTTCCAGGTCTGGAGGACTGCTGGGTAATTGTGTGATTAAGCAAACTGCTTAGAAATACATTACAGAATCACAGGGTAACAGAGTAGAAAAGGACCTTCGAGATGATCAAGCCAACCCTTGACTCCAAGATTCGGGCTAGCAAGGTCAAGTGATTCACTCACGTCTGAAGGTTAGCAGAGCAGCCAGACCTATGTTTCTGAGGGCCTGAGTCACCTGATCATGCCAGCACTACACTCCTCTGTTGGTTAAACTGTAGTGACAATTGTGAATAGAAAATGAGGAGGAACCATTGTATACCAAGGATGCTGGACAAAATATTCTGATTATGGAGTTACAGTATAGCCTGGTAGTGAAGGAACTAGCTACAGATGTAGGTTCAGTTAGAAATGAATCAAGTACGGCAATGCATTCCAGTCCCACATGGTGTCAGGCACAATAATAATAATATTTTTGGGACCATTTTCAGGAAAAATGGTGGCAGCAATCACTAGATTTGAACAAGAAATACTTATCTCCCCAGTGGTGTTGACAAGCACCCAGGATTAGAGGAGTTCACTCATTAATCCACACTATTCGTTTGGGTTTCACTTTTTGGTTCATTTTCCTTTTTCAGGCTTGTCCCGTAGATACGAGTAACTTTTAAAAAAACATGTGTCTCCCTGTTGAACTGAGATAATGTCAGCTGTAGCTTCTTATTTGAACAGCTTGAGGACTAATTTGAATCACACTTCACTCGTGGGTGCTCCAAAAGCTTGTGCTATCTCAGGGAGTTGCCTTGGGAAGACATTAAAGATGTTTTTCCAATGAAGCACACCAAGATTCTCTAAATTACATATGTTTGATCTAGGAAAGGACAATTGTAGCCTTCATTAAAATAGATTTATTCCAACTTCATGTATGGAAATACATTTTCTTGAGATAACTTGGTCTATGCCCATCCAGATTGTAGCATTTCCCTAGTTTCTAAATTAAATGTTTCTACATGCAAGTCTTGGCTCTGTGTTGGCATATATTAAAAGGCTTAGTCATCATTATTTTAAGTATCCCAGAATTGAGTCAGGTTTCTTGGGAGCTTTCAGGCTTAGAGTCTTACTTTGATTTTGTTCACTTTCAATTATCTTCCCCTCTTCTCTCATGATGTTTCTGCTTGTTCTTTCTTTCAACTGTTTTAGCCGTAGTCAAGGACTATGCTAGGGTCTGTTGCATAGAAACAGTGTTCTCTGTATTGTTGCCTTTAATTTTTAAATCTTTCTGAAGTAGAAGGAAGATATTCCTACATCGGAGCAGGAAATTTTATATACAGTTTCATTTAAATAAAGAAATAAAAGATAATTCTTCTTAGGTTGACTTTTAAATTAGGAGAAAAAAAAATCACAAAAAGATTCAGTATCTTAACCAGTGTCATCAAGATGATAAATGCTAGAGCTGTGGTTTCATTTGGGCTTTTCCCACTCTGAGGCCCATGCATCTCATGTCATATCATGCCTCTGCCATGTGTTTGATTTAGGTCAACAACAGACCACTTTAAAACACAGACAGAACCACACCCATCTCACAATTTAACCAAGAAACACATAAGAAATGCTTTGTACTTCCCTTCTCCTGTGGAAGAGTTCCTATTCCTATCTTTGGTCATAGAAAAGCATGATGATTGCTAACAACAGTGAAAACCCAGCAAAGCACTCTGTCTATGCTATAGTCATTGAAGCTCATATGAAGTGTAAGAACAGAATTAGTAGCCAATGTATGGATGAGCTTAGCTTTACTCAGAGAATAACAAGGACTGCATATGGAATTGAGTCAAACATCTCATCTATTCACTTTATACAATAACTGGAAACTGGTGGGATGTTACAAGTGTCACAGGATACAAAAACTATTATTATTGCAGGATACTTTTGGTTAAATTATAAGCATGTATCATGTTAATATTGGGCCAACAATTTTATTTTAAATTTGTGTTATTTTCCTTCATTGATTTATATTAATTTTATTTTGACCATTCATTTATGAGCACAAGCTCTTCAGACCTGAAACTCAGTTGGAATCTTGAAACCAAATTCTGACTGAACCAAGTCAGAGAACGATCGTCTCATCCACAAAAATGTGAAACAAAATAATGTGCCAAATTTATCAGCACTATGTTTCACATATGATTTATTCTCATTAATAGGTTTTGTGATGGTTTCATCTGCCTTCCTAGAATATAAGCATTTTGTAGGCAAGGAATGCATCCCAAACACCATTGCAATATCAATGGCACCAAGGCACGACAGAGATAAAATGCATTGAACATTGATCATAGTTTTCTAGCATGTTGCACATGTGGAAAAGCCCCATGCATTATATAATCTAGCTCTGCATCACCATAATGGATATATTTTAATGACTTGAAGAGTACCCCTACATCATTTGTATCCCATCTAGAAAAGGGCTTGATCAGAACAATAAATTGCAGTAACTATTATTTTATGTGGGGCTATGTTAAGTGAAAGGGATTATCTGCATTGGGTAAAGTATTGTCAATAACAATAATCTTGTTGATCAGCTGGAAGCTTCTGGAAGTTCATATGTGTGTCCTGCCTTTTGATCACTTTACCCAAGATAAGGTTGTTTTGGTTTACTCACACTCTCCAACTGGAGGAAAGAAATTTCAGTCATTCCACAGATTCTCTGATACTCTACTTGCCCTGAACTTTGGGAGGCAATGACTGTACTTGTTTTAATGTGGAGCTTCCAGATTCCAACAGATTCCCTTTTAGCATTTCCTACTCCCTTGCTTGGGAACCATCAAACTGATTTATTTCCAGATGCAGATAACAGCATCTATTTTTCTTGGCCTGTGCATAATTGTACTGGTGGGAGTATATTCCCCAACGACGCCATGCTGATCTCTTTCTTTTTAAGAGATTCCATTGAAGCCCAAATGAGAATAATTGCTAGGCTTTCTTTTCGCCCATTTTAACAGGGAAACTATGGCCTATCTTACATTAAAGATCTAAGAATAGCTTAGCTAATAGAAAGAGGATGAGCCGAAACAGCAAAGAGAGCTAACCACTGGACTTGAGCAGAAGCCTATGTACTGGAATAGAGAAAATGACTCAGACGATCCCTCCAGTAGCTTTTTTAATTTTTTAATACTATAACAAAAAATGCAGACCTGCTTGTCAGCCCATCTGTATTTTCTCTTCATCTAATAAACTGACTAGGCCAGAGCTGCAAAGGAACATTGTAATATCGACAATGTTACTGGAAGCCTGTGTGCTTTAGAATAAATTATCTTTTTCTGTACTGCTAAACATATAAAGAAAAATTGGCTCAGCAGAAGAAGAAGAAGAAAAAAAAAAAGAATCACTTTACCTCCCTCCTCATTTTGGCTGATGGGACTCAGTATTACAATCAAAATGAATAGGATCCAATACAGAATGCGGTGATGCAGAATGCGGTGGATTTGTCCGCTCTGAAGAAGTCCATTTTGATACACCCTCAGGCTATAATACATTATAGAGCTTCAAGAAATGTTTGAGCAGGTTCTGGCTGGTATGAATGGAGTCACAGGTAAACTGTTGAGAAATAAGAAAGTTCAGGGTGCCACAGAGGTTAATGTGATGGTAATAATGTCCACACTAAAACAAAGTAACTCCATACCTCTTGTTTTAGTTTTAATGTCACATTCAGGGACTCTAAGAATACGTGGTTCCACCAGGTTCTCGGGTCATCAGCTGAGGACCGATTCCATTCTTCTACTAATTTTTTCGTTCCTAACCTCTCAAGATGTTTATTAAAGAGAAAATGGTGGTATTGACTTTTGTTTTTAGAATTACTCCTATGTAATTTTGCGATAAAGGGATCTAGCTCTTATCACCTCTAAGCCTCTGTATTGAGTTACCTTTCACTTACCAAAGTCTTTAAGTAATCTCCAGTTAATAGAACACACACACACACACATTTTTATACATACATCTTTCAGGATAGGGTAATTGTTTCTAAAGTATTTCAATAACCATGTTATTAGGTAAGATGTCTTATAAGCATTATTTTTTAAAGTCATTATTGTGTTTATGCATAATTGTGGGTACAATGTGATCAGTTGATTTGCATATAAAATATGTATCCTTAAACATTTAAAACAGCATTCTGCTTAACAGGCATGATGATGCATACTTATGAGATATGGTATGCCATTTCTGTGTATGTATACAGTATTCACTGATCAACATTTCCATCTTACACTGCACTGCATTCTACCAGGTCCTCATACCTGGACGATAGCTCCTAGGGCTTTATCTCTGACAACCAGATGCCTGGGCTGGGAAGCAGACCCCTTTGCCTTGTATCTGCTCCTGCCTCCCCATCCCATCAGTCTCCAGTTTACCCCTACAGAATCATCAGGACCATTGCTGCAATTCACTTCTTCTCGATTCCCCAGTGGCAACCGAAATCAACTCTAATCATTGAAATCAGGAGGAAACCATGAAATTAGTGTTTTAGAGAACAGGAAAGGAATTGTTTGTCTGAAAGGATCTTAAACTGAACTGCTGGATATTTGAAGCTATAATTTCTGGCCAAAAAATACCTGAGTTGAAAAAGTTTTATAGAAATGTGTAAGGAATGGAACATGCCATTTTGAAGCAGATAGGGAAAGATTTTTTTTTCCAAGTCACAGCAAGAGGATGACTGGTCACAAAGCAGAATTTTGGAGTAGAACAGCCCCAGACTTGAGTCTCTGTCTTTCCTTGTTATTCAACTTCTGCAAGCTCTTTAAGACACCCATGTCAGATTTGTTTCATTGAGCCAGCAAAGTAGGGGTAGTGTTAGTTTCTCAGGGATATGTTAACTTTGTGGGACAGTGTCTGCTCAGAGCAAGTTACCCAGAAATGCTTTCCATTTCACCTTCACTTATACCAGACAGCCACACAGCTGACCAGGTTCTCCAGCGTTCATGCGGAAGGACCATGGAGTGAGACTTTTTGAGTCAAAGCTTTGTCCCGGCATGACCAGAGCTACCTTTAGTGATGAATCTTCTACAGTTCCCACTACACCTTATGGAGAGGCATTGTCAAAATGAAGTCTCTGGTTATTTGGTTTGGAGGCAGAGTAGCTATTGCCTCAAGCATTGATTAACTCAAAGTAATTTATAAATAATCACTGTATAAGAGAACTGAATTTTCAAGGCTTACATATTTTTATGACTGCCATCTTGAATTCAACTAAAATGCTTATGGAAAGCAGTTCATTCTCAAAGCTCCAGGGAGGGATTCCAGGGTTCTACCCAGCACTGTGAGAGCCCAGGATGACACCATCACTCAAAATGTGTTATTGGGAAACAAAGGCAGACATGAAGGTGGTGAGGACACATTTTAATTGGCAATGTATTCATGAAGTAGGGCAGAAGTTCTAACCCACACTGGACTCAGATTTGAGTTTTACAGAGGTGAGTGGGTGTTTGAGAAGGAGAAGGGATGAGAGCAATCAGGGCTCCCATAGAACCAGAGAATAAAGTGTTACATAAGGAGTTGTGGGTGACTTGTGAGTATGAAGCCATCTGCTCTCTCTGTGTAGTCCTTTTCAACCACAGGCCTCTCACAAAGGTTCTACTTGAGAATTTCGCTGGGACAAAGACAAAATGCTTCTGATGCCCACAGTTATGCAGGCAAATTATTTAATGGTATGGGGAGTAAGATTATTCTAGAAAGCAACCTTAGATTGTTAGACAGTAGGTTAGTTTTTGTCTTTTACCTTCAGAGTTGGGATGAAACCCATAGTCTTGTGCATGCTAAGTAAATACTCTGCCACTGAACACTGTCCAAGGTTTTATGTCATGGCCAGGACCCACTGAAGAAGAAAGCTGGAGGAGCCTAGCCAGATTTGATGATGGAGGCAATCTTTGTCAGACTTCAGCTCTTAAAAGATTCCCGTCTGTGTTCTCTTGCAGATTCCATGTTTTTGTTTTTATTTTGTGCCAGAAAAGAAGCCTCAAGAATGTAAAGGCATTGTTGTTTCACAGAAGAAAACGAGCCTAAGGCTGATGGTTTCCAAGATGTGCTTTAGTGTTACAGAATTTCATGTAAAATTCCTCAGCTGAGCCCTCTTTGTGAGTTCTTCAAGAACCAAATGGAATGCTACTAGACACTTTATATTTGTAATGGAATTCAAAATGGACTTGATAGCTTTCTAGACCATTATCTCCACACTACACATGATAGAGTCAAATGTTGTTAGATGGGACAGGGTTAGTCTAAATAGACTCAGCCAGTAAAGAGAGCTGATACAAATTCAGCCCTGACTTCATGGACTACACCTTCAGTCATTAACATCACTGTAACACAAACAAAACTTTGATGTCTGCATGCTAGAGCAACTTAACACTTTAATTTCTTCTGCTATTTTCATGAAGTGTTTTTCCTCCCCAATCATATTTTCCATTTAGGCCGAAATTCTATCTGACAAGTTAAATGCCTATCTGTCTCTCCAATCACTAATTTTGTTATTTTTTTAAAAAAATTATTCTTCATAGTTCTAGCACACTGTGCTGTGATCACACTCTCATCAGTCTGGGGGTCCCTGAGCTCCCCCTTGTTCAGGTCAGCAGTCTCTGTGGATACTCAATGGTTACTTATTCTTAGCCATGTAACCAGTTATGAGTCTCTGCATTAACCATTACCAAATGGAGGAAGCTGTTCCCCCTAAGACTGAGAATAAAGCTAATATATGGGCATATACATAAACATTTAGAAGACAGTATGGCATCATGTCCATTTAGAAAACTAACAATAGTAAGTTTCTCTCCCCACTAGGCCATGACCTCCCCAGCAATGGGCATTTGATGAGCTTTATAGTGCCAGACAAGGATTATGTCCAGTGGAGCAGGGATCAAATCAAATCAAGAAATGGTTGGTTACATCCACAAGACTCATACCACACCCTGGTTGTTAGGTTTTATACCTCTTGGGATTTACAACTGGTGAAGATGGTCAATAACTTCCCCCACACCCTGCATACTACTTTCAGGCAATATGAAAGCAAGCTGTCAGGAATGAAGCTTCCAGGTAAGTTCTAGCTTGGTTTCTCTATAGTTAGTCACCAAAGTATTTGGTGTCTTTAGAAATAGGGTGTTATCATGTAGTTCTGGTGGGCAACCAAAAGAAATACCAATAACATAATATTTGGGGGAAGGGCTCTGAGGTCCTCCTGCTCAAGAGCTCATAGGGACAGTATCTTACATGTGGGACACAAAAATTTCAAATGACCTCTGTCTTTTAGGATCAGCCTTACCCATCCATGCTGGCAACTTTACTCAAACTCTATTTTAAAATATACTTTTAATATGGGTGGTGGTGGCACCCACCTTTAATCCCAGCATTTGGCAGGCAGAGGCAAGCAGATTTCTGTGAATTCTAGGCCTGATTGGTCTTCAGAGCATGTGCTAGGAGAGGCTCCAAAACTACACAGAGAAACCCTGTCTCAAAAACAAAGCAAAAAAAATTAATTTACAGAGTAGCAGTTATTCAAATTTCTTTTCATATGTCTTTATTTTGGTTTAATATCCCTCTAACTCCTTCTATAATCCATTTTGTAACCCTTTCCTGCTTAAAATGTTTTTACCTCTAATAATTCACTTTAATATCACATATAAAACACTAGTTTCTTAATGTCCTTCTACTTAAATATTTTAATAATTTCACTTAGCATGGGGGAAACTAGAGAAAACAATTTGTATATAGGTACTGGGAAGGGATTGTTTTTAAACCTTTGCCACAATGTATTTGGAGTACCCCTACATTTACTTTTTGTGCATTAAATATTTCAAGAAGAAAACCAGCCAAGTAATGAACAGTTCTCTATTTGATTTCCTCGGTAATGTGAGAATTTATTCATCCCGGTAAGGTAAATCAGTGGAGATTGATCGTGTATGAACTCACAGAACAAAGGCTCTCTTATCACTCAAGAAGAAATTTTATATTCAAACCATAGATATGAGATATGAGGATAATGAAACACATAACTTACCTCCGTGACATAATTGGGAAATTAGTGTAGTTTCTGGGACTTCAATAATCACCCTTTCATTCTTACATATCAACAGTAATTTAGAGGGACACCTCACTGATTTTAATTGATTATGGTAATGGAAATGAACACTTGCAACTGCATAGAAGAGAGTTTCTAAGCACTTTACAAAACATTGCCTTTTGTTTGTTTTACTGAGCAAGCTTAAATGATTGTGATTGATAAAAATCTTATCTCTTCTTAGGTACCGTCTTAAATGATTGTTTGGTCATTCTATCATATCAATGGTATTAATGGGATTGGTATGTATTTTGTTGTTAACATGAAGACAGTGACAATTGGAGCAGGAAGTGAATCCCCTGGTGATGCTACAAGCACTTTGCTGTCTGGCAAGTATCAACAGGGGGTTTGGTACTATTTTGGAGAGTCTATTTCTAGTTTTAACTTTCTCTATTGTGTAGAACTAAAATTTCTACTGTAAAAGTCTAGCTTAGCATATGCCCCAAATAAATAGTCTATATTCAAAATACATTTTTTCCATTTAAGCTCACAAAGTATTATTTCTCTTTGTGAGCTTCCCATTTATTGTAATGACACCATCATTCTTTCAGACACTGGAATGCAATCTTGAAGTAATTACTTCCCCCACACCAATATGGTAATATGATTAACAATGCAGACTTTAGGCAGAATTGTGGTTTTTTAGTCATGTCTGTCAATTATTAACAGATAGGAAATTAACAATATAACAATTGTGAATATATTGTTCTCAGACAAGTATATATTGTATATATATATATATATATATATGTGTGTGTGTGTGTGTGGGTACATATATGGTATTATGTTATGTGAACAGTATGCTCAGTAGTTGTAACAGTTAATGAATGAAAGGATTTGTAAATAAAAAGAGAATTTGAAATTTAAAATAAAAATAAAATTTGACAGTTACTCTATTGATTGGATTGCCTATCTAGGTTGCCAAGAATGTTGCATTCAATAACTCTGAGCTTCAGAAATAATTATTAAATATTTCTCATACTCAGATAAAATATGTAATATGAAATATATTAAAAATATTTTATCGGTAAATCTAACTTTGAAAACTGGAAGGGATTATTGCTAAATGCAATAAAATTATTAGCAGGAATTTGATTGCTCACAGATATATTTGCTTTCATGGCTAGAAACCATTAATATTTAAATACAGTATTCAAGAATATAGTTTCATATAAAATTATATTAATGATAATGTTTGTTTATTTTGAATGTAGAAAAACATGACTACATTAGAGAATGAAATGACATTAATAAAAAACCAACAGTATACTACTCATATAGAGGAGATTTTTAATGTCACCATCTCACAAGACACATGAAAATAAGGTAATAACCAAAAGGATAGCACACATTTTTCATATTTCTGGAAAATACAGTGGTCTTCTTTTATCTGTAAACATTACATTCCAAGACCCCTAGAGGATATCTGAAACCAAGGATAGATGTGAATGTATGTATGTATGTATGTACATAATACACACATACACACATATATATATACATATGTATATACACACACATATATGTATATATGTATATATACTTTTCTCTATACAAGCAGTCTTATAACAGAATTACATTCAAAATTTGGAACACTAAGAGATTAATTACAATATCATTAACACAATTACATCATAATACAAAATATTGCAACTTAAGTGTGTTTTGCCTCAAAATATATTGTTGTAACCTATTTTCTATCTTTGTGATATGAAATTAAATACTTTCTAAATGTTAAGGTGAAGTGAGATGAAGCTTAGACAGTGTTATACAGTGACAAGCTTGAACTTTTATTCTGTAGCAATTATGTCAAAGGTGAAAATTTCATTCTGCAGTGAAGCTCCATAAGACACAGGATATCTTAAAATGCAAGACTTAAATGAAAGTGAAACATCCATCGTGTGGGGACGTTTGTTAAAACTCCCACAGTAAAGAAGTCAAAAGGAAGTCCTTGAAACTGACCACATTCACTGGTTCTTCCCTCCCCAAACTTACATGATCAGAAAGTATTGTTGAGAGGCTGTCTCAGGTAAGTTTCTTCGGAGATGTCTGCAAGAGACACTTTCCAATCCCTGAAGCTGTCTTCAAATTGTTCAGTGATCTCCAGATTCCTGGCTTTCATGAGCCACCATGATGCTTGGCAGTGTGCCTATCAGTGAGTCATTTCAGTCCTGTAAGTAACCCTTACCCTTGTCCTCTGTCTAACTCCAACAAGACTCATTGGTCCACAAGTTGGCCTTCATTGCTGTTGACAGTGGTCTGTCAATGATGCCCTACCTGGAGTAAGCAGACATTTGTTAAATAACTCCACGAATGGTGTCACAAAAGCACACATACTGTGATACTGTGCCAGCAAATCCAATAACTTAACTGTACTTTAACTAATGGGCAGGTGGCATACATAGGATGCCTACTTATACTCGGCAGGATATGCCTATTTAGCAAAGGTCTTCATGCTGGGAGTAAGCAAGCACACTGGACCAAAACATCATCACAATATTTCCAATGGCATGTAAATTCAACAGGCATTATTTTTATTATTTGTCTATTAATATTTTTAGGCCACAGCTACTTATGGGTAATTCAAATTGTAAATAAAGTAGATTACTATATCTAAAAGTTCAAAAAGAGCTGATTTGAAGTGACAACTTTGATTTTCCTTGTACTTCTTAATCACCATTGTTTAATTTTAACTAAGAAGATAACTTATGTCCTTTATTTTAATCTGTTACAGAGTATAAGTTCTAGCAATTGAAGAATGAGTATGTAACAGTATACATTGTATATTGTGTTTGAGATATATAACTACATATATTCTACATGTATGCATGAGAGTATGTTTATACATGTAATATAGGTGAGACTGAAAAGCTAGAAATGTTATTAACAAATGCATTATAAAATAATATGATGGGAGGCATTGTAAATGGAGTTCTAATTAGTCTAAATAAATAAAAACTCAGAGTCAGATACAGAGGAAAATGCTGAAAGATCAGAGAGAAGAACAGTAGCTATGTTGAGAGGTTCTTTATGATCCACTAACAAGGCGTGATAGCATATGTCTATAATTCAGTCTCTAGCAAAGAAAAGGATAGTGAATTTGTGTTTGCACTACATAGTTAGAACTTGCCTAACTTAAAAATAATAATAACAATCTCACAAATCAAAGTAAGTTCAGACTGCACATCACTATTAGTTGATAATAGTGATTTTTTTAACTAGTTCTAGATTTGAACCTAGAGTCCAACAACAAATACAAATATATCCAGTTATTCAGCATTAATTCATCTGTCATGATCAGAAATTGTGATATACAGACAAAGGAGACCCTCCCACAACGAGTTTATGCTATAATAAGAGAATAGACGGAGATGCTTCATGCCACGTGTAAAGTATTGATTGAGTGCCGTACTAGTTCTGAGTGTGTTACCCGGGGCTGAATCTCTCACCTGAGACTATGGGTTGGGGAAAATAAATATTTTCAGGTTGTTTTTTCTTTTTCACAGAAAATGCTGATGGTATTTCACAGTCCTCGGAGGTCTAGACAGAAACACAGACCAGGGAAGAAAGTAACAATAGTCTTACTTAGCTTAAAGACAATGTAAATATTACAGCTCTAAGGGAAATGGTATCTTGGCAGTCAGCCAAGGAATACCACAAGTCACACTGCAGAACAAACGTCACAGGAAAGATTTACTGGGAGGGAAGAACCCAGTTGGTCGCTGCCCATGTTCCCTGAGAAGCAGCGGAGAACTGAGCAGAAGACAGGGTTTATATAGGATTTCTTGGGGACGGAGCTTTCCATGTAGTGGGCTTTTTACTCTGTCCAGTTGGTTGGACAGTCAGTGTGTTTTGTGGGTGGAATGTGGCAGTTGGATGTCCTTAGGTGCAGGGCCTGGCTGCATGGGCCCATGGACTGTACGGGACAGAGCTCTGCTGCCTATGGCATCAGGTTCTTCTGTTTTCTGGTCCCTAGTGTGAAAAGCTGTAGCAGCTGTCCCCTGGGGGATGTCACAGAACTGTTCTCTTGGCTTAAGTTGGGTTGCTGTTTTTGGCAACAACATTGGTTTTGGGACATTATATCTCTTACTCAAGTAACCAAAAAGCAGTTAGAAATACTACATAGAAATATCTAAAAATGCTGATTTGAAATCCATTTCCCCTGAGTTTGTGCAGCTCCAATTGATGGGCTAGTGACTGTGTTTTCTTTAGTTTGTTGTCTAATAATGTTCTCTTCTGGAATGCTCTGCACTTTGTGAAATGAACTTGCAATAAAAAGGTGCATTAGATTCGAGACAAATGAAAACTATAACAGGAACAGACAATTTCATACAGAAGCTCAAATATCTTTAACCTTTCCATCAATTTGTCTGGGGCTTGAATTTGTGCTCAGGGGCTTGAATTCATCCTTGGTTTGAATTTGTCAATTATAATAAAACATTTTCACAATTCCCTTATTATTGTATTACTTAATTAAACAATATGTCTATAAAGTATCAAATGCTGGCATTGGCTCTTTGTTCTTATGCCTTTTGGTCTAATGAATTATGTGGGTTTCATAAGATTTCTAAGTTGTACTGTGTGGATTCTGGAAAAATGTTCTTTCTCAAACAATTTCAAAGGTGATCAGTTACATTCTTCTAGCCTTCATTTAGTGTATTCTCTAATAGGTGATTCTGTGTTGGTTTTCCTGCTTCTTTGTGGTGCTGGGAAGTGCACTTTAGGACTCTCTAGTGCTAAGCAAGTGCTCAACTGAGTCAAATGTCATCTTCCTGCTATAACTCCTCCCCCACTTAGCTACCCATTCATGAAGCAATATAAAAACTTCAGAGTACATATCACTGGTGTAAATTCTTTTAATCTGTAAACACTAAATTTCACTAAGATTTTTAATCAGAGCCTCACACTGTAAAATTGACAAAATCAATGTTCAACATATTCTCATAGAAGAGAGTGGAGAAGAGAAATTAGGCCCTGAAACTAAGTTTGGATGCAGAGAAAAGAAGCATGAATACAGATACAAACACAAGAGCATACCAATATGTACACATGTAGAAAAGCATATATGTTAGCCAGGGCCACACCGTTTCTCCAAATTCTTCTGTCAGCTTGTTTTTCTAAGGTCTTGCTTTTCCCACCCCAATAGCTGAGACTTCATACCTGCTCCAGGCCAACAGTTGGCCCTGTCAGTCAGCCATCAGAGACAGCCTAACGGGTAAGCCTGTGTTAAAGATCCCCTACCAACCACAGGGCACAGAACCCCTCCCTTCCCCTAAATTGTTTGCAGGACCCTCAGTGAGACATGTGGGTTTTTCTCTGAGCCTCCACCATGATGCTGTCTGTCCTTCTGTTTATGGTGTTAATGACTCTTTTATGGATCTCTTACATGAATACCAATCTGACTGAGTGTCCCCTAGCAGCCTTACAGGACATACATATACTTGCCACTTCTATACTTGATTTGCTGATTGTCGCATCTTTAAGCATGGACATTTGCACAAAGCATTTTCTATTTCCCCCGTCTGATTTCCCTCAGTAACAACACTTATAGGACTAGGGAACAAAATTCAAACAAGAGAACTGACACATCACTGTTAACTATACTATGGCCATCGTTTTGGTTTTGTCATGAATCGTGAAAGAGGAAACAAAGCAGATTGTCTTTTTGTTTCAAATCATCATAGGTGTCTGTTCCCCTTGCACTCCCAAGGTAGATATGTGAGTTCAGGTTTCTGTGTATTGACATGGCATGACCATTTTGTATTCCCCCGCAAAAAAAGTCCAACATGTGACTTCTCTTTGAGGAAGTCATTGTGAAAGTCGAGCTTTGTTTTTATCGCTATAGTTCAATAAAAATCAGGCATGACTAATAACTGAATACATCTATCACAAGGACTTATTTAGAGTATGTCATTGTTAAAAAATAATTGTTCTCAGGAATGGGTTTTGTAACCTGAATTTTTCCATTTTTCTTTTGTTCAAAATGATAATCCAATTCTATTACAGTGTTATTTACTATGCCAATTATACTATTATACAAACAAATTAAAGTATGACTTTAAAAGAATCTTCTGTTTTGTGTGCAAATGCCCTTCTATAGTTGAGATTATTTTACCTTTAATATCTAATCAGGGGTATCACAAGTCAAGATGGAAGGGGCCTGATTGAGGGCAATGATTCACAAACAGAATCTGACTCTGAAATACCGCGTTTAGAAGTGGACCCAAGAATTTGAATTTCAGCAAACAGCTGGCTGATTCTGATGCTATTGTTTCATAAATAAAATTTTGAGAAATGCTGAGGTTGGTGTTGTTCAGCAGGTAGATGTAGGCTGTTATGAAGGGACACTCATGGGAGAAGCATGATGTAATATTCAAAGCTATCGCTGGTGACAGAAGGACATCTATGTTCCAGAGTCTTTTCTCATGGTTGCAATATGAAAGGTGAGACTTGGTTTTCTGCAAGGGTCCCCAGCATGCCATCTGTAAAATGAAGTAGATGAAATGCCCTTTTCTAACTTTGAATCAAGAAAATCTTAAGCTTTGTTACATGTGGCATCCCGTGTCCATTTTTCCTTCCTGGGATCTGGTGTGGCTTGATCCTGTGCAGGTGCTATGCCTGGTGTCAAAATCTAAGTTCTTACGTGCATCAGTCCTGTCATGTGTGGAAGATGCTTTTTACTTGGCATCATCCACCATCTCTGGCTCTTACAATCTTTCCATAGATCTTTGGGCTCTGAAATGTGAGATTTGGTGAAGTTATCTCATTTAAGACTGATTCAATCTCTCTCACTCAGCACATTGGTCAGTTGGTGGTCTCTGTTAATTACAATCTTCTCCAAGAAGAAACCCCTATGATGAGTGTTGAGTGAAGTAGTGACTATGAGCATGAGAGAATGTTATTAGGATTCATTTTATTGCTATTTTCCTTTAGCTGAATAGTAGTAGGGTTTCCCACTCCTGACTAAGATGCCATTTGCAATTGAAATTTATTGGGAAAGGGAAAATTTAGTTTTCTCTAATGAAGTATCATCAGGTATGTATCAACCACATCCCAGGGGAGAATGCATGTCTAGGATATTCCATGTGTTTTTGCATAGTTTTGCTTGCTTTGACATTCTGAGTGTGTGTGTGTGTGTGTGTGTGTGTGTGTGTGTGTGTGTGTGTGTGTGTGTAAGAGACAAAGGGAGAAAGAAAGAAAGGAGAAAGGAAGAAGAAAGAAAGAAAGAAAGAAGAAAGAAAAAGTGAGGGGGAGAGAGATAGCATAAGTTTCAGTGTAAAGGGAGTTGGAAGGACCTGGTAGGAGGTGAGGGAGGAGAAAACACAATCATAATATATTGTGTGAAGAAATTAATAAAATGAACATCTTAAGCTTGCCCAAGCTTTCATTCTATTCTTTGATTTTCTAGACTTGACAACATTTTAATTTGTTTTCCTTTAGGATGTGATGTAAGGCCCAGACATCTAACAAAAGTTTGTTCTGATTTATGTAAAGGGGTCAATATGATTTCATAAATCTAAGGACATCATTGATCATGTTAATGTTGATAGATTGTATATTCTTCAGAGTGATGGTTGTTTGTAGATAGAGAAAAGCAAGTGAAGGAAGCCTTTTATGATATACACATTCCACAAATACCTAACAGAGTTAAAGTGCTAGGGAATGGATTAGGATTTCCCATAAAACTTAGAAGCTGTGAATTTTCTGTATTAGTTAATATTAAATTAAATGTTGGGGCATTCCTCTTTCCTCTTCAGTTCAAAGTACACTTTAAAGAAATCATTTTGCTTCCCATTTACTTTGTTACATTGCTGACCTAATTATTATGAACTACTTTTTGTATGCTCTCCAATAAAATTTCATTCATTCAAGCTAGTTGAGCAATTTAGTCTGAGTTTGATGAAAGCAGTTTTCTGCATAGATAGAATTAGACCAACAGCTGGAACCACTTCAACCACCCAGAAATATAATAGTTTATTTATCATTGCTTGTCTTTATTGTATCCATTCACAGCTGAAGTCGTTTGGTGTAATTTAGGATATTCTGAAATGAAGCCCATCTCTGTCTCTACAACTTTTGACAGCTACAATGACAAGGAAACGAAGGATTCACAAAAGCCAGGAAATGCACAAGTCACTCCTGGTATCTCTGTCAATTCCAGTGAAAGCAGAGATGGTGACTGCTGCCTGGAATGTTAGGGTTGGGTTTCACTCTCTCCTCATGTTGCATGACTTTGGCCCTTTCAAATATTCCTCATTCCAACTCTGGTTTCCCCAAACACATTATGTCTTGCTTCCCAGTCAGTTGACGAGGTGAAATTGCTGGGGGCAAGCATAATACAGGAGAGAACTTTGTCAAGCTTCCAGTAGCTGATTTATCACATAGTCTCATTTGAACACTTCTGCTTATTGATATTTTTCTAGTGATAAAGTTCTTTCAATATGAGGATATGCCTTTGTACTTCATTAAGTTGAATTCTTTTACATTGCGTAGGAAAGTTTAAAAGATGTATGTATTGGGGGAGTATATAGGGGTAATTATGATAGCAGATGATGAAACAAAGAAAATCATAGTTTCACAGCCGCTGTGTAGGTAGTACTTCTCTTTAGTAGTACTCAGATCTCTTAGATTAAAAAAAATATTTACATCTTTGTGTCTGCTGTGTTTGTCTTACTGAGTCACATGAAAAGCTATGTAATTGGTAAATTTGAGTCACAGAGGATGTTTTTCTTAATTGAAAGATTAGCATCTTGTAATTGAGATTGGTAAGCTGGGCATAGTGGTAAGCTGGGCATAGTGGTGCACACCTATAATTTCTGCACCCAGGAGACTATGGCAGGAGGACTGTGAGTTCAGGTCCAGATTTTCAGGCTCTGTCTCAAAAAAAAATAAATAAAAAGAATTTTTAACAGATAACAATCCAATATTTAAAATAACAATATTAAAGAACAAGGCAATGTGTCACTATATAATTTATACTCCTCCTTATTTCCTTCCAGTTCCATTCATGTCCCCCCACTTAAGTTCATAACCTCTTCTATAATGTAGTAGGTTATCTAAATCCAAGTGGCCAATCCTAAACAATGTATATAATTGCAACTCTAAAAGGGCACAGTAGATTATATGCTTATGTGTAGATCAGTAATAATTATAGAAGAGGAGAAGGTTGTGTTTCTGCCTTTCTAAGCAGCCAATTTTGGCTTTTAGCTCTTCATCTAGGAGTGGGATCTTGTAAAATTTCCTCTATATATGTTGGCATGTCAAATAATGTTGTCATTATGCAAATCTTGTTTATGCCACTACACTGTTGAGATGTCATGACTATGGTTTCTGTATGTCTAGAATATACTATTTAGCAGCAGGCATGATGGTCCTTTGGATTCTCCTCTTGATTTTCTGTAAGCCTTAGGTGTAAAGCTTGCATTGTAGATATAGCAACCCATATGTTTGTATTTTAACCATTTGTGGCTCTCTGTAGTAGTATTCCATATTTGTAAAAGGAAGATTTGTTGATAAGAGGTTAGAGTTTCCCTTATATACAGATAAGTATAAGAAAGCAGATTTTGTATTGATTTGGGAAAATGGCAGTAGTAGGTCTTCCTTTAGTGTTTATGGCAGCTCCATCCCTGAATAGTTAGGTGGGTTTCCAGATTCAGGCATGAATTCCCTCCTAGTGAGCAGCCCTTAAATCCAATTAGACTGCTGTTGATTACCTTCAAGGACTCAGGAGCTTTGAAAGGAAAAACACAAAAAATGGAAGGCTGGCATTTATCTGGAGAATGGAAGGGAGAGGAAGGAAGGAGAGATATCATTAAAAATGTTTGAAAGAGCCATAGGCAAATATTTCATAAGATTGTTTAAAAATACAGATAATATGTATATAACCACACACACACACACACACACACACACACACACACACACACACTCACACACACACCTTGATAATGCTCCACTTAAAATCCATAGAGTATCCAGTGCTAGGCCTGAGAATCCCCCTTTCAAGTTGTTGTTGATGGGAGTCCAACACTCCAAAAAATATTCACTATTGTCATTGTCCTTAGTTGCCCCCCAAAACTTAAAATTTAAGACCCCATTGCTGATGATATCATACACTCCAACACAGAATTTAGAGGTATCAGTCCAGAAACGATTTGGAAAATGCATTCTTGAAGACAAGCTCTTAATAGTATTAGAAGGTACTATGCAGTCAGTCAAGGGTGAAAGCAATCAATGGTCCAACCCAGCTGTGAAAACTAAGAACCACAACAATGTCAGCCCAGCAAGAGATCCCCAATATTTCAGTAGTGAAACTATTATTCTGGAGTAAACAACAGCTCATTACTTTCTATTTTTCATTTTCATTATGTGCGCTGAAGTTACATTATTTTCTCACTCTTCCTCCAACTTGTTCTGTGTCGCTTCCCATTTCCTTCTCAAATTCATAGCCTTTCTTTTTTAAAATTGTTTTTACATGTATATACACATATAAACATCTAAATACAACCTGATAATTTTGTTATTATTATTTTTATGTATACATTTTTAGGGCTGATAAATTGGTATTTAACAGCTAATTAGGAGAAAAACATTCTCCATTTCTCAGGGGTTATTAGTTGTCTGTAACTCCTCATCTAAGGATGGGGCACTGTGAGTTTGCCCACCCTCCATTCCTCTCTGGCTTGCCAACTGGTATGGTTATTGTTCAGGTCTATTTAGGAAGCCATATTGTTAAGAGTTCATGAGCGCAGTTTCCCTGACATACATGGAAGACACTATCTCTCAGTGGACTTCCTAGTCCTGTCTCTTATAATCTTTCTACCTCTTCTGCCACATTCCCTAGGCCTTAGTTGTAAGCATTGTGCTATATATGTATCAGTTGGGGATTGCCAGCTGCTGTCTGTATTTTGACCAGTTGTGGGTATCTGTAATGACCTCCATATTCTGCAAAAGAAACTTCTTTGATATAAATTAGGCAGTTTCAATATGCAAAACAACTCTTTCTGCATATTGTAAATCAATAACTATGTTGAATTCATTAATACCATGAGAATAGCATATAATTCTGACTTTGAACCCTGCCTTTCCTGATTTATTTGCATTGGTATAGAATGTAGAGGATTCAGATATTGGTGTTCCCTGTATAATGTGAGGATGGATCCCTCTAGTTCTCTTTATAAAACAAATTCTCTTGTTTGTGGATATTTGTTGTTAATTTCTCCTAAAAGATTACTACAAGCTCTTTGTCAAGGTTCACTTTTTGCCCATAATTGTCAATTTACTGTAGAGTAACCAACATGCAATCAAGCTTTGGATACAAATGATCCACATATGCAACCTGTAATTCCTTTTCCAACAAAACAAATTTTCTCTCAGCTTCAGTTGATAATTCTTTTGGACTATTTGAGTCCTTGTCACCATCTAAGGTTCTGAACAAATTACTCAGTTCATTTTTTTCCTATGCCAATAGAGGGCCTTAGATAGGAAATATCTTCTAGCAATCTTTAAAATCACTAAGAGTCAGCAATCAAACTATCCTAGTTTGTACCTTTTGGGGTCTAATTTTCTGAAGAACTATAAAATAGTAATAGTAATTAACAGAATATACTCTTTGTATTTTTAGGAGCAATTTGTAATCCTCAACATGTCAAAATTTTCTTCACTTGTTCAAAATTCTAAAGCATCTACATTTGAGTCAGCTAGTAAAATGTTGTACATACAATGTTAAAGTACAGATTGAAGAAATTGCTTACCTATTATTTTCAATGACTGACATAAAATAATGGCCCAGGGTGTGGCTATTTAACATTTCCTGTGATCTTAACAGGCTTAGAATTGTTATAAGTAAGCACCATGAAGGCAAACTTTAATCTGCCTTTTTCTTGAAAAGGTATAGTGAGAAAGATCCTTTATATTAATAACTATAAGAGGCTATCTTTAGGTAATAAAGAAGGCAAAGGAGTTCTAGACTATAGAGAGCCATTGGTTGAAACACTTTATTAACAGCTCTTAGATTTGTTACTAGTTTCAATTTTCCTAATTTATTTTAAATAACAAATAGCAAATAGAGGAGGATTCTAAGGGATAGTTAATCTTCAATATGCTTAGCACTTAACTGCTCCTGCACCAGCTGTTTTAAAATCAGCAGTTTCTCTCTTATCAAAAGCCATTGTGTAACCCATACAGGTTTATCCATCAACCATTTTAAAGGTAGGGCTGTTGGTGCCTTTGAAAGATCAGCAGCTGCTGTGTCCTGTTCTTATACAGTACAACCTGAATTAGCTGCTGACTGTTCTTTATAATACCTTCTAACATTTTCCCCAGAAACATATGTTACTTTAATTCTTGTTTCTGAGGTTGGAGGAACGTTAATCTGAGTATCCAATGGCTGTAACAAATCATGAGCCTGTAAGTTCATTGCTATGTTAACAACATACATATAGCTTTAATTTTCCTCTCTGCCCTTCTGACCCTATACATTCGATCCATCTCACACTCTTGTTTTTCCTGAAATAAAGTTCCAGTTCCTAAAAACTGAATATTTACCTCCTAAAAAGGCCATTTTTGGATGCTAAGATTCTGGTGCAATTATTGTGGCATCTAAACCTGTGTCTACAAGTTCCCCAACCCTCAAAGCATTTCCTGATGGCAAAGGGTTATCTTGACTGTCCCTTGTTGACCTACATCCTTTTGTCCAAGGCCTGCATTTCCATACTTTCTCCATAATCAAGAGGGGGGTTCTGCTTGAATTATGCTTAGAGAAAAAACAAAAAACAATGTTTCTAGGAATGCCCTGCTTACAAACAATACTTTAAGTGACTTTATTTGCCACAATTGAAACATTTGCCATTTCAATTTTTCCTCAAAACTCTGGAAATCACCTCTCCTAAGCATGCATTGTCATGGTCATGAGATTCAATATTGATTGCATTTCAGATCCATTTCTTCAAGGGTGTTGATACTTCCATTATCTGCTTAATTATTCTTTTGCATTTTTCACTAGCATTCTCAAAAGACAGAGATTATATTATTATTTGTCTAGCTTGTGAATCTGATATTACATTATTTACTGCTGAAGTTAGTCTTTGTAAGAAATCCATGAAGGCTTCCATTGGGCCCTGTATAACTTTAGTAGATGACTCAATTTTCTTTCCTACTTCCCCCGTTCTTTTCTAAGCATTCAAAGCTTCTGTGTGGCATAAACCCAGGATGTTGTCATCATATAGAGATTGCCTTTGTATATCAGCATAATCTCCCCCTCCAAGAAGTTTGTCTTGGGATATTTTCATACCTCTAGCCCTTCTTTGTTGTTCAATGGCCTTAGCATCATTTTTCCAACAGGTCTTCCATTGTCCTTGAGGACCAGGTTCTATAACAGCTTTAGTCCAATCTCTCCAGTGTCTAGGGTTATTTATATTTTATGTTGACCATGAGTTTACCATTTGCTTCACAAAAGGGGAATGCATGCCATCTGAGAATATTACTTCCTTGAATCTCCTTAAATCTAACATTTCCACAAAAGTCCATTTAATTCTTGTACAGTCGTGGTGATATCTGTCTTTTGGCAGTTCCTTTAAGGTAATTGGATAATTTAAAGTTACTTGTTTGAAATCTGTAGGCTGTTCCTCTTTAACCTTATAATGGAATACTGAAATTAGTTCCCAATTAAATTCCTCTTTCATGTCTGAATATCTTTATGATCTGTTTTATTAAGTTTTTCTAAAACTTGTATCTTAGCACTCAGGTTAACCAACTTTTTAGTGGAAAAAACCAAAACTGATAAAACTGATAATGTTTATAATAAACATTACATAAATCTCACTTAAATTAGTTATCCTCTTATTTAATAGTTCCATTTTTACCCTGTCCACTATATTATCATATAGAGACCCAAATCTTTTTTTTTTTTTCCTAAGAGCGTTTTCCATTTTGTAATGTGGAGAAATTTTCTCTCTCTTCCTCTTTAACTAATCCCCCCTTTTAAGAATTCCCATTTGTCTCACCAAATCTGCCGAGGAACAAGGTGGAGCTTAAATCTGTGTAGCACATCTGGTCAGAGAACATAGGTGGTGTACAGGCTGTATGAAGACAGATTCAGCTGCCGGCATGTATCTGTGAGATGAGAGTGGCAGCCCAGGAAGAGGAGGAGTCTAGGGCAAGCCCGCAACCCACAGGAGGTGGGTAGGGGAGCCAGCTGTCTAAACAACGCACATGGGATCATACAGAAGACACACGTGTGACTTAAGCTGCCTGGAGGTAGAGCCAGTCAGTGTAGGGTGGGTAAGTCCTGTAGCTTTTGGAGCCCAGGTGCTTCTAAAATTTGGGTGACAGCTGGGAACTGTTTTAGAGACGCTACAGCAGGAAAATCCTAAACTCGCTCAGAGTCTTGGGGAACAAAGAAAGGAAAACCTAGCTGGGCAGGGCGGTGACTCCAGTGGGAACCTTGTGTGTAGCCCTAGCATGTGCAAGTGGCTGCAAAGCCACAGGCAAGCAGCGTCTTTTGTCAATTCATGCCTTTAAGTGGGAGGCAATATGTAACACAAGTTCTAGTAGGTCTTAATAATAAAAGTCCAGAGTCAACTATGGGGGGAAATGCTGACTAAGTGGCAAAACCCAAAGCATCTTACTTATTTAACTTCCCAGATGAAAGACTGACCTATCTCTTCCTGCTTTATCATTTCCTCTCTCCACCCAACCATGTCATCTCCAGACCTCTATGGTTAACTAATAGCTAGCACATCCCTTTGTTCTTCAGGCAAGTTTTACTTGTTAGAGTGGAGGGTGGAGTCAGGGTGGAGACTTTTCTGTTAGATACAGCTTTATCCTCCCAAGTTGTATACAAAATGTATTGTATTTTTATAAAAAAAAAAGCTTCCATTCAACTCTGAGAGGTGACCAAGGGTAAAAGAGAAGCCTATTATTTTATGAGTTGCTTTGACTCCACTAAACATGAACTAGAAAGTTTCTCATGCCGGATATGGGGGGGGGGTTGCTAGATAGTTTATGGATCCTGGAGGGATCGTTATCATGCAAATGGAGCAACTTTACTTAAACTATAAATATATGCATGTGCATATATATTGTGTGTTTTAACAGTTTGTTGTTTTCTTTGAGGAATCAGGTACCTGGATCCTGGCTTGCCTGTGGTCCTATGGCAACCCCTTTACACATGTCTTAAGGTTAACTTAGTAACAGAGTTTGAAGTCAGCTCCTGTGGTCATAGCTTCAGTCTGCCATATCCTATCTGGGGGACCTTAAAAAGTGACTCGGTGTCTGAAAACAGCTTACATACTTTTCCCATCATAATTCAAGGTATTTATGAGCATATTTATCCTAGAATTAGTTAACTAAATAAAGCAGTTTCTACTAGAAAGCTGTTACTCAAGCAGCTAACACAGATAATGTCCAATATGTTCTTGCCACATGTATTTGTTTGTAACATTTGTTCATGCAAGCAATAATGAATCATAATTGTGAAATACACAATGGATTTAAAAGACTCAGCTCAAAAGTAAAATAAAATATTTCATCAATAATTTTAATATTGACTATATATGGAAATTATAATATTTGCCTGTACTAAACTCATCTTACTAGTTTATTTTTTTAATTTCTATTAACATGGTTATTAAAAATTTAAAATCATGGTAAGAATATGGATTGCATTTTAGGCATATGGTGTATTTCTACATGAAAATAGCGTATAGGGAGAATGTTTCATGTTGGTCTAAGTAATAATGGGTCCTGAATATTGGCTATTATTAGTTTTTATAGTGACTGTGCAAAACTATGTCTCATTTGTTGACTTAAATTTACTTATAATTTTATCTTTTAATATCATAAAAGTGTTTGATCTCAAACATGATCTTCTAAGTCTTAGCATAAACTGTATTCTTGTGTTAGGAAAATAGGACATGGCAAGAAAAACACTTCTTTTTCTTTCAGGCTTATCTTGAGGGATTTTTGGACTGAATTAATTGTGTTAAAAGACACTAGGTTCAAGTTGATTGTTATTATGTAGATGCTGTGTTTGACACTGTAGCTTCTTTAATTTAACTTCTGTAGAATAAAATGATGACTGGAGCACAGAATCCTGTTTCAAATGTGCATCCCAGGCAGCATCTATAATTTCCTGCTCAAGACCTTGAGCCTGATGAAATGTACAATTGCTGAGTCATAAAGCAATATAAATTTTTGTTTAGAACATTTCTTTGGAATTACTGTATCCCCACCAATATGCTGAGATTTTATAATTATGTTTACAGGTTTATGTGAAGGTTCCACTGAGATTTGGAAACTGAGGAATCTTGGACAGGGTCACTCTGTAGTGGCAAGAGCACATTGGGGTAAACAGGGTTCTTACAACAATATGGGAATTGCTTCAAGTACTTTCTCTTTGTGGAGGTTAGTCAAAGATGCCTTACTAACAGACAAAGTTAAAGTGAAAAAAAAAAAACAAACAAACAAACAAAAAAAAAAAAAACAACTATAGATAACCAAGGAGGCTTTTAGAGAAGTCCAAGAGGAGGAAACTAGATGCTCTTAAACTCAAAACAAAAGACAAGGAAAAGTAACAATTAGCCAGACGCCCAGTAAAGAGAATGATACAAAGTGGTTAACATCTTCTGAGTCCCAGTTGGAGGACGACTGGGAGGAGGAAGCTTTAATAAAGGAATTTGAAGAACTCTTCAGTAAGCTGTGGCATTGTCATATAAATCTCATTGGGGACATGGTCGTGAGGGTCTTTCTTCAGATAAGGGAGATGAGGAAATAGCAACAACTGTTAAAAGAAATGCTGCTGGATTAACCCAATTTATATATTTTAAAAATGCCTTGACTTCAAAATTTAAGTCTAAGGACAGGTTACTGGGAAAAGAATTTTTATTTTTGTTTCCACAGAAAATAAAAAGCTGTGGATTCCTTCCAGACTAACATGGTTTGATCAAGCCAGACCCCCGAAGCAGTGTTTCAGGTGATGCAACATTCAAAACAGCTGGTACAAGGCAGCCTTGCAGACCACAGCCAGGATTTCTGCATCTTCTTAGACAGCACCCCCTACCAGCAGGAAGCAGCAGTTTGGAAAGAACTATGCCCACATTCCCAAATATTGTTTACTGAAAAAGGGGTTTAGAAACAAAAGAACAGAAACAAGCACGGCTTCTTGGTAGCAGCATTTTCTTGGTTGGACTCTGTTTTGCTAGAGACAAACAGAGATTTGCATAGCTCTTTTAATGGAGGTTTCCTGACTCAGCATAGTGGCAAACAACCATGAGTCTCTTAAGAAACCTTGTTAACTGAATGGTGCATATGAGAGCTGGCAATGGCAGTGACCACATTTCCAAGCCAGTAGTATGCTGCTGTATGGTAGGATAGACCAAGGCAGTAAGTACAGCTCTCAGTTCTGGAGGTAAATGTACACCCCCCACACCATCTTTGACTAAAGATGGAAAGCACAGAGAGTCTGGATACTGTATGCTATTGCGTTGTCTTTGTATTGTTTGACTGCTGGGAAAAACTTCTCTATCAACTCCTCCCCATGTCTCTTACCCGTCCTTTTTTGTTTGTTGTTTGGAACGGGTCTGCAGTGGGAGGCTCTTAATTTTTCTTCCAGAAACTGCTCCCTGATGAATTGCTGGGTTCATGAAGATAACACAGTGGTCCCATAGCCTGTTGCAAATGATGGAAGGACTACAATGACTTTATATCAACAAAATCTGACTTTGGAATTACTGCTGCAATTGTGGCCACCATTGCCTTTTCCACCACCACTGCCGCTGCATCAGGATTTGCCATTTCTCTAAATGTCCAGACCACAGCTGTTGTAAATGAGCACTCAGAGAAAGTTAGCCAAGCTTTGGTCCTCCAAAATAGTTTAAATACTCACATTCAATTAGGAATATTGACTTTAGATCAACAACTGGCTTTAGTTCAAGATTATTTAGGGATTCATTAACAATTGTATTATGATCATTCTGTTTGTATGAATCCTAGAAATGTTGTTGATGCTTCTGATGGAATGTTACCTTTGTCAATTTCACTACCCAGTTGAGCCATGCTATTAAGGTAATTAATGCCACTCATGTGGATCCTGTAAAAGTTATTGATTGGTGAAATTTCATATCCCATGAGGGGGAATGGGTACAGCACTGTAAGAGGTCTATCGCATTATCCCTATTCAGGGTCCTGTGTATCAGTGCCTGCATCCAGATTCTGCAACCAGTACAATAGACAGGCAAGTGTCACCCGACAGGCACTCATGGCCTTGGCAGTATAACCTGAATCAGCCCAAGTATGGCTACAGGTGCTGGAGAAGAGATAACCAATGATGGTCAACTCCTAGCGAGATCAATGCCGCCTAAGACAGGGAAGGATGAGAACATTTCCCCATGATGGGTGAGATATTTGTTCCCCAGGTGACCTAAGACAGGGATGGCTTCATTGAAAAAATAAAAAGGGAGGAACTGTTGGGAAATTTAAGTATTTGCTTCTTACAGCTCTCTTCCTCCCCACACAGATGTAGGACTTCCGTGCTCTCAAAGTTGAGCATACAAGGTTGTTCTCAGAACTTCCCAGTGTGGTGTACAGTGCCCATGCCTTGACCCCAGGTGTAGGTGTCAAGGTGCAGGTGTAGGTAACTTCCTTTTATGCTTAGCCCATCCCCTAGCTTGGGCATATAAGCCCATTACTCTCTGTGATAAATAGCAGCTTCTTCTTCACTTCTCATGGTGCTCTGTTAAGTGCTTCAATCCCAACACCCTCTTCCAGTTTGGCACTCTGGTTGCATGGGCACAGCAGTATGGGACAAACAATACTGTAGCTATAAACCAGTGAAGCCAATTTTTAATCTGTAAAATATGATAATGGAATTGCTAAAATTCACAGATATCACCCATAGTTAGGAGTTCAGAATAAGGTGAAGCCATGACCCACTGGGCAATTTTTTATCCCAAGGAACATTCAGAAAAAAAATATGAATGTTTCCTCATGAAGAATTTAAAATAGATGTAAATAGGTGCTATTTGTGTTACTGAAAAACATGCATAGATAAGAGTCCCCATCCTATGTCAACCATGGCTATAGTCTAACCCATGAGCCAAACACAATCCTTCATTTCCTTATCATGTATTTGCCCCACAATGATTAGAACAGTAACTAATAGAGGAAGAAAGGTAGAAACAAACACTTTAAAGCCCCCATGTGCAGGTACTTTGTGTCCTAAGATATTAAATACTTCTTAAATGTAATATTAATTTGGTGGCTTACATTTACTAGGAGTCATCAGTGGTTACCTACATTGAGGAAAAGAATGAATTATTAAGTTTTACTTTTTGATCAAATTTGATTTTCTAAACATCACAATTTAATAGTAATAATGCCTTGTACTAGAAAGAGCTCACTGCCCCAACTCATTCCGTGAAACAGACCACTGCTCACTTATTTATTTAATGACAGGAACTCATAGGCTGTCCACAAGTCAGTAAGCAGTCAAGCCTGGCTATGAACTATTGATCATCTTGCATCAGCCTTTTGAGTGCTAGGACTGCAGTGTATGTCACTATGATCATATTATAGGTTGTTGCATGCTAAACAAATACTACAAACAGAGCACTGCATTCTTGAACCAAAACTACTTACTAAAATGACTAAGAAGCAACTTTCTTTTAGTTATCGAATTATTGTTTTTAAGGGGAATTTTATTATGTCCCACAGCTTGCTTCATTGTATTACAAGATTAGATACAGTTTTCCCCTATGAGGGAGTCATAATGCTGAGAGACAGTCACGAGTTTTGACTTCAGATGATTAGCTGTGATGACCTTTCTTCTCACTGTAACTTTGTATTAGTTACTTTATGTTCTGTACTAGAACACTAAGATTAAAACCAACTTGGAGAGCAAAATGTTTATTTGGCTTGTACTTCCAGATCACGGTCTATCATTGAGGGAAGTCACAGCTGGAACTCCAGCAGTAACCATAGAGCTACTCTACCTATTGATTCACTCTTTGGCTAGCTCACTGGTTTAAGATTAGCTAGATTTCTTATGTCCCTAGAACTAATTGCCTAGGGATGGTCCTTTGACAGCAGTCTGGGCTATCACTCATCTAACATTAATTATTAATCAAGATTCTTTCTCACAGACATAGTCACAGGCTAATGTAATCCAGGCAGTCTTTCCCTGAGACCTCCTAAGATGACTCTAGTACTGATCAAGTAACAGCTGAAGGTATCTAAGAAATACTTGTTTAAAGTATTACACTTACTGAAGTTTTCATCTGGAACCAAATTTCATACAAATACGGCATCTAATCTCATGCAAACTGTAAAATTAGCCTTTTATGTTATCCTCTACATGAACACCATCTTATACTATCTTCTAAACACTGTCCCTGTCTAATACTTCCACATTCCCATCGTTCCAAACATACTGTTTGTTTCCTTCCTTAAAGCACTTGGCTCCAATATTTATAGCCCTAACAATAGCTTATGAATAGTTAACAATTCCACAGTGTCAGTGACACCCTTTAGAGTGTCAGCTAGGACATTTTTCATCCATGCCCTTTAATTATCACATGGATGGTAATAAATAATTTAGGTAGCATTTGGATGACATCTAAGTTTCACTTTACAAATAAAGAAATTTAAGCTTCAAGGAAACAAACAAACAAAAACAAAAATCTTGCCTATGGTCCCAACTACCAGTGTCTGAGCTTATGCATTCTCTGACACTTGCTCTCTTTTTACACCACAATGTGTGACTTCCGTATTTTGTTAGTTACTTTCATGGCTCTGTGACTATAATGGATGACAGAGACGAAAGACAAAAGATTCATATGGCTCATTATTTCAACGTGCTTCAGTCTTCCATTGCAAGGAAGACAATATTGAGCCAATACCATGGCAATGTCATGGCTGAAGTCAGGCTGCAGAAGAACATAGCAGTGTTGTTCACATCATGGTGGGTTAGAAGCACAAATAGAGGCAGAACCAGGGACTCTGTATAACTTTCAAAAGACCATTTCGAGTGCCTATTCCATTTATCCTGCAGACCCTGTCTTTCTTCAAGTATATTTAAACCTGCCTTTGATTTACATTTGTGCCCTCTTCTTCCCACCATTAGGCCTGGAAACAACATGCTAACGGAGTCTTTATCCCCACATCTAGGTAAAAGATGGTGACTCACAGACAGGAGGGACCTTTTATTGTGGCTGGCTGGGAAATGGGAGGAAATACTTAGCTTGACTCAGACATTGAGAGGGGCCTTGAAAACCAAATGTGTGGCATTTGGCCAAAGTCAGCAGGTTGTGAATAACATTCTACATGGGGGAAGTGGCAGCTGTGAGAACTGTATTGTTCACACCCTTGGTTGTTTCTCACATAGTGGCCTGGGATTCAGTTCACTTCATATTCTCCCAGACATTTTCACTATAGCATTTATATTAAGGGGTTATGTGCCAAGGATGAGATACCTCAAGAGTGCATGAAACTCCCAGCACAAAGTTCCTAGACTTTTAAATGTTGGTTACTTTGTTCAGATGATGATAAAGAAAGAACAGGATATGAGTTTTAAGTCATGATAAGTGGGTTTTTTTTTAATTGATGTAGCAGTTTCTGAACTTACTATTTTTTCTGGAAATCTTATCACTAATGCCTTTGTGTGTGAGGATGGTAAACAATCACTGCCAGTCTATAAAACCATCTACAGAGTACTCGCTAGCAACCTGAGGTGAGTGTCAGCAGCATGCTGTGCATCTGATGGGAGAAGGGAATTCTTCAGCAGTCAGCTTGAACCATTCCCATTCTTGTAGATCCAATTACATTATCACTCACTGTTTTGTTGCCTGCCTCTGGTGATAAATACTTCAATTGATTTTATTTATTGTAAAGATAAATTCTATTATAGTATATGGTAGTATTTTCCTATTAATTATGAATTGGGTACAGTGGTTTGTGACTAAATTCCCAGCAACAGGAAGGCTGAGGAAGGAGAACTGCTGTGAATTTGAAGCTAGCCTGTGCTACAGAATGAGACCATATCTTACCATAGGCCCCTGAAAAAAAAATACAATATAGCATCTTGCCTGTGATATCTTCTTACTCTTTGAAAAATGTTGCTATTTAATACAGATAATTTTATAACTGAGGAGTTTCAGGTTCTTTTCTGTGGTTTTACTCACTGACAAAAAATTTTAATAATGATTAGTACTTTATAATGTGGAATGCTGTTTTTATAAAAAATACATGGTTGTTGACAAATATTCCACAAGATTACAAAAATATTGTTATAATTTCTAACTAATCACAAAAACTTTTTAAAGATCTGATATATGAAAATCTTTTAAAGATACAAAAATATGTGTGGAGTGGTCCATTATCTAAATGAACTTTTTTGTTTTTTAATCATAAAGCTATTGGCCTGTGACTGTGCTTCTTATTTGGCTAGCTCTCTCTTAAATATTAACTCATTCCTATCAATCTAAGTATGCCCATGTAGTCTACTCTTATCAGAGAAAGGTCCGGGGACCGGTTACTCTTCTATTATCCTACATGGTGATTGGCACAGTGTGTCCGCAGAGAAGAGAATAGGAGAGAAGAAGAGGAGAGAAAAGGGGAAAGGAGATTTCCTGTTTGTCCCTGTCTGTACAGACCTCCAGACCTTTATGGTTAGGTAGTGGCTGTTTCTTCCCAGCAATGCCACTTCCTGGGATCTTATGACAACTCCTGTATGCCCACACTTACCAGAATCCTCCTCATATTCTAGTCCCACCTATCTTGCTATCCTATTGGCCAACAGTGTTTTTTTCATTAACCAATAATATAAATGTACACATAGAAGAACATTCCCCATCATCTCCTCCTTTCTGTCTAAACAAAATGAAGTGTTTTAACTTTAACAGTAAAATTATATATAACAAAACAGTTGTCAAGTAAGAACTAAAGTTACAATATTTAGTCCACTAACATTTGGCAGAATTTAAAGAAAATATTCTATCATCTACCCTATCTCTAAAGTCTTAAACTTATCTTTTAGTCTAACTAAGGAATACTATAACCATAGCTATCTGTCTTCAAGTCCATCAAAGACCACAGAAGGATAATATATAAACTCTAGCATTGACAGAGACATTCACTACCTGGACAGTCACCTGAAGTTCTTCTGTAATGTTGGGGCATCCATCTTCAGCCCATAGGCCATAGTGTGTCTCACAGACTTCTCAGCAAAGCAGGAAATTTTAAACTGTCCACATGTTTTGGGAGTTTGTCAGACATTTCTCTGTGTCCTGCAGAATGACTGACAGATGCTTCTATGAAGCAAAGTTCCTCAGGACTCTCCATCTTGTTTCGCAAGCTCAGCAATCACTGTCCTTTAAGTCTTCCATGTCCAGTTCACACAGTACAATCAAACACTCTAGGCAAGAACGGTTTCTTGCCGAAATGGCTAGTCTTGCCATATTGAAATAAACTCCATAAAAAATTTCTTCTTCAATGCCCATCATCCTCTCTGACTTAATTGCTATTGCCAGGAGCAGTTGTGTCTCCTAGTCATGAAAAACCCTAAACCATTTTAAATGCCATTTTCTGAAGGTCTTTAAAAGGTTTGAAAACTATCCATCTCAAATCTATCTCTATATTGAGAAAACTCAACTTTAAGTTCTGACTATTATAGGTAATTAAAATACAATCTGTATTTAATTATGAATTGCATTTTAAAAGATCTGTATAAACACAATATCTAAATAAGAAGAGAAATTTAGATATCACAAATTGACCTTAAATTTGTATCAATAAATGAAAATCCATACCAATGCAAAGTATTCATTCCTATATCCTATTCCCCCTTTTTTTCTTTTAAAAAGTGATTGGTTGTATTCCTTAATCATTTATAACCAGCCCCATTAAAATTAAAACAAATATTTATAAATAGTGTTTGGGTTTTTGGGCATCGTTCTTTCTAAACTGCTTCTTGCTGTTAGGAGCCACTGACTTGGGGATCCTAAGAAGATCCAGAAATCCTGGCTGTAGTGTTCTGCAAGGCTGCCTGTCCCAGCTGTTCTGAATGTTGGATCACCTGGGACACTGCTTCATGGGGTCTTGCTTGTCAAGCCATATTAGTATGGAAGGAATCACAGCTTTTCATTTTCTGTGGAAACACAAATAAAATCTCTTTTCTCAAAAAACATATTTTTATACTTAAAATTTGAAGTCAAGGTATTTTAAAATATAGAAATTGGATTAATCCAGCAGCATTTCTTTTAGCAGTTGTTGCTATTTCCTCAGTAGTCAAACAATTCAAAAATAACACAATAGCTTATACAGAATCCATACTCTCTGTGTAGTTTCCATCTATTTCTGTCTTATTACTTTATTTCTTTTACTTTCTTTTTTTCATTTTCTTTTTGAGACAGGACTTTTCTGTGTAACTTTGGATGCCTTAAAACTCACTCTGTACACCAGGCTGGCCTTGAAGTCGTAGAGTTCTGCATGCCTCTGCCTCGTAAGTGCTGGAGTTAAAGGCATGTGCCACCAAACTCAGCTACACTATTTCTTTTCTTTTATCTCTTTTTAAACTTTATCCAGTTTCTTTTTCATCACAAGCATATGCATGCTTTAAACACACGATAAAAACCTTTTAGGTTTTAGTTCATCTGAATCTGTCTTTATATCTCTACCATATTTTTTAGCCACGTGTCTTTTATCTCCTAAACGGCATTGCTAAAATTAAAGCAGTGGCTGTTTTAGCTACTGTATATCCAAGATGGCTTGGAGACATGGACGTTTGCATTGCCAGCTCTCGTACACACCATTCAATTGTTAGCAAGGTTTCTTAAAAGAGCCCTTCAGTATTTTGGTTTTTTTTTTTTTTTTTTTTTTTTTTTTTTTTCATTTAAGCTGAGTCAGGAAACCTCCCTTAAAGGAGCTGCTTGAGTCTTTGTTAATCTCTAGCAAAACAGAGCCCATCCAAGAAAATGCAGCTACCAAGAAGCCATGCTTGTCTTTGTTCTTTTGTTTCTAAAATCCCTTTTAAGCTTTTGTCATTCTACATGCAAATTCATGCTGCATGTTGCTGGCACCATTTTGTAACATGAGCTTTCCTGCCAGCCTGGTCCCCGTCAGCCCCAAATAACACACATACTTATATTAATTATGAAGCTGTTGGCCAGTGACTAGCATTTCTTATTAGCTAGCTTTGTATTAATTATTAATAAAATTTTTATTAATCTAAGTATTCCCACGTGGTCTACTCTTACCAGAGAAAGATCCAGGAACCTATTACTCCTCTGGTATCCTATATGGTGACTGACTCAGCTTGTCCACAGAGAAGAGAGGAGCTAAGGGGACTTCTTGTAGCCATGGAGACTAAAGAAAAAAATATGGTATCCTAGATAAATGTTAGACCTGTATAACAAGTATCTACATGACTAAATCCAAAATGAACATCACATACCATGTAGTCACATTTTAGAAGTAAAATCATAGGATGCAAATGTTTTTGTTAGGTGTTTGTTTTTCTCTAAACAGTCATTACTAGAGTTCAAAGCAAGAATATCAGTTATGGCACCAATCTGGATTCAGAAACCATTGTATTTCTTTCTTCCCTTCCTCCCTTCCTCCCTTCCTCCCTTCCTCCCTTCCTCCCTTCTTCCCTTTCTCCCTTCCTCCCTTCCTCCCTTCCTCCCTCCCTTCCTTTCTTCCTTCCTTCCTTCCTTTCTTTCTTTTTTATTTGTTTGTTTGTTTATTTATTTATTTATTTATTTATTTATTTATTTATTTATTTTTATTTTTGCTTGGAACTAGCTCTGTAGACCAGGCTGGTCTCCAACTCACAGAGATTTGCTTGCCTCTGCCTCCCAGGTACTGGGATAAAAGGAGTGTGCCACCAACACCTGGCTCCATTGTATTCTCTTTTATGATTTAGTAATAGACATTCTTTAGGACTGTCTGTTCTGTGGTCTGGAAGCCAATCGTACTTTGAAACTATATCTGTATTAATTGCACAGCACTATTGTCATAGATTTTCTTTTCCATCCAAAGGAAGGACAAATACATATAATTCACTACTATTATGCTTACTTCTTTAGCTTTTTGTGCTTGGGCCAGAGGTGGTGTAATTTTCTTCCCACCTTTAAACTTCTTAGGAAGACTTATCTATAGATGAGCCATTGCCACTTTCCAAAGATCTTCCACTCATCTTTTACCTGGATCTGTAAATATGTCTTAAGGCCATTTACCCAGCCTGTTACATTAAATCTATTTCCTCCTTAGAATTTAAACTTTAACTTGATGATTTTTTTCTGAATATTTAATTTGGAAATATTTTAAATTATAGAAAAATGCAATAAAGTAAAAAAAGGATTCAATATTTATTGACTTTTTCAAACAGTGTGTCATTATGCCCTCTATTCTCAGATGCATTTACACACACACACACACACACACACACACACACACACACACACACACACAGACCATAACACACACACACACACACACACACACACACACATACACAGACAGACACACGCACACACAGACCATACACACACACACACACACACACACACACACACACACACACACATACACAGACAGACACACGCACACACACACACAGACCATAACACACACACACACACACACACACACACACACACACACAAACACAGACACACGCACACACACAGACCATACACATACACACACACACACACACACACACAGATTGATTTGTTTTCAAAATTCTTTGTGCGGTACTTGTATACAGTATAACACTATACTCCTCAATATTTCAGATTAATCAGACATTGTTATTTTGAAAATGAGAAGTTATTCTGACATATTAATATGTATGAATATATGAATAGATAGTTATTTCCTTCAAGTTGAAATCATTCATCTAGTGAGCTGAGGTGGGTTCATAAGACTCAAGAAGCTAACAAAACTTAGAGGGATCAGGAAACTCATAGAAGTTGCAAGATTCATGTTTTTTCCCCAAGGTTATAAAAGAAGCACATCATTGCCAGGGAGGGAGTCTTCAGTGGAGCCGGTGACATGTTGGTAAATTGGTGGTAACTTTTAATTGTCAATCTAGCTTATTGTGGAATCACAAAGGGAGGGAATGTTAATGAGGGGTTATCTGGATTAGATTGGCATGTGTGTACGTGTGTGGGGAATTGTCTTCTTTGCAATGGAAGAACCAGCCTGAAAGTAGGTGTCTCCAGCCCAGGTTTTGGGCTCTGAACTATATAATATTAGAGAATGCAAGTGAGCAATGTGTATATGTCCATTTCTCTTTGTTCTTCATTGTGAATGTGATATGAACAGCTGTTTCAAGTTGTTGTTTCTTTGACTTCCTGCTCTAATGGGCTGTGACTTAAAATTGTAACCTAAAACAAACTGTCTCTGTAATATGCTTTTTGTAAGGGTATTGTATCACAGAAACAGAAGCAAAACTAAGACAATCAAGGAGCCCAAGGGACGAAGGTATGAACCATTCACTACCCATGTTGGGGTTGACATTTCCAATGATGCAGTCAGGGTGAACATGTGTTCTCCTCTCTCCAGAAAAAGGCATGCAACAGACTTTTTTTCTGTATAACCACATTATAGCCATCAAATTCAAAATATTTAACATTGTTTCAACAACAATTTAATGTCCATGCTGTATTCAAATCTCCTTGCTTGTACTAATGCTAATAAAATATTTTATCATTTTCCTGTGTTTTATTATGAAACATGCAGCTTTAAGAACAGTTTGATGTTTTGACAAATGTATGAAGTTATGGAAACAGCATCCATGCTGAGGGACAAACAATTAAATAAACAAGTAGAGGCTGGTAACTTTTTAGTTTATGTTCTTGTTCTTCCTTCTGTGGCCTGGGGAAAATATCTCTGCACTAATTTTTAGCCATGTTGATTAATTTTGCAAGTTCATAGCTTTTATTGTGGAATTCATAGAAGTCACTCTTTGTGTCTAGTTTCTTTACCTAAGATGCTACTGTTTGCAATAAAGTTTTATTGTAACACAGCTTCTTCATTCATCTGCTCTTATGAGCTAAGCTACTTTCATACTACAATAGCAGTGCTTTACAACCTAAACCAACATGATATATTGTTTGTCACAGCTGCTTTGCTCATGATAAGTTTACAAATGACAACAACCTATTAAAATTTGACAAGATTCTTATACTGTATTTTGGCTTTTAATCACTTTTTAAAAAATTATCATTAACAGTGTATCATTACCATGTCAAAACAAGAAATGTCAGCTTTGAATGCCATGCTTTTAAGGCTCAGGGAAATGAGTATTAACTATTTTGTTAAAAAATCATATAGCAAATCATTGTGTTTATTAATCACATGGGAACATGGGAACTATACTCAAATAATGCAATGTGCAATGACATAATCTAGCTAATTACCCATTACTGATAGAAAACAAATTTCAGAAAAAATGAAGAAACTTTAATATATTTTACCAAAGCAATATTTATTTTAAACCTTTAAAATGATTTAAATGAAGCTTAAGTAAAAGTTTCTGACTAGCTAATTTGTTAGCCAAGAAAGAAAAACCAACGTGGAGGTAATTAAATTGTGTTTGATTGCAGCAGATGAAGAAATGTGTCCTGAGAGAAGAAACTTGATTAAGACTATTAGCCTTTTAGTGAGAACAGTTGCTTGCTGAGTTGAGGACATCAAGGGTAACAGATGGAATAAACATCTATACCATGCTCCTCCACTAACTACAGCTAGAAACACTGGGTATCATGTTAAAGAAACCATATGGAGATGCTGATTGATACTGAGAAGAAGGCAGGCTGAATCAGGAGTTAGGACCTAAGGAACAATATGATGATGTTCCCTGACACTGCTTCTGATTTACACACACACACACACATAGGGACCTGGAGGAGTCACCAGGGGAATACTAATGGGAACAGATTAAAAAGAATTCCTAAAATAAGCCTTCTTTCTACATCTAATGGGATGGGCATCTGTACCTAAATAATCATTTGATTCCAGACAAATACTATAGAAAAACTGTGGCTAACTTTGCTTGTATGAGCTAGGGCATGGCCTGTTCATCTATACCCACTAGTCTATAAAAATGGGCTAAAGATCCCTCTGTGATAATTAGAGAATAAGTGCAGGAATATTTCTTTTATCTCTGCTTGGTGGTAGTTGGGAGCCTGCAAACAATGGTTTTGATGAAAATGGTATCAGGAACCTGGAATCAACCTCCACTGTGACCACCACTTAATGATAAGAAGGGCAGTGCCTCTCACAGCCTAGGAATTTCTTCTACATTCTTCTACATTTTTCTAAAAGTCACAAGGATCCCCACATTCTACCTGTTCACAGAGGCTTAGATGAGAACACAGACTTAGAGATCCCTGGGCGGGGGGAGGGGATTAACATTTCTCTTCCTTGCTAAACCTGAGTCAAAAGAAGGCTACAAACAAAAGATTGACCAAAGACCTAGAGTCTCTGGAATACTGAAAAGAGCAGAATGTGTATAGCCTTATACATATTTATTGGTGATTGGGATATGATGTGCTTATTCCTTGAAAAGTATAAATGAATTCTGCATTAAGGCCATGTGGCTCTGGGTTTTTATTTATTTATCTATTTATTTGTTTTGGTTGGGAGACTTTTGATGCCTGCTTCTATTTCCTTAGGGGTCGTAGGTATATTTAAATTGTTTATCTGCTCTTCATTTAACTTTGGTAAGTAGTATTATTGAGAAATTTGTTTATTTTTTTAGAGTTTCCAATTTTATGGAATCGTGATTTGTTAAGTGTGACCTCATGACTCTCTGGATTTCCTCAGTGTCTGTTATGTCCTCCCTTTTGTTTCTGATTTTGTTAATTTGGAAAATCATATCTTTTTGTTAGTTTTTGGATAAGGGTTTATCTATATTTTGATGTTTTTGAAGAACCAACTCTTTGTTTTATTTATTCTTTGTATTGTTCTCTTTGTTTTCTGTTTTATTGATTTCAGTGCTCAGTTTATTTCTGGCATCTAATCTTCTCGAGTGTGTTTGCTTCTTTTTGTTCCAGAGCCTCAATGAGTACTGCTAAGTGCTAGTATGAGATCTCTCCAAATTCTTCATGAAGTTGCTTAGTGCTATAACCTTTCCTCTTAGCATTACTTTCATAAATTTATGAAGCTTCAAATATTTATGTTCCATAAATTTGTATATGTTGTGCATTTATTCTCACTGAATTCTAGGATGTCTTGAGTTTCTTTATTTTTTCTTTGACTCAGGGGTAACTGAGTAGAGAGTTGTTCAATTTCCATGTGTTTGTATGCTTTCTGTTGTTTCTGTTATCAGATTTTCAAAGAAGAGCTAATACCAATACTCCTCAAGTTATTCCACAAAATAGAAACAGATGGGACATTGCCAAATTCTTTCTATGATCCCATAGTTACCCTGATACCCAAACCACACAAAGACTCAACAAAGAAAGATAATTAAAGACCAATTTCTCTCACAAAAATTGATGCAAAAATACTCCATAAAATACTGGCAAACTGAATCCAAGAACAGATCAAACAGATGATCTACCATGGTCAAGTAAGCTTCATCCCAGAGATGCATATGAAACTTGGTGGGGGATATTCTTTTCTATACTGTGAGTTCATATTTCTCTTATTGGTTGATTATTAAAGCTGTTTCAGCCAATGGACTGGCAAGATGTAGCCAGAAAGGAAGTATAGGCAGGGCTATCAGACAAGGAGAAGGCTTGGAAAAGGAATGCAGAGAGTCGCCAGTAACATGCTGGAGCATTATAGGTAAGCCACAGTCTAGTGGCAATACATAGTTTAATAGAAATGAGTTAATAATGAAGAGAAAGCTAGCCAGTGAGTAGCTTAAGTCATCTGTCAAACAGCTTATAATTAACATAGTCTCTGTGTGTTTATTTGGGCCTAAATAGCCATGGGACAGGGTATTTAGAAATGTCTGACAACAGAAACTCTGTCAATGTAATCCACCATATAAATAAACTGAAAGAAAAGTACCCACATGATCTTCTCATTAGTTGCTAAATAAAACCTTTGACAAAATTCAACACCCCTTCATGGTAAAGGGGTGTTAGAGTGATCATGGACACAAAGGACAAACCTAAACATAATAAAATGCAATATACAGCTAGCCAATTGCTATCGTTAAATTAATTGGAGAGAAAACTAAAGCATTTTTCACTAAAATCAGGAACAAGACAAGGTTGTCTACTTTCTCCATATTGATTCAATGTAGTACTTGAAGATCTAGCAGTAAGACAAATAAAAGAAAACAAGGGGATACAAATCAGAAAGGAAGAAGTCAAATTATCATTATTCACAGATGATATGATATGATAGTTTACGTAAGTAACACCCAAAATTCTATCAGGGAACTCCTACAGCTGATAACACCTTTAGTCAAGTGGCTGTATATAAGATTAACTCTGAGGTAATGTCTGTCTGTGAGAAAAACCGATTAACTCAAAAATAAATCAGTAGCCTTCCTTTATACAAATGATAAAAAGGCTGGGGAAAATTCAGGGAAACAACACCCTTCACAATAGCCACAAATAATATAAAAATACCTTGGCATAACTCCAAACAAGTAAGTGAAAGATTTATATGACAAGAACTTCAAGTCTTTGAGGAAAGAAATTTGATAAGATATCAAAAGATGGAAATATCTCCCATGCCCATGGGTAGCTAGGGTTAACATAGTAAAAATTGCAATTTTATCAAAGGCAATATACATATTCATGCAATTCCCATTAAAATCCAAAAACAAATCATTACAGACCTTGACAAAACAATATTCAACTTTATATAGAAAAATAAAACATTTAATAAATGGGACCTCATGAAATTTAAAAGTTTCTGTAAGGCAAAGGACACTGTCAATAGGACAAACAGTAGCCTACAGAATAGTAAAAGATCTTCACCAACCTCACATCTGACAGAGGGCTGACTTCCAAAATACATAAAAACTCAAGAAATAGACATGCACAAATCAAATAATCCAATTAATATTGGGGTACAGAGCTAAACAGGGAATTCTTAGCAGAGGAATCTCATATGGTTTGAAACACTTAAAGAAATGTTCAACATTTTTAGTCATTATGGAAATGCAAATTAAAACAACTCTGAGATACCAGCTTACACCTGTCAAAATGGCTAAGATCAAAACCACAAGTATCAGCTCATGCTGGAGAGAATGTGGAGCAATGGAACACTCCTCCACTGCTGGTCTTACAGCAACTTGATATGCCATGTTTTTTTAAATCCAAGCAAGTCCTGCCCTTTACTAAACAGAAGCAGTGCAGGAGTCGACTGGGGAGTAGGAACAGGTGGGGAGATAGACTGGGAGAAGAGAGGAGGAAGCAGAAACTACGACCAGGCTGTAAAATAAATAATTAATTTAAAAAAGTATAAAGGACTAAAACTCACCCAATATAAAATACATTATTTGAACAGCTCAACAATTATTAATGTTGAATTTATACCCATTCATACACACACACACACACACACACACACACACACACACACACACACACACACACACACACGTGTATATATGTACTCACTAGTTTATACACACATGTGAATAAAAACAGAACAAAAACCCAGATATAGTATCATGTGGCTATGACAGATTATTCACAAAGAGGTATTCAATACAAATGAATATTCCTTTTAAAATAGCATAGATCAATTAAATACCCATAATAAAATACTTAATCTTGACCTAAGCTTCATACTACATAAAACTATAATTGGAAATAATTAAGAGTTTTAAATAGAAATCTTAAACTTGGGGAAGTTTTAGCTAATAGCAGAATAAAACAGAAAACCTAGGACTTGAAGAATTTTTAGATATATGAAGTGAATCACAATTCAAAATTAAAACCTCCTTTTGCTTTGTATAAGACACCATGGAGAGTGGAACATTTGAACACTACACATCCAAGAAAAGCTTCAAAAGTCATCAATAAGAAAAAAAGAGGAAGCTACTTCAGTACAGTGAATATGCAAATACAAAATCTGTAGCATATTCACCATCAGCCACAAGAGAAGCAGAAGACTAGATTAATTCACACCATGAGCCAGTTAGAACAGCTCATCTTACACTACCACTCCCAAGAGCTGGTAAGGTGTGGATACATATCTTGCATACATTGGTGATAAGTATGTAAGGAATTTGGAGAGTATTTGACAAGTTTTCAAGAAGTAAATCAATGTACTATGTGACTCATAAAATAAATTCCAAATCACTTAACATAGAGAAATGAAAACTAACAATTGTTTATAACAGCTTTGTTTTTTTTTTTTTTTAATAGCTCAAACTGGGAATTAGCAAATGTGCCTTGGCAATGGAATGATCTAGGGCATAGCCCCATGGATCTTCTCTAATATAAACGAAAGTCTTGATTAACTGAACAACTTGAATTATCTCATGGCCATTATGCAACATAGAAAACAATGGTAAAATTTTATATGCTATGCAGTTGCACTTAGATAACCTTTCTTTCTTTCTTTTTTCTTTTTTTGAGACTTCCTTTTTAAATACAATTTATCCAACCTTTATTTTATGAGCATTGGTGTGAAAATATCAGCTCTCCTTGTACTGGACTTAGAAGAAGTTGTGAACCACCATGTGGGTGCTGGGAATTTAACTCAGCACCTCTGGAAAAGCAGCCAGTGCTCTTTTAACCACTGAGCCTTCTCTTCAGTCCTTAGATAACACCTTTTCAAACCAAAATAAAAACATAGAGACAGAGAGATTAAGAGTTTTAAGATTCTAGGGATAGTGGTATGACTTTTTTTTTTTTGAGACACAGGAGAGATCTGTGTCATGGTAGAGGAGTCAGCCTTGAGTTGGAGTGACTATCATCTACCTATGATAGGCAGATGGAATGATTACAGGCAATAATACTTTCAAAGATATCACCAAATATGCAGGGAATGAATTCAGTACAAGCTAAAGGGGAAACAAGAGATTTTATGGCAGTGACAGTAAAATATGAACAGAGCAGTAACTTATGTGAAAAAAAATGCAGAGGTTTGAAAAAGGCTCTATGTCCTATGTTCTTCCCCAACAGGTAATTTCTAAAAACTATTTGGACATTTCCAATAGATACCCATGGCACAGACCAGTAACATCAAATAAGGTAGATAGTCTCAAAAGAAAAAAAAATTCCCCAGAGAATTTGTGCTCACCTTGTGTGAGACCTTAATTAAACATCTACAAAATTATATTTTGAATTTCATGGGGAAATTTTTTTGTAATTTATTTCCATTCCCTTTACATAAGCATCTACAAAGACACCCAGCTTCATCTCTTACCCCTCAAAGCCCACCTACTTCCCTGAAGTTTCTTATCTGTTGTTTCTTGATCCCTGCTCTAGCTGGTTGCTGTTTTATTATACTAATATTTTATTCTGCAACCTTAATGAAATTCTTTGAATTGGGCTTTCAAGTACGCTGTTTTCATTTTGTAATTCAGAAGGTCTCATTTACACTAGGTAGATCAAAGTAATAAAGAGTTAACCATTTTTCTCTTTATTAGTCACATAGACAAATCCTGTCCCTTCAAAGGTCACGAGGCACCAATGGATGTCTGCATTTTGTTCCTGAGACTGATGAGAATTCTTTTACTATTTTTCTATAAGGAAGTACTTGCTTTGGGGTAGAGACATACATGCTATTCATTATACTTAGTATGCATTTATCAATTTATATGACTTATGTGTCATACCAGTGCTGAGTTTACCAAACTCCTTTGAACATGTATGTACAGTTATGGTATTTCTCATATTAGCATGAATTGTTTAAAGGGCCTTTAATATTTAACCATAGAATGTAGAATGAATTACTACCAGAATGAATGTGCCAGGATTCATTCTGTAGCTAATGTTTTATTTAGGCTTTGGTCCATTCGTTATTAGGACTATAGATTGGAAAATTTTTCTTCTTTAAGGATTTATATATCTTTGAATTAGATATCAAAGCATATTTGCTTCATAAAATAGTGTGTTTTCTTATAAGCAGTGGAATGATATAGATGATGTTGGAATTATTTTTCTCTTTGATGTCTTGGAAAAGTACACAGATGGATTTTCCTGACACCCAGTCATGTTGCTTGGGTCTTCTATAAGAATTTCTTTGGCACATTTAACTTGGTTTACACTGAAACTAATGTGTCAAAATCTATTTTGAGTGTTAATTTCTACCTTTTTGTCTGTCATTTTCTTTTCTATGAGGAGGATTCTTTGGTTATTTTGGTAAAAAGATATTTACAATAGCTATTATATCTTTGGAAGTTTTGGCTTTTAATACTGCAAAGTGTCTGTGCTTTTATCTCTGAAGTTTACATTGCCTGAAATTCCATTTTATTATATTTCCAATTTCTCAGTGTATGTTTACCCAGCACTTGGACTTTTTGGTATCTCAAATTGCTTTTTATATATGCTTTCTATACAAAAGTTCGAGTTGAATTTGTGTATGAAACTACTTAAGAGTATAAAGTTATTTTAACAGGCACACTGAGTATTGTCATTTATTTAGATGGGTACTAGATCATGTGTCTTTAATGCTATTTTTGTTATCCTTGTAATATGTGTAATTTGTTTATTGCCCTCTCTCTTCTTTGAGATTTATTTTGCTTTCTATGTTGAGGAAGTTCCTTTAGATTTTTGAAGAATTGGAATTTTGTTGTAGAGTTGCCTCTGTTATTCCTTCCTTACTTACCCAACTTCTTTATTTGCTGAGATTTCAACTTCAAATTTCATTTTTTTAAAAAAATTTCACATCTTTTTTAAGTAAACGCAATGAACTTATTCTGTTTTTTTCCCCTTTTCTTTTCTTTCCCTGGTCTCTTTCTTTCTTTCTTTCTTTCTTTCTTTCTTTCTTTCTTTCTTTCTTTCTTTCTTTCTTTCTTTCTTTCTTTCTTTCTTTCTTTCTTTCTTTCTTTACCTTAGAGACATGTCTCAGTTTCTTTGGGTTGCTGTAACCAAATACCATAGACAAGGTGGGTTATATGGTTATAAGATAACATCAAAGCAATAAAAATAACAGGTATGTGGCAAAGGCCTGGTTCCTGTCTTTCTTGCTGTTTGAGCCTTACTTGATAGAAGGGTCAAAGGGTTCTCATGCACATGTTTTGTAAGAACACTAATTCTATTCATGAAGGCTCTTCTTTCCAGACTATCTACCTTCTGAAAATCCCTTCTCCTGGCATCACCATGCATATGAAGATTTCCACTGTAAGTCTGAGTCACAGTTATGTGTTAGCAGTTATCTTTGTTAGTCAGTTCATCAACCCCTTGCTAGAGTTTTTCAATAATCTCGGATAAAGTTCATGCTTCAATGAATCTTCTGGTAGAGGCTTATTAATGTTATGAGCATTACCTGAAATCTTATATGTGAGTGGCTATTTTCTGTATCCCTCCCTATCCCTGGCATTCAAAGGATGTTTGGCTGAATATAAAATTTGTTGCTCTTTGTTTTACTGAGTTTCTGAAAACTCAGTTTCCAAAAGGGTAGGTGTGAATTAGATGGACTCTTGTGTGTAAATGACTGTAGCTTTGCTCTGCTGAATGCTTCTTGGTTGTCTTGGTTTTGTTGGGTTTGTGTAAAAAGCTATCCCCTGGTGATTTTGCTTTGTATGTGGGTGTGAGAAGTACTTAATCAACTAGAATTGTTCCTCTCAATGAAAACATCTCTTTCGATAAGCCTGGGAGTTATTATTCTTGTCTTTAATGTCTAATCTATTTTAAAGACACACCAATTTTTTTTACTATTTAACAAATGGATATAGTACTGCAAGCTCAGCCCACCAGAGACCATGACACATTTACACAAAGCCAAAAAGAAAGTCTTTACTGCAGGGCAGAGGCTACATGGGGAATTGCTTAAATCATGCAGCCCCAAGCTTTACAGACATTTGTCTTTTATGTATAAATAAACACCACATCTTGATCGTGCTATATCAGTTAGCAAGAAGCAAAACTACAGAAACCAAATAGCAATGTGCTACCTTTAAGGACTTCCCCGAAACTAGGGACTAGACCTCTGATGAATTAAGCTTTTGTTTCCATTTGGGCAGGTGTTTGGGTTTTAAGGGCAGAATGACGACTCTGATATAGTGTCTCTGAGCCTGTTATAATAGAGCTTTCATAGGCAGCATGATTTCTTGAATAGTTTGAAATATTGATTTCATTGTCCAAGTTTCTTCTTAACAATTCTAAGACTCATGAAGAAACAGAGTGGTTAAATTAATATTTATTATACAGAGATTGTAATTATGACACTATGATATTGATACCAAACTAGATACATAAGTCAGTGGAAGAGGCCAAAGGTTTGGAAACGAAGCACAGAAATACTACAGACAAAAGTGTGTCTGAATTTAATAACTAATGAAAATTCCTTTAAACAAATGATATTAGAACAAGATAAAAAGTTGACAGACACCTCATGGTCCCAAAACAAAAGTTTGAAATATGAAATTTCTGAAAGAAAACATACAAGGAATATGTTTAGTATTAGAGTAGGCAAAGATTTTTTTTCCTGACATAAAAGACAAGTGTTAAAGAAAATTTGTTAAATTGAAATTCATCAAAATTAAATAATTTTCTACTTGAATATTTTTATGAGGAAAATAAAAAGGATACCAAATAATTCACCAAGGGGAAGAAAGAATCGACAGTGCCATAACTTGTATAGTTTAATTGTGAGTTGAGGATCAACCCAGTGATATAAGTCAAAATCCAAATAGTTGCTCCCACAAAGAAGACCTGAAAATTGCCAATGTACATGTTAAAAGGTATTGTGTGTCCTCAGCCATCAGGGAAAATACCATGAGATCTCAGGCTGAGTAACAGGAATGCTAAAGTTAAAAACATATCAATAAAATGCCTTGGTCTTGGAACTAATATATTTCTAGGAAGAATATAAAAAGATAATATTAACTTTAGTAATCTAGGTATTTCTTATTAGGCTAACCATGCATTTATCAACAACCAAGAAACCTTGCATGTGGATAGTCATAGCATAAGACAATTAACATGAGTCCCAAATTGTACCAACCCATGTCCATAACATGAAGAATCGATATGGATGTCATGATAAACACAATAGGATGTAGTTCAGCAATATTAAACATTAAACCTCTCCTTACTTAGTCAGGGTGGGACTGACTGGAGGGGAGCCCACTGAAGTCTCTGGAATAGTTGTCCTGTATCTTTTATGGCAGCGGTTACATTTCATCAAGGCATTACTCTCATTGAAAATAGATCCAACTTATAAATGTGTGTTATGCAGCAAGAGTTGGTATAAATGCTGAAAATACGTATTTCAGCCATCTCTCTCTTTTACCTACTTGAATGGGGAGGAGAGAGAACTATAGAAGGTCACTATAAATCTTCAATTAAAAACACCCCAGTGCACAATGTATTTCTAAACACAAATACAAGTAAAGCTGAGCCATTGCCAGAGACATTTAACACTGAAAACAGCAGAAATCTTCTTTTGTTACTTACCTTCTTCATCATTTTATCAATAGTCAGTTAATTTCTTAGAACTGTACAACAGAACAGGAACAGTTCACTCTGATCATCCTGCCCAATCTTCCTCCTTGACTGCAATGGTTGCTCTCTGAAGGGTAACCTCATTATTGACTCTTATGGTTCCTGATTTGGAACATATGCCATGTGGACTGATGCTGTCTTGCCTTGAGGAAACCTAACTCCTGTGCTAACAGTGTTGGGCATGGAAACATGGTCAAACTTGAAAACATTAACCATGTGTGTCTGACTTCTCAGGTTCACCTAGAAATGGTCTCAAGAGAAACAGAAGTTTCCAGCAACATTTCTAATGAGTCTTTCACAGGGTTTTGCGGTTCTCAATCTAGAGGGCTGAATCTCTACCCACACCTTATGTAGAATCAGGTGTGTGAGTAGATCCATGCCTGAATAGAGTCATTTCCTTTGTTTGCAGGCAAGCAAACATCATTATTCCACAGGAGCCATCATAACAAAGCATGACAAATTCTCCTGTGGGCCAGATGCCCAAGATCAAGGTGATGTCAGGTGTTCAATCAGTTCTTTCACTAACTTCATAATGGGTGTCTTCCCTGTTCTCACATAGCTTTTCTCCCTCTCTCTCTCTCTCTTGTGTGTGTGTGTGTGTGTGTGTGTGTGTGTGTGTGTGTGGGTGGGTGTGGGTGTGCGCACATGCATATTTCCTCTCCTGTCTTCACATTGGTTCACAGGTATTCTCATTATGTAGCTGTGTCTCAGGTTGAACTAGAATATACTCACATGGTCCCCTTTTAACTTGATTACCTCTTTGAAGTCCTTGTTAATAGTGACATTCTCAGTCTGGGGGTCTATATCTCTAGCAGGTGAGTTTTGGGGAACAATTAATCCATTTCACATCCACATATAACCCACCATCTTTTCCCAGGGCATTTTGTGCTTCACAGAACACAGGTGGATCCTCTGGCATATCCTCTCTGCAGAGGGCCGTCTGAGTCTGAAATCTTTCCCATCTCAAGCAACCCCCAACGTGAAGTGTATACTAACATTGGAGATCACTCACTAGGAATGTAGAAATACCTTAGTGCACATACTTCTGCCAGCTCTGCTCTGTGAATAACAACTGAGAGGAAATTACTAGCCTTTTAATGCAAACTCCTTATAGTGCTTAACACATAATCTTATTTGAGACTATCCTAATATAGTCTGGTCAAAGTTACTATAGCTGGATTTTTCAATGGGAATTCCATCCACGGACTGGCTGCCTCCAGATGCCAGGCCACTATTTTAAGAGAATCCACAGTGTACAATGTAAGCTCTTCAAGCACGTGGTTTATGTTTCCATTAATCTTCTCATCCATCTGCCCACAAAACTGGACACACTCTGTCATGCATTTCCCCTGGGAATATGTGTTTTTCTGGACAATAAAAGACACAAGAGAGCATTTTCCTTTAGCCAAACAGACGAGTCTTTATTTTAAAAATGAATGTAGAAAGCCAGGTGTTAATTAGGGATTAAAATAGAAATTATGATTTTCAATTTTATTGTATTTTTTAATATTCACACACTAGTGCTTATTTACATCATTTCAGCCTCTCCCTCAACCACCTTGTCTTCAGCTCCATCCATGCTCCTAGCTGCCTCTCCAATTCATGACCTCTTCTTTAATTATCATTGTTACATGCTCTTCCAAAATGAAGAGTAACAGCTAGAATGTAAGTTAACCACATTAACTTGAAAGGGAATTGTATTACTGCTGGGGTCTCAGCTATGCTGAGCTTTAATTGTCTCTACAACCCTTTCTCCATTGTTATACACAAAACTCATTTAAAAATCCATGTTAAGGATGTTTGACTGGCCCGTCAAAGCCAGCATTGCCATGGTGTGTGTGTGTGTGTGTGTGTGTGTGTGTGTGTGTGTGTGTGTGTGTGTGACTATTCTGCATGCAGCAGAGATTCATGGTAAGATCCTTACTGGAGTAAGCTTGTCCTGGCCTCTATCTCAACTCTATTCCTATTTTCCCCAGCATGTTAGGTCTCATGTGAAATGTAAAGCAGACAGATCTTTCATAGAATCCCACACCTATCTCATAGCACAAATTTATCCCTTTTGTAGAATGTTATTTTCTCTTATAGTTTATTTATCTCACACTATCTTTTATAAAATTAAAAGATTTTATATAATATATAGAAACTTGCCTGTCTTTGTAAAATTACTGCTTAACATTATTGATGAAATTGAGACCAAAGTTTATTTTTTAAATACATATATGCTCACATTATCTTTCAGAAATTTTATGATTCCAAACTTCTGATTTAGGCTCTTGATATTGTTAACTGAATCTTGTGGCATGGTGTTTTATCTACTTAAAGGTCTTTGTAAAATTGACAGTGTTGTTGCTATAAATACCAGATGATATATTTTCCTACAGTATAAAATAGAGACCATGAGTAAAATGTCACTATGAGAACTCTGAATTCTAGGGGGGGGGTGAGAAATACAGTTACTCCTTAACTATTTATCTTTGAGATGCAAATCCATCTTAGTAATGGAGAGAGGTTCTGAATACTGTTGGTAAATTTTTACATTGTTACAAAAGATACAAAAGTTTAAAGGAGGTAGTTATGGTAAGGAAGTATCTGCGCAGGTAGACAAGTAAATCATTGGCCTAAATGACAATGACACTTGAACACAATTGTGGAATTTGATGTTTAGTGATGACACTGGCAAACTTTAACTCATGTTTTAGTGAGTGACCTCAGAGAGGTAAGCCATTGAAATCTGGACAAATGCAATACATTCTACAGCATTGTCCAAGTAAGGCAAAACCATAAACAGGGTTAAATCCAAGGAGTTCAACTATTTCATGAAGTTGAGGCAGATACATGAAAGTGACACCACACAAGGTATTAGCAAGAAAAGCTACTGTAGGGCAAGGGATTTTAAACAATCAATTTCAGCTCAAGAAATTAACCCAATAACATGTTAGAGTATTAAAACCCCAAAGGGATAATTATCTTGCTTAGTTACACAATTCAAAAGAACACACTCTAAATGTTGGCTGTTTCTCCATATTCTGGTATTTGTGAGTGATGCTGTTGAAGAAGATTGCCTGCCAGGGGTGGGGAGGATGAGTTGGGGATAAATGGCAAACTTTTCATATTTATTGTTTTTGAAAGAAAATTTTACTTTTACACTTAAAAGCCTATCTAGACCCTAAAACTTTTACGTAAAAAACTTTTGTATTCACTTACTCTTATCAAGTAACTTCTGAAAGCTTTGGATAATCTTGCTTCAGTGTCTGCAACAGAGGGCCAGTGTTCATCAGATACTCTCATGTACGAAACCCACAGACGCTTGAGTCCTTTGGACAGCACCCTCATACTCTTGAAATCATTTCTAGATTAATAAAAATGTACTAGTTAAACTTATAAGTAATTATATAAGGCAATGCAATATTTGTTGCATTGCTTGGGATAAATACAAGAAGACTAAACATCCTTAACACAGGCAGAATCTGTGAGGTGATCTTTATTTTCAGTTACTTTAATCTGCCTATGTGGAATCAATAATTTGGAAGGGAAGGACATTAAAAATCACTATGAAATTACCATTGTGTAAACATTTGAAAGATTTCTAGAGTTTTCTTCTATCATCCATCTATCCATCCATCCATTTATCCTTTACCAACCTATCCCTTTTCATAATCAATAAATAAGAAATGATAACATCCTGGAAACATTTGAAAGCTTTTCTATTGTTTTCTTCTATCATTTACTCACTCAATCACCCATCCATCCATCCATCCATCCATCCATCCATCCATCCATCCATCTATCCATCCATCCGTCCATCCATCCTTTACCAACCTATCCCTTTCATAATCAATAAATAAGAAATGATTCCACCCTAGGTTACACTGTTGAAGTTACAGTTTATAAAATAAGCAATACTTATAAACTGACTTCATGACAGCTCCATGGTATGGTTAAGGGGTAAACATTTATTGTAGATATGAGAGAGAAAATAGCCTGAGATGTCTGGAAAAGTCCAGAACAGAGAGAGAAAGAAGTAGGCTGAACATGGCCAGTAGACTGTACATAGTCAGGTCTATCTGCAAGAGAAGGGACAATAACTGACCATAGAAAATAAAGAAACATAGGGATAACAGGTGGAACAGAGCACAGAGAAAAAATAAATGGTGAGAATAGTAAGGTAATAAGGAGAATGAGTAGCTGGAGGGAGGTAAGCCTGTGAGCTGAAGGAGGTTTAGGGTAGGGGGTTGGATTAGAAGGGCTAGGATGCTAGTGTGGGCTTTGAAATGTGTTTTAGGTACTTGTGATACTGAGAGAATCACAAAGCTAGATTGTACTTTGTTGCATTGATAGATGCCACATGTAGACATATGTCCCTTCTGCCAGAGGTATAGGAAATGACTTTTTTTTTTTTTTTTTTTTTTTTGCAGATGGAAACCAGTTTAACAAGTTCCTGAGGATTTCTGGCTTTTATATAACCACCATTTCTGGATATTTGGATTACCTTTTGGAGTTTGGAGAATTGGAGTTTTGTTCAGACATGGCACAGTTTTTTTGTAAGGCTAGCTGTAAGTCTCTTTGATTAGTGGACTAATAGTTATCTCAAAGAAGGCATCCATGGCATGCCTGATGCATATTTAGAACACACCACACATACACACACACACACACACACACACACACAGAAAGGAGAGAGAGAGAGAGAGAGAGAGAGAGAGAGAGAGAGAGAGAGAGAGAGAGAGAAAGAGAGAGAGAGGGGTGCTTTTTAAATTCATAAACAGTAATTCTTGAATAACTTACACTTTTCAAAATCTGAATCCTAAGGAAAATTAGTCAACAAACTGGGAAAATGAGGGAAAGCAATATAGTGTTAATTTTAGAACTGAAAATATATCTATTCAGAGATATTGCTAGTTGAAAGGAATCTATAGTCCAGATTGGTCATAAGAACAGGACCTGCTGCTCTGGTGGGGTAGAATGTTACGGTGAGTGTTTCCAGTGAGCACTGAGGCAGGGGGAGACGTGAGGTGCTGATGATGTGTCTGCTCTACTTGTATAGTGAAAATTAACAAGTGTGTTGGTGGCCCTCTGGGTCTGTGAGTCACTGTGGTGAGCAGATGTCAAGTATACATATACTGTATTCAAACCCATTAGTGCTATGCCAAGAAGAAGCAGCTTTCAGAAGCAAAATGTATCTTTAAATTGACAACTTTAACACACATTCTTGACAGATCTGCTATTCAAATACTACCTAAAAATTGTTTCGATGATTTTAAATATAAGCCATGAACTGTGGTTATTTGTTAATGTCATTAAACTTAAACTTAACATTTCTTACTTACCAAAATGTTGTTAAATCCATGTATTTATGGATATTTTTATCACCTCCCACACACAGAATGATACACAAAAGTCATTGAGGGACTATCTTTCTATTTGCATTATTGCAGTACAATTTCTTAGAATGGGGAAATGGTAGTCAACAAGAGTTTGTTGATTACATTCCTTTAGTCTGGGGAGGCCCCTATCACTGTGAGCAGATTTGACGTTGGAGTTGAGTCCCTTCTTCAAATGCGGAATCATTACAGAGGGATGCGATGGCTTCCTTCAAGCTCTTTTTAAGAACACTAGTCATGTTATGATGCCATAGCCTTCCTGACTTAATCATTTATCTCAAGGCTCTACTTCCTAATAATGTTGTGTTACACAGTAAGTTCTATCATGAATTTGGAGGAGACACCAACATTTAGATTCCAATACTATCCTCCTATTTAATGAATTCCCCATTCTGATTTCTTGTTTCCAAATATGGAAAATTGATAGCTGCTATCAATGTAGAAACATTGTCTTTCAATAACTCAAGGAGTTATATGCAGTCAAAATTTTTATATTTAAAACATGTTCTCTATTCCTTAGTTGAAAGTTCAACTTACAGTGTAACTTGGCAAGTAAGACATTGTTTATATCTGCAGCAAACCAAAAAGTACTTTAAATTCTCTCTCTCTCTCTCTCTCTCTCTCTCTCTCTCTCTCTCTCTCTCTCTCTCTCTCTCTCTCTCTCTCTCTCTCTCTCTCTCTCTCTCTCTCTCTGTGTGTGTGTGTGTGTGTATGTGTGTGTGTATGTGTGTGTGTGTGTATGTGTGTGTGTGTATGTGTCTGTGTGTCTGTGTATGTGTGTGTGTATCTGTGTGTATACACATGTTTAGGCAAAGAGGATATTAAATGGATTTTCTTTAATGAAATGAGCTCATAGTGTGAAATAATCTAGTATTCTTCCTATTTCCACACAACATGAATCAGTCTGCATTTGATACAATGCAATACATGTGCTCACCTTATTTAATAAAATGCCTTCTAAATTTTCACACGACCTCCCACTTCACTCTGTTTACTTTGCCAAGGAAACCAATGCTTTGAATATTATGAATTGTATCAGAGATTTATAAAATGATGCACAAGTGTAGACTTCAGAAACCGAGTTGTTCACACACTGGTAATACTGTCTCATACTTTATAAAACTGCTTTGAAAACCCACACATCTTTCTGTACTTAAAAAATGTAAATGACTTTTTTGCCCATGGGGAGATTAATAAATTCACCAAGGTGAAAAAAAAATGAATTCAGTCTTTCCCAGTAAGAAAATTGCTCAAAGATTAATTTAGCCTGTTTAATTCAGCTCTCAAATGTGTCTTGGAACTCTAAAATATTTTTTTAAACCTTTGGTGCACCTGGGGCATCAATTTGATTATTTTTACTCTTGATTTTAATGTGTCTACTTTCTTCTGTATCAACCTATTTTCATTTCATTCACTTCATTTTGCTCTTCTTAATTTTTTAGCAGATTGTTGCTAACCATATTTTTATGGTGAGTTTTCTTATGCTATTCTGGGCATAAGCGACAGGAAACTTGCTATGAACACCTCATTCTCGCCACCCCTTTCCTGTCTCAGATTCTACTCCTTGTCCATAGCATACATCTTTGGGGCTCACAACTGTGTGCTTTGCTTAGCCCTGCACACAGAACTTTTGCAAGGAACCTAACATCTGGGGAAAGTGGTTCCTAAAAAACCTTTAGCCACAGACAATGGGCTCCTAAAGTTTTCTTGTATTTGTCAAAATGGAAAAGTGGCTTGACCAAACCCCGTATTTCTTCTGTATGTTCCTCTTGTAATGAAGCATACGTGCATTTACTGTTCCTCCTCCCCACTGCCTGGTTTACGTGACATGAGATTGTTTTAGGACTGATTCAGCTCCTGAGGTCACAGCTCAGTCAACCACACAATAAAATGAGCTGTGCTCTTCTTTTCTTTCCATCATGTCATCCTCACAAGACTGCTAAATAAAACAGAATAGACTTTGCTTGTGTTTTATATTGACGTTCACTTGCTTTGTGTCTTTATTTATTGCTTTGTATCACATTTCACATATACCATGAAGGATGAATAATTTCCTTTTGACTTGCAATAATTGGTATTTTAAAGATAGGTCTTTACTCTTAAAAATTTGAGATAACTTTTGGTGGAAATATTCACCATGGAGCTAATAACCCAGGGAAGCAATTATTTCACTACTATACCCATTTTAAGGAACTCACTTCTCTTAAGAAAAAAATATCAGTACTCCCAGGATGTTTAGATCTGGGGGAATTGTTTACTCTTTTGATTGAAATGCATGTTAAATCGAACATGTTAAAGGTGAGATCTCTATATCTTTTTCCACCATGTTCCACTCAAGCTGTGAAAATTGTTCAATAGGATATTAGCCCCCAGATCTGCGATGCGAGCTTGGAGTTTTGCAGTGAAAGGAGACAGTATGCTGATTAAGTCCCACCCATTGCAGATCACACCTCACTTCAGGTCCCCACCCTGTAGTTCACACGTGATTAGTGCCAAGGGGAGGGGATTAAGGTGACAAAGCTTCCAGGACTACCAGGGCAAGGAGGTGGAAGTATTGTCTCTTTGCTTTCTAAAGTGGCGTATGGCTGCTCTTCATTGTTGAGAGGGTAGAAGTCACACTACTCATTGCAACCTCAAGCCTGCTGCTGCTGCTGCTGCTGCTGCTGCTGGTGTTTATTGGTCACAGGACCTGGTTTTCTCTTCCCTAACAAATAGTAAGTTCAAATACAAAGAAAATGCTGTGTATAGACTGGGGAAGAGATGCAAGCTGTCTGGACTACAGAACTAGTGGAATACTATGATTGCTCCTGGAGGAGGGGGTGTTGCTGGTATCTGCTGGCAGCACAGCCTAACTCATAACAAGGGCAAAATTGAAATCAAACTTCAGGAGGGCACAGGTGGTGACATGCAAAAAGGAATTTTGAAACGCCGCCACTATTTCTGAATGGGATGTGCAGACCATAAACACAGTAGCCAGCCGTTTATTTCAGGAGGATGTGTGCTGCTACATTGTGGATTAGGTAGCTAAGTGGGGTAAGGTTTAAAGGAAACAAAACTCTAAAAGAGTCAGTTTTCTCTTCAAATGTATAATGGCTCCATCTATTATTCTCTGTCTCTCTCTCTCTGCTGTTATCTATTCATCCCCCAACTCAATCTTCCTAGTCCCACATGATCTCCTCTACTCCCCTTCTCTTTCTCCGAACTTTCTCTCCATTCACTGCCCCCACCCTCCACTCCCAATATACTAAGCAGATCTTGTTCTTTTCCCCTTCTGTGAGGGACCTTGTATGAATCTCTTAGAATTCTCTTTGTATCCTAGTTTCTCTGGCCATGTGAATTATAGGCTGGTGATCCTTTGCTCTATGTCTAAAATCCATATATGAGCGAGTACATACCATGTTCCTCTTTTTGTCATTGGGTTACCTCACCCAGGATGGTTTCCTCACCCAGGATGGTTTCCTCAAGTTCCATCTATTTGCCTGTGAATTTCAAGATGCCGTTTTTTTCCCCCCTGCTAAGTACTATTCCATTGTATTCCATTTTGTAAATTACTCTAGAGAAATATCGAGAGACCTACAAGAATGACCCCAAGTAACAGTGGAAAGTCTACTTTAAATGCCTTTCCCTGATAATGAGATTGATGACTAACTTATATGCCATCATAGAGCCCTCATCTAGTAGCTGATGGAAACAAGCAGACACCCACAGCCAAACTCCTTGAATCCAGTTGCAGAGAGGGAGGAGTGATAAGAAAATAGGATCAAGACAAGGCTACAGAAACCCACAGAGACAGCTGACCTGAGCAGGGGGGAACTAAAGGAGCCCCCACCCCATACCCAGACTGATAGCTGGGAAACCAGCATTGGACTGACTCAGACTCCCTAAACATGGATCTCAGTTAGAAGGCCTGGGCAGTCTAAGGGACCTCTGACAGTGGAACCAGGATGTATCCCTGGTACACAAAAGGACTTTGGGAGTACATCATTCCCCATAGAGGGATACTTCCCATAGAGGCAACTAGGAGGGAGGGCCTAGTCCCTACTCCAAATGACTTGAGATTTTGATGATCCCTCCTGGAAGGCATCACCCTCCCTGTGGAGGTGTGTATGTGGGGGAACGAGATGGAGGGGGAATTGGGGGCATGGGAGGGAGGGAGAGGGAACTGGGATTGATATGTAAAATAAGAAAAAATAATATATATATATATATATGGAAAGGTTATATTCTTTAAGTCAACAATCATGCTGAAATAATGAAAGAGTACACACAAAATAGGCTTCAGATAAAATATAAAAAAGCAAGAGTAGAAAGGTCTATTCTTGGTCTGTAAGGTAGCACCTGAGTGGTTAAATTAATTCCAAACTATAGAAAATATCATAGTCTGCATTCCTTAAAAGTGGGGACTTATTTCAAATAAATGTTAATTTTTTTAAAAAAAAATCTTAATGTCAAGGTTAAGTGGATTCTGAGAAATTAAACACTTAAGCAAAAATGAGGGCAGCAAAGTCTCATGTAACGAGTAAATTTTCCTGCTGGCTGCCTGGTCTCAATGCAGCGCCATCCAGCCACAAATAACACACAGACAGTCTGTATTTGATATAATGCTGTTGTCCAGTTACTAGTTTCTTATCGGCTAGCTCTGTCTTAATTATTACCCCATTTCTACTAATCTAAGTACTTCCACGTGGTCTCATCTTACCAGAGAAATGTCCGGACCTCTGTTTTCTACATGCTGACTCCTCCTTACTACTTCCTCTTTCCTCCTAGCCTCCTAGCCCTGCCTATCTTGCTTTCCCATTGGCCAACAGTGCTTTATTCATTAACCAGTATGAGAAACATATTTACAGAATAACATTTCCCATCAGTCTGATCTAGATTATTTGTGAATTTTGAATTTTTAAATTTCATTAAATTTTTTTTTTTTTTTTTTTTTGCTTTCCATTATAGCTAAGAGTAAGGGCTTTGAAAAAGTATAACATCATGTTAGCTTTTCAGAGTAAAGAGCCTGCAAGGCCTGGTCTATAATTATTTCTGAGGATGTATTTTGAAGCTAATGAACCTTGAGTAAAAACCCAAATTCTGAGATAACAAGGAACTTGTTAATAGACTCAAAGACATAGCTCAACCACATGAAGTTGGAGGTTGTCTCGAGTGAGTGCCAAAGAATTAAGGATTAAGCTTATGAAGGTCCTTTCTATTCAAAGCAGACATTGAAAACCTTTTCCCATGAGCCAGTGCTGCTCCAGGATCCTGGTAGGAAGCACACTTGAGTGTCCCACTTGGGTGAGGCCTGCTTTGCTGCAGCTGCACTCCTGCTGGGCAGTGTGCTGGCTCATTGGAGGTGCTGAGTGGATAGTGATCAAATGAGGAAGGGAACTTATCAGTGAAACGTTTTCTCCAGTCTATTGGGAAACACAATGATTCCTTATTTCTGTGAACTTCTTTGCTCCTGGTTTTCCCTCTGACTGCCTGCTGTTTGCACTTTCTCCCTAATGTGGGTGTGGGTAGGCATGAGTGTCATCTCTCCCTCTTTCTCTCTGTCTCTGTCTCTGTCTCTCTGTTTCTCTGTCTCTCTCTCTCTCTCTCTCTCTCTCTGTGTGTGTGTGTATGCATGTATACAAACATGTGTTCTCATCTTCTTCTCTTTGCATATCTGTTAAGTATTTTGACTCTTTAAAACCTTGGCTTTCTTCTCTTTAGGTCTGCATTTAAAAACCAGAGCTGTCGCTCTGAGGTGTGTGTGGATGGTGTCTGTGACTCTGGAGCATGTAGCTGTGACTTTTTCTTCAAAGACGCAATTGAGCACATCCCTCTCCACCAAACATACTTTGACACTTAGCGTTCCACTCTGAACCAAACAGTTCAGGATCAAATGAATGTGATTTCCCAAACTGACTCTTCTCTCTCATATCCCTTCTCATTGGTGCCATGGAGCCTCCATCCTAATCTTCATTTTTTTCTTGTTCTTTAGCCAAATCTAGAAGTCTATTTCCTTACCATCTTCACACTCACCCGCTTTCCATTTTGGTCTTATATTATTCAACCCTAAGAACTTCTTGTTTCTAATAGTAACTCAGGCCCCCTCTTATTTCCGTCCCCATTGTCATTTTGAGGGCAGAGGGATCTTTATGAAAGTTATACACCTATGCCATATCCCAGCTCAGTCTCTGTGCTATCTCCCCATAAGATGTTAAAGTAGTAATTTAACATATCAGAACTGAGATCTTCCACAAACTTGTCTATTGCCAGCTTCATCAACCCTTCAGATGCACACTGAATGTTCCTAATGTGTGCCTACCTACTGGGAAATCAGAAATTTCATGTCTCTTAAGCTTTGCTCTTTTCATCTACCTGGACACTTCTGTCTAAAATGCTGATGTGGCCACCCAAGTCCTTTGTCTTCCCTCTGCCAATATCCCCATGGTCTTTCCCTCTAACTTCAACAGTTTCACTCTTGGGAAAACACTCTGTCTTCCACATATACATGGTCTCTGTGTAGTTGACACTCACTCCTCTTATTTCTATGCAGTTCTAAACTGTATGATAGTGCCTGCTCCTTTATCACTTTTAAGATAAGTATTGTTTCACTCAGCCTTTTCCAGGGCCATTCACAGTGTTTGACATTTAGTAGAGATGAATTATTGCTTCCCAAGTGATAAATTCACAGTTGGAATGCTGGGGCTTAATTAGAGCTTGAATATGGAAAGAAAGCATGCTTCTGATAATGGAGATTTTGGCTGTGGCATATTGTGGTTTCTCATAGATCACCCAAATATTGAGATTTCATTATAAAATTAAAATCATACAATTAAAACTGACCACAATAGTAAAGTAAGGCTAGAGCTTTATGTTTAATGTTCCTAGTTTAGTGACTGTTTCTACTAGGCATTGGGTTTTATGTTTATGTGAAGCTTGGCCTAACCTCAACTGCTTGAGTTTCATTATGAAACTAGAGCTTGTATCCTGTCATGTTAAGACCCCAGTCAGCACTCGGCAGTTTCAAGGGATCACTTTTTATAAACGTCAGTTCTTGCAGCTTTGGAATTGAGCGACAGCCAAAAGTTTTAGCAAAACATCTGAACGAAATTACTCACCAGTGCCTTTTGAGCTGTGAATAAAAGGAAGCAAGACTAAAAAAAAAATGAGTCCTGAGTTATGTTATTCTTGGCATAAATTAAATGTGTTTCTTATCTTGGGAAACCTTTCTAAGACATTAAAAATATTCACAGGTCATCTATCTGAAAAGTTTAGCCCACCTCTTTCTTTCATTTTTGTTTCCCTGGACTTTTCAGTGAAACTCTGACCCTGACAACACTAGGTCTTTAGAACATTCTCATCTATTTGTGATTTTTCTTTAAAGAAAAGGGATTTGAAATTACTTGGAGCCAATTTACCATGAGAAAAATCGCTTAACCTCCTGGTGTCTCATTTCTCACTCATCGGCAGGCTGATGGAAGGGTTTATACTCTGTTTAAGACACGATTCCACGGATGTTATCTCAAGTTGGAAATAGTATTGATTATCCAACTGGAAGCATGAATGCTAAAGAGAACTTGATCTTTAGGCTAAGTATTTATTATCTACTGTACCTCATCTGTCACATTTCAATGTAACACATATTTATAAGGCTCTTATATTTGATATTTTATGAAATTATATTTATAAATTCCCTGTAATTTATGAGATCTTTATTAGAGTGATGTATAGTTTACATGAAAATTTTGGACCATTTTAATTTTACCTTCTGACAAGTTTTGACTTGTACTTATACTTTCTTTTAAATTATTCACCATTTTCTTCTTTTCCCACAGAAAGCATATACTTTATCAGAAAGACAGTATGGTTAAGGAGAAGGATTTCCTTTTCTCTCAAGCCACTCCTCATTTACTATGTGTTGTGACATTGGTCCACAGAACAACAAACCAAAAAGGATTAAAAAAATGACCCTAATGAAGAAACACCTGTGCTACATTGTATTAAAAACGTCACATCTAGGGCTGGAGAAATGATGACTCAGCCGTTAAAGGCTAGGCTCACAACCAAAAAATTCACATTCTATATTTAAGTTTTGATTAAAAAAATAGATGCACAATAATTTTTATATAAGATCATACAGTAGCATCTGACTTGTCTTATTTACTTTCTATGATACCATCTGTTCTGTTTGTGGATAGAGAAACCATTCCAACAATTTTAAATAATAGAATGTAACCTAAGCACACTCACCCAACTGAGACATAGAGTACCAGAACTGTTTCTTCCATCTAATTACAACTTCTACCTGTAGATTGGTATTTCTCCAGCCCTTATTACATTTACCTCAGCCTCACATACTTGGATAACATATTTACTTTCAACAAAATTAATTAATTAATTAATCAATTAATTACTAGTCTAACTGTGTCATCCAGGCTAGCATGGAAGTCACTGTGTAGCTCATGTTCACCTTGATTTGGGATCCTCTTGCCTCTGCCTTTTCATCCTATGTACAGGGATATTACAGTACTTGTTCCTATTCCATTTGCTATTGTTCTTAGAACAACATCTAGTAAAATATTACTAGCCCCATATGATTAATGGGCCATAAATTTAATGTGTTAGCTAAAAATAAAATTGTCTGATAGAAGAAAAATTAATATAAAGGAGATTGAACTTCCAACATGATGACATGAAGGGCTCTGTAGATTTGTTTCCAGGGGAAACTGGGGATAGTATTTTAAAACTCACCAACAGACATTTAGTACATTTGGAAATAATGTTAATTGCATGAAAATGGGAAAAAATTAATGAAATCAATAGGAAGCAAGAACATGACAATTCAGCCAAGTCCAGTCACACTCTCTCTTGTAGCTCTACAAATAGAAAACGCCTCAGACTGTCAAGGCCCAGAACATGGGCTGCCTCCTCCCACAACCATCAGTTGGAGGGCTTTGTCCCTGGGAAGAGCAGCTGGTCTGTGTCTCCATCTTGATACTTATAACTTGGCTATCTCGAAGTTCTGAAATGCTCAGGGACAAAGTAAGTTCCCCTCTACTTGTTTAAAGGAATGTTTCCATTGGGTAGAAGGCTGCAGGGACACTTGGGTCCTAGTCATTATTATCCTAGATTTTGAGACAATAGACACTTGCTTATAGCAGAAACTAAAAAGAACTTACATTGGGACTTACCTGATGGGAGATGTTATTCTGTATATATGTTTCTCATACTGGTTAATAAAGCACTGTGGCCAATGAGATAGCAAGATAGGCGGGGCTAGGAGACCAGGAGGAGGAGAGAGGAAGTAGTGGGGGTCGAGATGTAGCCCAGGAAAGGAGCAGGACGCCAGCCGCGGCTCCCCGATAAGACGACCACGTGAAAATACTTAGATAAGTAGAAATGGGTTAATAATTAAGACAGAGCTAGCCCATAAACAGTAATGGTAACTGGCCGACAGGATTATATCAAATATAGAGTCTCCTACGTGTTATTGGGGGCCAGGACGCCAGACCAGCGGTGGGCGGGCTGGCGGAAACTATCATGCTACACTTACCCTATTCCACTGAGCACTCGGCTCCTATAGTGGATATGTCACTCAAGAGAAGTTCCAGTGAAAAATTCCTGGGCTCGGATTTTATCTGGAATGGTGAGAGGCTGCAAAACAGCATCTAAACCATTCCCCAAGGAACTAACTTCATTTTCCACAGATCATGGAGACTGAACTTTAGTATGCTGAGTTTTCGTGAAAAATGGAGGCTATGGTAACAAGTTACCCATTAAATAGACTGAACTGTTAGCTGGTTAGTTTTCAGGACAAATGGGGGGACTCTTTCAGATGTCTAAAGAAATACTAAAATACTGAGCCTGGAAACTGTACCTGTAAGGAGCCAGAATTTAATTGGATTGTTTTTACAGTGGGCGTTTTTGTAATACCACAGTTACTGGTCTGCAATATAGTGGAGCTTAATAGCTGCATGTAGTCAGGGAAAGAGAAGATGATGCTTTCGTAGAATCACTGTCGCTACAAATGCAACGACAAAATAAAATTGGGCTACAGAAACTGAGAAAGTAATCAGATGTGGAATTTAAAAGACCTAAAGATGGTCATTACAAATAGAGACACTCTTTAAATTATGAAATTTTGCCTCTATAAACCAATTCTAAATAGAAAAATATCTCATAATTTAAACATGCAAGCAATATATCAAATCTACTAAAACCCATGGCATAGCCACACAGTATAATAGCTTCAGCCATTCTGATCATACCTATCACACAGGAGCTGGAACTAGCTGCTGCTTGCTGCCAAGCTCAATACCACTCAATTGCAAACCCCAGTAAAGGTTAAAATCCAGACTTCAAAGTCTCCCAAATGTATATTGCTTTCTCATCATCATGAATTTCAGAAGACCATGTGCCAAGTCAATGAGTATTCAGGGACCCACAGGAAACTTGGATAAAGAAGTAATATTTCTATATAGATACCAACTACCAAAGAGGCTGGGAAAGAACTAGACATTGTGGGTAGACGTGTATGTCTATACTGAAGAGCTCAGAGTAGTAACTAAAAAGGCCACACATAAAATACTGGAAAGTGAGGTGCATTTAAAGGGGGAACTCAGATAAATTCTTCATCAATACTTTCCAAAGCAGAAGAGAACTTAGCAGTTCCTTTCTTATTCAATGGCTCCAATCCAAATAACCATGAATAAAGTAACCATAATTGCTTTCTCTCAAGAAAAATCTTTAAATTACTATCAAACCACATAAAAGACGGACACCCTGGTAAGTGGAGTGAAAATTTATTTACCAGTTGAAAATAACACAACACCAGAAGGAAAACAAAACCATAATAGAATTATCTCAACACAGCAAAGGCATTTGAAAAGCTCCTGCACCATTTCATGGCAAAACACTAAATAAAACAGGAAAAGAAAGTAAGTACGCTTAACATTGAGCACCTGTGTCAAACCATAGTGAATACACTTGTTGGAAGAGCTGATCCACTCTCCATAAGTGTGAAATGCAAAGAATTGCCACTCTCATTCCAACATTGTACAAGAGGTTCTTTCTATGCAGGAAACAAGGCAAGGAAACCAAGTAAAAGTAATACAGATCAGAAGGAAAAAAGTATTCAGTTGACATATTCATAAAAATCTCAAGATGGTACCTTAAAACACTATTAGGACTAATGTGTTCAGTTTGCAAAGTACAACTTCAATGTAAAAAAAAATCTAATGTACTTACCTAAATTGACAATGAATGACTTAAAAACCAACCCAAAATATCCATTATAATTAACACAAAAATACAAGACTTAGAAAAATATGACAAGATTGCAAATATACAATGTTATATTCTCATGAGCACAAAGTATTTGACAAAACTGAAGACAATTTAAGTGTCAGATGAGATGGTGCATGCTTCTAATCCTAGCACTCAGGAGGCTGCAGCAGAAAGATCCCAAGCTCAAGGCTTGACAGGGAAACATAGGAAGTGCATGGTGAGCCTGTTCTGTGGAAAGACCCTGAGCCCCCAAACAACAAAAAACAAACCAATTCAAACAAACATTGGGAAAGATCAACCAACAAACAGATCCAATCAAACAAAAACATATCTAGAGTTTACAAAGAAAAATCCAGTTAAATGCACAAGGGCAATATCCTAGCCTCATGGATTAAAATAATTTAATTTTGTTAATTTGGTTATATCCCCCAATTTGTTTAAAGACTGTGAAAATCTCATTGCTACTATAGTTCACTTCTTCACAATAATAACTCACCATTTGTTCATATGCATTTGTAAATGACTGAGAGTTGTTAAAAAAAATCTGGAAAGCCAAAACAAGCCTAGAGACTTACGTATCAGGACTTGGGAGAAGGTTCAGTGGGTAAGGGTACTTGATGTGAAGCATGAATACTTAGGTTTAAATCAGCAACCAAGTAAGATGCTGGGTAGCAACATTCTCGTCTGTAATCCCAGTGCTGTGTGGGACACAGAAAGGAGGAAGGAGACTTCTGGGGACTTGGGAGTAGCCAAACTCCAAATTTAGTGGGGGACACTGTCTTAAAGAAAGGAAGAGGAAAGCAATATATCTGATGTCCTTTGCTGATCTCTATGTGGGCATGGCCCATTTTCATCTACCTGATACATACACACATACACACGAGGGGGGAGGGGTTAAGGCTCAAGCATCCTAATTTCAAAATTTATTACAGAGCAAATAGTAGTTGCGATATTATGTTCCTGGCATAAGGACAGACAGTGAAATGATTTGAGATTCTAGAAATAAGGCATGAGTTTCACTTTAAGAAGAATGCTATATTACTTGATGGGAAAAAAATAGTATTTTCATCAAGTAGTGGTGAAACCACAAAAAAAATAAGGAAATTGGACATCACCTACACAATATCTAAGTTACAAATTCAAAGGAATCAAAGAGCTAAGAGTATACCTAAACTCTTAGAACAAAACATAGGAATATTCTTGTGATAATGAAATATTTCCCAAAAAGAAAAAAAATGGGGAAATGTCAACAATTTTAGTTCATCAAATTAAAATCTTTTATATTTCCAAAAATTGCCTTTAATAGTATAACATATTTGCAAGTTGAATATCTGTTGAGGTACTTATATCTAAAATACATAAATATTCTAATAATAAAGAGACAAATAGGGATGCTTTAATTACAGAAGGAAGTCATCACAGAAAGAGAAAGAGGAATAATGGTAAAAATATCTTTAAGGACATCAAAAAAGTCCTAAGGAATCAAAGATACGCATTTATGTAAATATACACATAAGACATAATGAGTCTATGTTTTATAATAATTACATAGAATTGAAGTGAAAATATCCCACAAGGGCCAACAGTGTTCCTCCAAAAGCCATAGACTATCTAACAAAATAACACTTGGCAAGAGATGCTCCCTTGAAAGTGATTGGTCAGAGGAGTCTAAGAGACTCCCGAAACATTTTAGGCTATGGTTGTAGTCTTTGGTTTCCTCCCAGAGGTAAAAAGCAAGTCTCTATTGCTGAAAACACTATCCAGTTCAGAAACATGACAGGACAAACTAGATCTGACTTGACAACTTCCTCCCATAGGACTAGTGTTCAGGGTACCAGAAGATGCCATGCAAGCTTCCAAGGGAAGGATGAAACTAATAGATGTACTAAGATATTGTGCTTATGTACTGCAATAATGATAATCCTAAGTGTGCATTAGTGAAATGTTTATCTTGGTGGTAACCAACAACTAATTAATTGAACTTAAGGCCCACTGAACAAGAAGGAAATAATGTCTAGTATGGGGAATCTAGCCAACAACCCATGGTCAATGAAAGTTATGAATCTTGGAGGAAAATTTATACTTTCACTTTGTTAAATTAGCATAATATCTAACTGCAGTATAAATATGTATCCTCATATCCACATATCCACTGGTAAACATAACTCTCACTGTTTAGCAAAGAAACTTCGTTTTGCAACATATAAAGACCATTATAGAAAACCACAGCAAATCAGCACCTCTCCCAGTAAACCAAAACAAAAAATTAAAAAAATGTTTACATGGTGCCCAGACCCAACTGATACGTTTTTAATAGGACTTCTTCACTAAAGAGAGCGTTGTGAAAGATCGGGTCAGAAAGATTGTTAAGACACAGCAGAAGGAGAAGTCTGTTGTGAGATTGTGTCTCCTAGAAGTGTCAGGCAAGCTACACCCATGAATCCCCAACAAAATGACTGGCTAAAAAAGATCTGAACAAGAACAACAATAGACTCGCTAATATAGACTTGGAAAACCCCACAGGCCCAGAATCCTAGATAAGAGAAGCACAGGCCCCTAGGATTGCTGAGAAAGGGAAAAATAGTTTGTTCCATGGAAGAGTCCCTAAATCTGCTCATGACTGAGAAGTTTGTATTAACATATTTAAGAATATATATGTATATAAATATATATTTATTTACATATATAAATACATATATATTCACGTATGTATTATTAGAAATATCCACATATATTCCTAAAGGAAGGAAATATGTATTTTACATATAACATATATATATATATATATATATATATATATATATATATATATATATATATGAGGCCATGATTCTGAAAGTAGGATGGTCAGTACATGAGAGGAGTTGAGAGGATAGAGAAAGCAGAAGTATGAAAATAACATAATTATATTTTAATTTAAAAAATAAAACTACTGCTACAATTATAAAATCATGTGCTTAGAATGACAATGACCCTTTAGATTGATATTGACTCTCAGTTATAGAGATGCTTCAGTCTTGTGTGAGATATTGATAATAAAGGAAACTGAGGGGGCTGCGGATGTATGAAATATCAATATTTTCCAATCATTTTTCTATAAACATGAATTCCCATCAGAGAGTATAAAAACTGAACAAAGAATCTGATGGAAGTTTTTCCCCCAAAGGAAGATATACGAATGGTTAATAAATAGAAAAGATGCCCTCCATTTTTAGCAATTTGATAAACAATTGTTATATTATATGACATGTAAGTATATTCTTAAAAATACAAAACAATGGATAACAGGAAGCAAATGTTCTCATTTGAAGAACAATAGAAATTCTACCTTTGCTCATAAGACAAATATTTAGGACAAAATTGCTGTATTGGAAATTACGTAATTAGCTACATAACAACAAAGTGTACAGTGAGGATAAAGACTAGGTACCTGTGCTCTGTAGCTGGTAATTTCCATGGTCTTAGAGGAAACCTGGAACACCTATGTGTTAAAACATTTTCTGAGAAAAGGCTCATTTGGGAGAGATGAGTAGTGAAGCCTTAGGGTATACTTCTCTATGAAGCAGACTGAATTGATTAAACTTTTATAGAGCTTATAATTAATATCATGTGCTCAGAAATTAACTTTGGATATAATTATTTAGTGCCCCAGTAACTTGAAGGAACCATCATGTCTGACAGAATCAATAGCCATGTTGATGGCTGTATGTATACTCTGTATGTATATAAGCAAGCCAGAATCTTAGTTTGTGCATTTGCTTTCAAGGCCTCATTCTCTAAAATATATTTGTATAGTGAAACAATATGTCTAAATTATTTCTAAAATGAAACCTTGTGATTTGGCCATCTCTAATGGGTTTGCTAGAACATGCTTTACCTCTCATTAGGTGGAAAAAAGTCAAGAAAAGAACAGATGAAAAATGGATTTCTTTGGTAAAGTGATACCACATTGATTTTTAAAAATATTTTAACATATATAACATGCATTATATAACAATACTACTTACTATGACTATGGGGAATTTAATACAGATGAGTCACTTACACATACGAAGCCAGTTCCTCCAGAATCAGTGTGAAAATTTTGTCCATAAAATTTTTCCCAAGTATATACAATTGTTAAGATTGATTTAAACAAAACTTTTGTTGTTCCCATTAAAATGATCAGGTAAGTTAAAATCAAATAGTTCCTGTACATCTCCCAGCTAAAAAATGGGAGCCCTGGATGTAGCTTTAGGAAATCTTACTCTAAAGTTCAAGTTTATAACAATTGGAATGCAGTTCTTTCTACATTCACATGTTTAACCTACACATTTAAATTTATTTTCTTGATAAGAATAAATAAAAAGTTCAGTAATTTACTTGTATACCTATCTTTCAAAAATAAAGTTTAAAAAATGCAGTTTAAATAAGATTGGCCCTCGACATATGTGATTTCCATATTTGTCAATTAAACCAATTAAAAAAAAAACCCTTCATTCTTATTGAACATATACAGCCTCTCTTATTACCTTTTCTTAAATAACATATTCTAATACCTATATAACATTTAATTTTATTAAATACTGTAAGTAATCTATAGAACATTCAAAGGATATGGGAGTTGCACAGGTTATACACAAACTCTACAGCATTTTATATAAGAGACTGTGGATCTGGTCTCTAGGAGGGGTCTTGAACTCAATAGACACCAGTGAGTTCCAGACAGCCAGCAGCTGTGTTGGCACTGGTGTTGAAACTCTGATTGTGTGTGACTCTCTAGAGAAATCATTTCATGATCTGAATACCCCTTTACACTGGTCCCAGTAGGCAAAGATAAGTACTATCTGTAAGAGACCCCCAAAAGAAGCCACTTTATAACTTAACAAAGTGATCAATGTTATCTGACTCTGTAAAATTCTTTCTTAGATACTGCCTGTTTCTAAGATGCTATAAATACAATATTTACAATATAGAAATGAAAAGAGATATGATATCAGTTACATTATTTGCACATGAAAATGTGTCACATATGTTATAATAACACTTTTTGAAGAAAAATAGCTTTTAAAGTAACAAATCATGATAGTCACTTATTAGTACATATAAGACATGAATTGATTAAAGGCATCACTAATCTGGAATACTAGGAATATGAAATGAAACTAATATCTTTTGGTAGGATAAAGTAATTGATAGGATCTAAAGGCTTGTTTATGAAACACATTGTGGTTTTTTCGGAAATGATCACTGATTCACAATTGTCCATTTTCTCTCCCTTTACTTCAGCTATCAGTACAATTTTTTTTAAGGTTACTAAAAATAGAGAAATAAAACTTACTACAGAGGGGAACAACTAAATGTAAAAAGGTAAAAAAGGAGTCATAAGAAATTTGGCTTTGATTTTCACTGTTCCTACTTTATGGTTGACCATAGTCCTTATGGGACACTGGGGGCCAGATATGAAGCCTGATTCACAGAGCTTACAATCAACTTCAAGATCCAAAACTAAGTCCCTTAGTCCCAGAATATTATATTTTCATTGCTGTTCCCAACATTTGAGCAGAATCCTTTGTTCAGTCTCTAAACTCAATGTTACAATAACTAAGAATGTGTCCTTTGCTAATTCAAGTATTCTTTTTGAAATGTAAACAAAAGGTTCATTCATTTTTATTTTCTGTATATAAGTGTTTTGCCTACACGTATGTCTGTGCACATATTCAGGCCTAGTGACCACTGAGGTCAGGAGAAGGTGTTGGATTCCCTGGAACTAATATCATAAAAGGTTGTCAGCCATATGTGGGTGCAGGGAATTGAACCCAGATCTTCTGCAAGAGCAAGAAAATGATTGTAACTTCTGAGCTCTCTCTCTCTCTAGTCCCTAAATCAAGTATTTAAGAAAAACAAATTTAGTATGACTCCCATATTTTGAAATTTTTGCAGTTCTAAGAGGGGAAATGTAGTAAAATCTAACTCTGGTAGTGGAACAGTATTTATCCCTAGTGTATGAATGGACTTTGGGGATTGACATGTAAAACAAGCTTGTTTCTAATTTTAATAAAATATATTATCATTAAAAAAAATCTAACAAAGTATTCTCTAATGACATTCTGGATGTTACTGCGGTACATTAGCACCTTTTGTCTCTAACTTTGTTAATTTGATCTTTCCCACGTTCTTCTTGTCAGTTTGGCTGTGAGTTTGTTAATTTCATCAACCTTCTCAAGAATTTAGTTCTTCAGTTAATTATGTGTATTTTCCATCGAGACTTGGTTTTTATTCATTTCTAATCTTTCCTATTTCTTGCCATCTGTATGGTTTGGGATTGGCTTCTTATTGTTTGTCTAGCACCTAGGAGTAGCTCATTGGGTCACTTATGAGATATTGTAAGACCCGCAAGAGCATGGTCCCTCGCGCTTCCACTCAGGAAAGGTGGCCCCCACAAATCACTCACGAGAAGCGGTCTTGATGCAAATGCATAAGGTCCTTTATATTCCAGTATACTGGGGTCGTCAGCCATGGCAGAGGGCTTAGGGATGACCAAACGACCCCTAGCACAGGATTGAGACAGCTTTTATAGGGTTACAACAATGCCCAGGCAGTGTGAACCAATCACCTCGTAGCATCTAGTACGGACCAATTAATTTAAAGCATCCAAGCCCTCTCTTAGACCAGGAAGTCTGCTTTCGCACAGGCTTCTGGGTTTGGCGACATGGCTCATTTCCTGTGTCCATTCACTCATAGGCTACCTTAAACATTAAAGTAGGTGACCATCAGCTTGGGATTTAAGACTCCCAGCTTCCTGGGTTTTCTGGGGAATTAGGCTAAATTTTTCCATCCTAACAATATCTCTCTAGCACTTTAGAAAAATTTCATTTTATTGTACTTTTTATTCTCATGAGTGTTTGTCTGTGTGTATGTCTGTGCACTTTTTTCTGCCTTGTTCCCATGGAGGCCAAAGGAGCACACACTGGCACTGGGGTCACAAATAGTTGTAAGCCATCATGTAGGTGCTGAGAATCAAAATCAGGTCTTTTGGAAGAGCAGTCAGTGAACATAAGCATGGAGCCCCTCACCAGCCTCCTCTATCTTTCTAATATGCACATTCATAGCTGTAAACTTTCCCTTGTCTGTGCTCAAAAGCTCTGGTAAGATGAGTTTTCATTTTTATTTAAATCTAGGAAAAATATAATTTCCTCTCTTACATTTTTAGTGATCCACTGTTCATTGAAAAGCATATTGTTGTGGGATGTGGTGGTGAATATCTCTGATCCCAGTCCTTGGGAGGCTACGGTGGGGGATGGGATAGATCTCTTTTGGTTTAGGGCCAGCCTGATCTACATAGTGAGTTTCCTCAGAGTTCTGATATTGTCTCCAGGCTCAGATGAAAGGACCCAAGTCACTAGGAGATTCATAAGTAGGATTAATTAAAAGCAATGTTTGGGGACATTTTATGATTCGAGAGATTTTATAAATCCCAGAAATTTATGTTAAAGTACATATCTAGAATTATGGATATACTAAAAATGGAGTCATAGATTGTGTGGAAATCTAGGAAGACAGATAGGAAATTTTTATATTATGCTTTAAAACAGCAGTTCTCAACCCATGGAATGTGAACTCTTTTGGGGGTCGAGTGACCCTTTCCCAGGGGTTTTGTATCAGATATTCTGCATATCAGATATTTTGCATATCATATATTTACATTGCAATTCATAACAGTAGCAAAATTACAGTTATTGAGTAGCAACAAAAACAAAAATTATGGTTTGGGGTCACCACAACATGAGGGACTGTATCAAAGGATCATAGCATTGGGAAGGGTGGGGACCACTGCTTCAAAATAAAGATTACAAAAAAAGAAACCTAAAAATGGTCACATAGTCCAAACAGGCTTAGTGCAATCAGGCATGATGAAGACATGGATATAAAGAGAGAAAAGTAGATTTAAAGAGTGGGGTTGGGATCTGACATTCAATATTGGTAGAATATTGGGAGGATAGTTTACTCATCAAATAACTAAAAGGAGGTGATAGGTTCAGACAGTTCAGGACATTTGTCTAGATGCTTAGCAGCAGTATGACATAGGAGTTACAACCTGTTTCTTCACTGTTGGTAGCCTCTCAGTGCTAAGCTCAGAGCCCAGTAAAAATAAGCCACTGCTGAATAAATGTGTTTGAGTGAACACTCAGTAAGAGGAAGGAAAGGATGGCAGCTCAAGGGAAAGGAACAATGACATGAATGTAAATATTCTCATTTTCATTTCAAACCTCATCTCAAATTCCAGTGTTACGTAAATGATTTTCTTGCTTTCTGTATTTTTATTTATTTATTTATTTTTACTGGCAAAAGAAATCTACTGAAAATTTTGATAGTAGACATTCTAAACCTTATATAGGGCTAGTGAATCTGTCATCATGAAACAACACAGCTTTTCAATAAACAACAACATTAAGAATTCTAACCCTGGTAGTGTGTCACATCCTTATTATCACTGAAACATCTTCCTGCAAAAATGATAACTAAGTCTGTCATAATGAGTGTTGTGGTTAAACTGTTGGCTTAGTTAGGCTTCGCATAGCTCAGTTTATATGAGCACATGCATTCATTTCATCTAAATATTTTACAGGTAAATTTGCCCTTTCCACATTCCCTTTGCTAGCATAGATGTTTAATTCTATGAACCTGTCAATCATATCTGAAATCAATGTCTGGAGCATAGATATTAAAATGGAGAAAAGGAAAACATGTTATTGCTGCTCTTCTTGATAATAAAAATATATATGAGGAACTAAATTTTATGCACTCCCCTTCTCTTGTCTCTTTTTCTTTTAAATACAGTAGTCTTGATGTGATTCTCCAATATGCATATGAGAACTCTGAAAAAAGAAAACTGAACGTGGGCTAGCTGGGACTTTAGACCTCGGGTAACTATGATAAGTTCTATGACTTTTATTTTTTATTCTTCCTGGATTAGTTTTCCTGTTGTATCAGAACATCCAGACTAAAAGAGACTTAAGCAGAATTTTTCAACTTTCTAGGCTACAGTCTATCATAGTGGGGAAGCCATGGGCATGAGAGATTAAGGTTTCATGTTTGTCTACAGTCAGGCATGGAGAGTGATGCATACTGGAGCTAAGCTCACATTCTCTCTTTAGTCTGAGTCTCTAGATGATGGGATGGTACCAGCCATAGTTAAGCTAGGTCTCCCCACTTCAGCTACCCTTATATAGATGTTCCTCATCAGCACATCCAAAGGCAAACCTGTCATTGTGGCTGCTACTTTGGTCGGTCAGTGTTTCTGAGCTTTCATCATGGTAGAATAGGACCAGTGGCTAGCTACAAATTTTCAGGGTTTCTAGCACTGGATCGGGAGATCTTAGGCACCCTACCTTGTGGATTGAGTAACTATAGGCATTGTCCCCATGTAAGAGCAGTTATTGTATGATTTCTTTCACTGTTGAGGCTCACAGCCTCAAGATCAGCTACCTACCAGGTTCTAAGCATCTCAGCTGTGGTTTATTATCATTATTTTAAAGCTCGTTTAATAAATTTACACATATATTCATAGTGTATTTGAGGGATCTGTGCACCACTTGTGCTCAATACTACATTATCTTTTTTATTAATTGAAAAAAATTCATACACTGTATTCTGATCACTGTTTTCTCCTCCACCAGCTCCTACTGGGGTGATCCTATCTTGCCACACATCCAACTCCATACCCTTTCCTCCTCTCTCTCTTTAAAAACAAACAAAAACCAAAAACAAAACACATGTACACAAATCAGTAAACAAGATATGTAAACAAAAAGTCAGTAAGATATACAAAATATTGAGTTTGTTTTGTATTGGGTATTTACTGCTGGACAAAAGGCCTACCTAAAATCTGGCTAGTATATTCAGTGTGACTCCATTGAAAAGAATTATTTTTCCTTGCAAGCAGGTCTCAACCACAGAAAGCCTCTTGATTAGGAGAGGGAGCTGTGTTCACATCCCCATCTTAGTGTTGGATTCCGTTGGACTGAACCTGTGAAAGTCCTCTTGTGTTCAGAGAACACTGTCTCCGTATAGTCATCCTTTCTGGCTCCCATAACCCTTCACCTCATCCCCTACATAACTCGTAGAGACTATTCCAACATCTCTTAATCTCAGTACACTGTCCAGCTATGGGTCTCTTTATTAGTTCTCATCTACCAAGAGGAAACTTTCAAAATGATAGCCTAATGGGACACTGGTCTATGGGTACAGCAGAATGTCATTAGGAACCAATTTATTGGTAAATTCCTTTTGCAGGATAATAGTAGTATATTTTGCCCTATGCCCTTGACCTATCCTCTTTTCTCTTTGCCCCTTGGTCAGTGTCAAGTATGTGTTCTGTCTCATGGAATAGGCCTTAAATCCAATCAAAACGTGGTTGGTTGCTCACACAATGTCTGTGCCATTATTGTATCAGCATATTCTACAGGTCGGTCACTGTTGTAGATCACAGGGTGGCTTGGCTGCTGTTTAACTTTCTTCTCTGGTAGCATGCAGAGTTCCTTCCAGAACCATGAACACATAGTCAGTATGCATGACGGCTCTAGTTAGATGCTAGTTCAACCTCTTTGTGACCAGTGAAATATATAAATGTGGTCTTCAGTAATAGAGCCTTACCATTGGTTTATGAAGAAAAAAGTACTGTGTGTATGCATTGATCCTAATTATATAAATGTGGTTACTTTGAATCTTCTGTTACAAAATTGTTTTATCCCTTCATAATTATTGTGTTTCAGTTACAGAATAATGTTCTATTTATCGATAACTTACTTTCAGGCATTTTAAATGTAATTGTGTTATAGCTCTATATGAATTTAGCATCTTCCTGATGCCAAACTCTCTTTCCACACATAAACATGTTATATTAATTCTATCTTTTCTAATTCTACAAAAAAATTAACTTTTTTATAATTAAAAAGTATTTAGTGTTTTATTTCATCTCATTTGCTTGCTCATTGGTAACTTATAAAAACATAATCTTTATATGCTGATTTTTGTATCATATGGTCTTTTTGATCCACATAGTAAAATAGTTTTGGTTGTTTGCTGATTTTTTTGGAACATGTTTTTATGTAGATGATATTTTTATCTACAAAAGGCTACTTTTATTTCATATTTGTCCTCTAATTCATATGCATTTTAAAATTTGTTAACAAAAGCATCATCTATAAAAGGAAATATTGATAAATTGGACCTAATGAAATAAAGGAAATTGATTCTGAAAGATCCTCTTAAGCAGATAGATACTTAGATTTTAGCATCAAAACAACAACAAACAGAATACAAAGCATCTAATTACAAAGCAAGCAGAGGCTCCCACAGACATTATAATGAACATATTCCACTCTTGGGCTGTGTCTTCAGTTGATTATGATGAATGGAAAAGTCAAATCCCTAAGCCATGTAGCTCTTATTTTTATTTGCATACCATTCTTGAAGTGACAACACAATGAAAATTTGAACAAATGCTTAACAGGGCCTGGAAATAGAGGTGGAGGAGGATGGAAAGGTTGGTGTAGTACATAAAGGACAACTAGAGAGACATTAAAGATGATGAAATTGTCTTGTATTCTGACCTTGGTGCTGACCCCACAGTATACACACTGAGCTGTATCCTCCCTAGTGCATACATATGCACACAGATTAATGCATCAAAAACTGGACTGTGCATAGATCTAAGTAACCACAGTCAATTTCACCTTTCTGCTCTTATTCAATATGTGCAGTCTGTTACAATCGAAGGGTAAAGGGTGAAAGGCAGCTGGGATGTATCTCTATCACTTTTTACAATCATGTGTGAAATTGCAGTTATCACCAAGTAATAAGTAAGGAATCAATACCAAGAATCACAAACAAAGAAAAGGAGAACACAAGTTCTCTAGCTCCTGTTAGCTTATCACACGATTGACATAAATAGCAGCAACTGAATTTGGCTTTGATAGTTTCAACATATCCTACTTAAGTGCAGCGTTAAAGCATTCATTTCTATGATATATATATATATATATATGTGTGTGTGTGTATATATATATATAATCACATTTTAAATGCCACTTAGGATGCTATTGACCATCCTTTTGAGATATGGATCTGGCACATTTACCTACAATTAGGTGCTGTGCGGTTAAGCTACTTTTCCACGGATATAAGGCTTGGTAAAATGATGGCAGGAAAGAAACAAATGTCTAGATTGGGGCCCCTTCCTCTAGGCCACACTGGCTTCCTCCAGTGACAACCACTGTACAGAGCTGCTTACCTATCATCCTGCAGCACGTTTCCTTGGTTAGCCACAGAGCCCACACCTTTACTTTCTAGAGGTCAACGTCTCGAAAATAACTCGCATGTTCGAATCTGACTAAGGAGGTTCACGCTGCACAAGAGAAAGCCCCAGACAATTTGATTGGCAGTGTCATTCATTACAGGTAGCTGAACAAAGAAGCTCTTAGTGACATTTATCTACTGTGCAACATAAAAATGGAATCAGAAAATTTTAACTGTCAGTAATACTTGCACTATTCTAACTGAAAATTAGGGAGTTAAATGTTTGATTTTCACAGATAAGAAGGAAGAGGGAATAATCTGTTAAGTGCTTACTGTAGAGAAATTGACAATATAAAAAAATTGTAAAACTGTAGTTTTATTGGTCAAAATTAATAGTTACTTGTATGTGAAAATGTTTACTAATAAAAGCAGTGGCAGTATTTTGTTCATGAAATTGTGATTTAGGAATAGAAAAAAAATTCTGGTTTTAAGAAAATTACATTACATTAGTCAAGGACTTTTAAAAATTCTTTCTGCCTTTTCACCAGAATTCAAATTGGCTGAGGAGTTACTACGTTGATAAATGCCCCCACCAAGTTTAAGGTTCTACTGTACCATAAAAACATCCTAATGAAGCTGTTCATAGCCAGAAGACCAAATTTATCCCTGATGGCCATTTATCCACTGCTGCAATGATCAGGGGCTCCAAATGAAATCTATTGTAGTTCTTATGGACAAGTGACAAAAACATTTTAGAGAAAGAATAATGCAATCGGAAGAAGCTGGCTGATGAACTGTGAGGAGAGGACTCAAGGATGGGATGACCCATTCAAACAAGCTCTGTTCTCTCACTTTCCCACAAGGCTTCCAGTTGTAAGGGCTTGGATGCCATTGCTATATTAGTGATTATCCTAAACTGTTTATTGAAGTGTAGCCCCAGACTTCACTTTGATTCTCACTCCAGTTTCTGAAACAGGACACAGAAATGAATGTACATTTGAACATATATTGGGTCCAATTCCGTTTGTAGTTGCTTCTTATACACTGTTAAGAACTGGAAAATTATTTCAGGACTCATCAGATAGAGTATATAGTCCACACATCAGCTTTTGCAGAAGGAGAAGAGAGGCTGAGGAATGACAAGGACATAGTCCCTGACCACATACTGACTTAACAAAATGTATACTTGTATAGTTAGCATATACTTACTGTGCTGTAGTGGCATTGTGATATAGTGACGATGGCATGACTTGATAAGGAGTGATTGTAAACCCAGAAAAGAGGATTAGAAGCCAGTGTTACATTAAACAGTGTCACATGCTTTGTCTCCCTAGGAATGCACTTTCAAAAACAACCACTATTATCAAGGCTGTATTTCTCCTTCTGTTAGTAGCTCCCACCCCAGTGGGTCAGTACTGATGATCTGATATGGACACATACGACTATATCACTCCCTTTCTTTCTAGGCATACTCTTTTCAATAGCTTCTTTTGTTAGATTAAAATAACCAAAACATTTGTTCATAGCAAAATTGCAGATATCTCATGGCAATTTTTTTTCAAGGCGAGAAAATATTACATTGTTCTAAAGCTTGTTTCCTGTTAACCCACACTTGATTGGTTTCAGACCCAAGAGACACAGGCCCATGCTTATTTCCATAAAGTTATATTCCCCCAGAATCTTTCCTCTTCCCATTTTCTTTTCTAGGAAAAGTAACCAAAGGAACACATTTTCAACCTTGATGTTATCTCCTAGGAGGGTTGAAGAATCAGTTAACTTTTCTCTGTATTTGGACTGTCAGTTTCAATATTCTCCCTGATGCTACTTTATTTTTTTAATCATAGTCTCTCAGCAATAGCACATTTTTATTCATGCACACGATGGCTGTGATTTTCTAGATAGAGTTTTGTGCTTTGTACTTGAATTGCAATGTAATTATCTTCCCTTTTTACCCCTGCTTTCCAGGGAGATAACCCTACAAATTTTGATTTTCTTGACATAGTGTGGTCTTCTTTGAATTGCAAATTTTCCTTTCCTTTATATTTTTAGACTAAATTTTTATATGACAAAATGCATTTCTATGTATTTATACATGCACAAATGTCCATTTGTATTTAAACATACATGTTTATTAAGTCAAATATAGAAGATGTTTAATAACCCTCTGCTCAGCATTACTTTGAAGGTTTGTCTTATTTTAATATTTCACATACAAGAACAAAAGGAAACATTGCTTCCTATCCTTTTATGATTAGATAATGTTCCATATCAATCAATAACATTTTTCACAATTCAAGTGAATCCAGTCTAAGCTTTAAGGTTGATACACGATTTGAACTTTATCCAGTATTTCAGATTTAATTTTAGAAAGTTGAAGAGGGGTGAGATCTGGGCTATTTATTATATTTCAAGTTAGGTATAATATTTCAAGTTAGTTATTGTATTTATAATGTAAAAATAAAAAGGAGTCTTAGTAAAACCCATGTAAGTTATTGAGAGTTCACATGAGACCCAGTCAAGGAGAATGGCTTCTTTTCCCTTTTCCCAAAATATATTCCTGGTTATACACACATGCACACGTACACACACAAGCACACACACATGCACACACCCACACACACATACACACACACACACACACACACACACACACACACACACACAAAGAGAGAGACAGAGAGAGACAGAGAGAGAGAGAGAGAGATTTGATAAAAAATTCAGTTTGTGTTTACAGTAACTTAATTATGGTTCAGAACTCTAGAAAAACTCCACTACTTCTAAATGAGATAGTTCAATGAAGACTTTGCCTCCTTCAAACCTAGCATTGTATGGAGGAAAGATGAAAACATTCTAAACACAGTGTTCAGATTAAGTACAGTTATCACACTATTTCATCTTTCTCTCCATTACTGGTTACAAATGTTTATGGTGTAAACATTTGAGAAAAATAATTGTTTGGACTTTTATCCCTTTGCTACAGGTAAATTAAGTGCTTGATACCAATAACAAGTGCCCAAAAGATGAGTAAAATCAGTGTCAAAATAGTTGAGTTTTCAAACTAAGCATTTTTACCAGCAAAGGATGCATTTGAGTGTATAGACTATGGGAGTTTATTCAACATTTCAAACATGCAGACATGGATGGCCATCTCTTTATCATCCTATGTGGGGTGCATATGTGATGATCTAAAGATCACAACAGAAGGATCTTGATACAAAACTATAGAATCCTATTGCTTATCTTTTGCATTTGTTGAACATTGATCTGCAGGTATATTTTCATGGTCGAAATTGGTCTTAAAGGGCATTATTTCTTCCACTATTCCTGTCCCCTTCCCTCTCTCCAGTGATTCTGGTATCCCTATGAGGCAGTGGTAGATGCATTGTTTCCTGGTCCTGATGTTGATTTCATCTCCTTTGACCTTTTGCTTTGTTTTCCTTTTCTAGATAAATTTCAGTTGACCCATCTTTAATTTGGTGATTCTTTTTCTGTCTCTTAAAGTCTACTACTGTAGTGCTCTAGGGAAGTTTGTTTTAGTTTTTACATCTTTATAGCCTTGTATTTTGTGGCCATCATATAATACTTTGTGCTTTTTGATGGTTTCTGTTTACATATACACTGTGCTCTGAATTCCTTAGCTACTTGCTGGTGCTTTCCCTTTTACCTCTTTGAACATATTTAAAACATCGGCTTAAAAATATTTGTCCACTAAGTATGTACTTCCTTGGGAGCAATTTCTGCTCATCTTTTCCATAAAAAGCCATATTTCTTTTCGTATCATATTATTCTTTGTTGACAGTTGGGCATTTTCAGTGTTAAAATGTAGCAATCAAATCCTTAAACATCACTTAGAATTTGCTTTTGTGAATTTTTAAAGCTGGAATTGCAGCTAGTTCTCTCTCTCTCTCTCTCTCTCTCTCTCTCTCTCTCTCTCTGCATATATGTGAATCTATTTGTGTTTGCTTGAACGTTTTTCAAAAACATCTTAAATTTAAATCCTTTTAGAATTTCATATTTTCATCATTTCTATACCCCTTCCCCCTCCAACTCCTACATGGCCCCTACTCCCTCTCAAATTCATGACTTTTCCTTATCATTTTTGTACACATGCACCACCATATACATTTTCTTTTCCTTACACACATATCCCTGTTGTGTCTAAAAAAAAAAAACCCTATGTAGTTGTAGGTGTCTTGGTCCTCCGGGTTTTATGATCTTTCCACTCCCTTCTCTGTGATTTTTCCCAGCTTCAGTTGTAGGGATTACATTGTAGGTGTATCTGTTGAGGTTGGGCACCCTACACTCACTTCTTATCTTTATTTTGGCCATTTTTAGATGTCTGGAAATGAAAACAACTTATATGTCCTTGAATGAATAATGAAAAATGTGCTATATATTCACAATAGAATTCTATTCAGTTGTGAATAAAAATATTGGAATCATGAAGTTTGAAGAAAAATGGATGGAACTATAAAACATTATATTATAATGAGGTAACCCAGACCCAGAAAGATTAACATTACATCTTCTATCTTACTTATGGATCCTAGACCTGAAAATATATATTTGAATATATATCCTGGAGTAACTGCAGAAGTCATGAAAGTAGAAAGAGAGCATGGGGTAAAGGGGAGAAAGAGCACTAGGGAGGGAGATAGTGGGACACAGATATTATCGGGGGGGGGGGAATAGGAGAAGGGGAATAGCTGGGGAGGACAAGGCAGGACAATATAGAGAGAAAGGGAAGAAAGAGAGGCAGCACTATTAGTATTTGAAAAAGCCATAGGGAAACATAGCATTTCATAGGCTTACTTTAACATATATATTAAATTTAATATATAATAAATGTGTGTATAGTTAAACCATATAGGCTAATAATACTTCTAAGGTCCACAGACTAACAAAACACTAATGGTAGCTATGGGAAACTTCCTTCAGTGTAGGGCTATCCAAATTGTTTTCATTTTCAGGAGTTATGCTAGTCCTGCCTGCTCACAATAGATCATCACAGATAGATCAGTCACTTGTTTACTTTCTCTTCTAGAAGGATAGAGCTGGCAGGTTAATGGGACTGTCACCAAAGTATCCAGCCAGCCTTCACAATCAGTTATATGCAAGTTGCCCTGATTTTACATGGTCCTTGGGGAGAGTCTAGATAACATAGGTAAAAATGGATAAAGCAGGGGGATCATTCTGCACAGTAATGGGAAAGCCATCATTGTTGCTGAATGTAGGCCTGTAATAAGGTCATCCATGTCCCTGCTCATAACCCCTCATCCATAGTTCTGAGTAAGTCTAGTAAACTCATTGCTTTCCCTGATTGAAGTTGTTGGACCAGACCCTGGTTTGTCTTTGGGACCTTAGAAAGAGGAATAGATGTTTATGTCTCTTCCATGGAAGGCAATTTAGCAACACCTCCCTTTGTGCTGTTGCTCAGGGAGCCCAGGAGCCTCCCCAAACAATATAAGATATTGTTATTGCCATTGTCTTTCAGAAGTTGAAGGTAAGATTCTGTTGATGAAGACACTACACACTCCAAACACAGTACTTCGGAGAACCAAGCTGAACTGGCCTGGAAGCCTTCTCCCCACAAACTAGCTTTTATAGTATTGGAAGGTGTTATGCAAGCTTCCAAGGGAGAGGAGAAATTGATAGCCCTACCCGGCTGTAAAGCCTAAAAACCACAATAATGACTGGCCTACAAAGATATCCTTAGTAGTGCAATAGTGGCACTTTTATCTTATGGGTAACCAGCAGTTGTCCAATTAGATTTAAGGCCTGCCCAGTGGGAGGGATTTCACACTTTGTACTATAAAACTAGCCAACTTCCTATGGCTAGAGAGGTTGTAGACCCTAGAGGGGAACTTATTAATGGTATTTTACTAACCTAGTATAATTTTAACTGCATTTGAAATATTTATCATATACCTACATATAAGTGTAGCTGTCATTCTTCATTAAAGTTTGTTTTCCAACAGATTGAGACTATTACAGAGATTCCCTAATTGATTGCAAAGTATTAATTTCTGTATTCCTTGTCATACATGAATGTAATTCTGAAAGAGGCATGGAGATATACATACAGAGAAAGAATGAGAGGAAGTGAGGGGGAGGGAGAGATGGAGGGAGAGAAGGAGAGAGAGGAGAGAGAGAAGGAGAGAGAGAGAGAGAGAGAGAGAGAGAGAGAGAGAGAGAGAGAGAGAGAGAGAGAGAGAGAGAGATGCTTCTTTAGGGTCTTTGAAGATTGTCTGTTTTGAGGGTACAGTTACAGGCTGCTTGTAAATTAGAATTAGCTTTCATTTCCTGCTTACATTGAGCCTAGACTTCTACCCAAAATAATAAGTCAGATTTCCTCCTCTCTTTTCTGAGCATTTCCTGTATGGCAGGCACATTATTTTCTAAGTTCCTCTGCATTCAGGGTACCTGCTTCCCCAAACTAGTTCCTCTCCACTTTTCCTAGGAGGCTTTGGGGCTGTTGTATGCCCCAGTGCCATCTTTTGTGAATCAGCTAAGGATTGTTTACCTTAGAATATTGTAAATGCATATCAACTGCTTTTCTCCTCTGGCTGTCAGTCACGCAGTTACTACAGAGCTCAGAACTTACAATTCCTGGGTAATAAGGTATAATCTTCACTTAGAGCCATTGGTACCATCTAGAATGCCTCATTGATGCTGGAGATGCAGGGTGCTTTTAATACCACTGCAGGCCTAGGGAGCAAGTGGTGCAAGAACAGTAAATTGATTCAAACAGTTCCTCCCCATGTAGAGTTTTCCCCCACTGCTTTTTTTGATTTAGCCCTCTGTAACTGGCTATAATTCTTTGAGTTGGCTCTTGCTTCTGACGAAGTTGTTTCTGATTGTGATTTTTCTGTCGCGAAGGAGGGACACACCTGCTCTTGAAGTCTACTTTGCTCTTTGTGCTGATGTCATCCATAATGTGCATTCCAAGGCCTCCTTGTACTTCCTCTGTGGGTTCTGACATAGGAGTTCTCTGGGGTCCCCTCAGGGTCACCTTTATTCATGGGGTGACAATAACTGAGGGCTCCTGTAATAACTCCAGTATCTGAGGCTGACTTACCACCTGCAGATTATCCTTTGCATAAAATGTTTCTGACCTTTCATTGGCTCCTCACTGGTGAGTGGATTTGAAGTCCAGCCTGGTTACTTTAAATATATTACAGAGTCCAGGCTCTGTCAGAATCATGGAAAGAATGGTTATTTTCTTGTTTATGTCCAATCAATTTAGCTCGTCTCAGAACTGAAGCTATAGGTTTTGATTCTGATGCCAGCCAGGTTTCAAAGCGTTAGTTCTGAGTCTCCTGTGTTCATATGGAACCTGCACCTGACCTATATACTGTGCTTTTCTCACACATTAGGGTCTCTAGGTTCCAGTCTCCTCAGAGGCATAGGTGTCTTAGGACAGCTTTTGCTGCCACACCACCCTTAAGTGAGTCTGGCCTTGTGACTGAATTTGCAGAGAAGTAGGAATGGGAGGGGACAAAAAGAAGAAAACAAACAATGGACTGCATATACACTCTTCTGCAGGCCTCCCCTTCATGGCTGTCTTCTGGCCAGAAAGAGCTATTCTTGGCACTGTTGCCTGCAACTGCTTCCAACATTCCATCTGTCCCTGAAGTAAGGGAATAGAACAACTCCATAGAAACCCAGTGTTACATGGCTTTTGATTTGAACCTTTATACAATTCTTACTATGTATGCTGGATAGCTTTATGTGAATGTGATACAAGCTAAAGTCATCTGATAGAGGGGTATCTTAACTAAGAAAATTCCCCCTAAGATTGGTTTGTAAGGAGGTCTGGAAGGCATTTTTTTAATTAGTGATTAATGGGTGCCAGCCCTGTGTTGGTAGTCCTGGGTTCTATAGGGAAACAGGCCGAATGTTATGTGTCCATCCACTTCTAAATGAGTCAGGCCCAATTGTTTTCTGAATAGTTAATAGAAGCTCAAGGTTCCAGTCCTAAGTATTAGAAGCTATTATGAGAGAGAATTCTAGTGCTAATGGCCTTTGAATCTGGTAATATTTTTTCTAACATTTTCTCTTTTTATTAAAAACACCTTATTTTCTCATACAATATATCCTAATTTTAGTTTTAATTCCCTGAAAGTCACTAATTGATACCTATCTAAAGGTTTTTAAGGAGCCCTAACCCTTATATAAGATAATTCAAAGAGATCAATCAGTCACCTGGACAGGAGCATGCCCCTCAAGGCATTGGAAGTAGTACAAAACCAACACACAGAAAGTTCTATAGCCAAGATAATTTCTTTCTCCATGGGACTATTCTGCCTTACAATGGTCTGTTTGATCATTTCCCACTCTCATTTCTGGAGGGTGTGCCTCATTGTGCTCTGTAATAAATTCTGCCTATCTTCAACATAAACAAAACAACAACAACAACAACAAAAATCCTATCTGAAAAAGCCAGGAGGGGAGCAAGCCAGTAAGCAGCACTCATCCATGGCCTCTGCATCAGCTCCTGCCTCCAGGTTCCTGCCCTGTTTGACTTCCTTTACTGATTCCTTTACTGATAGTAGTGTGAAAGTGTAAGCCAAATAAACCCTTTGTTCCCTAATTTGCTTTGGTCATTTTTTCATCACAACAATAGTAACACTGCTTACTGTTTCTTACTTTTCAGTCTTCAGTTAGCTTATTTTTTCCAGATTCCTGGTTGTAAAGATAAGAGATAGGGTGACCTTTTCCCATATTAGTCAGATATAGAAGTTTGTGCTGTGTGGTTTTGGTATTTCCTGTCTTCTACCCAGGGCTTGGCACATGGTATATAAATTCTCCAACATGGGTCTGTATCCCCAGCACTTATGATTTAAGACAGTTTTCCTATGTAGCTAAAGCTGGCCTAAGTCACTCTCTTCTCTTTTTCTTTTTCTCTTCTCTTTTTATGTTTTCTTCTTTCATATTTCATCCTGACTGCATCCTCCATTCCCTCCACTCTTCTCAGTGCCTTCCCCCACCTAACTCTCCCCAAGATCCACCACTTCTCCATTTCCCATCGGAAAAGAGCAGGTTGTCCAAGGCATAACAATATGCAATAAAGCTAGGCATAAACCCTCAGAGGCATCAAGGACACCAAGAGCACACGGCCCACAGAATCAACCAAGCAACTATCAAAGGGGTCATGGTCACAGAGATTGAAGCAGAACCTACATGGGCCTCCTGGGCCCTATGAGAATATGCTGTGGTTATTTAGCTAAGGGTTTTAGTATGACTCCTAAGAGTGGAAATAAGGGTGTTTCTGACTCTTTTGCCTGTTCTTGGGATCCTTTTCCTCCTACTGTGCTGTGTCAGTCTTTTGAGTTCTGAGACTACAGGCATGTACCACTGCTGAGCTCAGGGTATTTTCAGAACCACTCTTTTTCCTAGCTTGCTTGCTTGTTGATTTGTTCCCTCCATCCTCAGTCCCTCTGTCACTCCATCTCTCCTTTCCTCCTCCTTCTTTTTTTATATGAATATTTTGCCTGCATGTATGTATGTATATCATGTATACGCCCAGTGATAATGGAAGATAAAAGAGGTAATCGGATCCCCTGGAATTGGAGCTATAATGTGGTTGTCAGCTTCCATGTGGGTGATGGGATTTGAACCTGATTCCACTGCAGGAACAAGTGTCCTTAACTGCTGAGCCATATCTTTAGTCCCTATTTCTTTTTCTTATAAAATAAATTAGATATGTGGAGAAATAATATAAAACAAATGTATGATCAACTGAGTTATTTATTTAAAAATACAACAAAAGAGCAGCTTATTAAGTTCTCTGATATCACCCAGAAAACATGTCTCATCACAGCTGCAAATTAACTATCATCATGACTCTGTAGTAATTACTTCATTTAAAAAGAATCCTTTGAAAGTATTTAAAAAGAATACTTAAAAGTTGTATACAATGCGTTTGGATTATATTTGCCACACTCCCACAAATACTTCTGGAAATCTACCCCATTTCCATGCCTTTCAATTCAATGCTGTCTTTTTGTCCGCTGTAGAATCCAGTTAACACCACCCTCTTCTCTTGAGTGTGAGGTCATCCCCTAGAGCAATGAGGTGCTGAGGCATCAGACCTTTAAAGAAAACTGATACTTCCTCTTCTAGAAACTATCAATTACCAATATCTCCTTTTTTAGAGGTTGGTCTTCATGTCTCAACCTCCTACTCCATCCATATGGGGAATTTGTCTGGCTCGAGCTTGCAGAGTTCTTGGACATAGCATCACAAGTGATTGAGATTATATGTGTAATATTCCTATTCTTCCAAACCACTATTTTACTGTAGTTATCCATTGCCTCTGGATTTTAGTCTTCTTGCCCCCTCTTTCATGATGAGGCCTAAGCCTTGGTGGCGTAGGTATAATTGTCCTATGTAGGACTGAGTACTCTGAAGTCTCTTATTCTCTACATCTTGACCACTGAGGAGTCTCTGTCAATTTCCATATACTTCAGGATGAAGGTTGGGAGATACAGTAGCCTATGGCTATAAGAGTAAGACATTAGGAGTTACTTTAACTATAGGCATTTCCTAGAATAATATTACTACATGCTCTCTTTAGTCCTATGATCTGACTAGCCTAAGGATGATTGCTCCCAATACCAATGCCAGACATGGGTTCAAGCTTGTGGAGTAGGCGTTAAGAGCAATCAGAACGTAATGGGTTATTCCCATGCCATTCTTGTCACTATCTTACTATTGTCGTGTTTTGCCAGGTCGACCACAATAAAAGCTTAAAAACTTCACACATGATAAGTTTTGGTAATTATGTTTCTCCATGAAATAACATGCAAAGTGCATTCTAGAACTTTGAAAACTACTCAGTAGATATGAAGCTTCCAGGCCCATACTAGCTTGATTTCATCATACTCTATAATAACTTATGTATGTGGTATCTTTGGCAATAGCTTCATTGTCAGGTTACAGAGGGTAAACCAAGATCAATGGTAATAACAAAACCAAAAAAAAATGTAATCCATTTCTGGTACCAGGGTTTTTAATTGTTAGCTTGTGTTGTGTAGAAAAGGCATTGTTCTGTTACAGAGAACTTTGTTTAATTTAGATGAATGCATTTTAGGAGGGATCGGTTTCTGTACATCACTTTCAAAGGATTTATCCCTCTCTGCACTCCCTCTACAACCATGTTATCCTTTCTCCAATACTATTTAGCTCTAGCTGCTCTGTTATTCCCTTGCTCAGTTACATCACTGCATCCTCCCTCCAACCTGACAGCGTTCAATCACAGTTTCTTGACTTCTATGAGTATCCCAAATGAAATAAACATATTTAGAAACAAAATGTAGCTACCACACATGAGAAAACAAGAAATAGTCTCTTTGGGTCTGGAATACCCCACTCAGAATGATTATTTTCAGCTCCACCAATTAATTATGTATTTAACAATTTTGTTTTTTACTAACAACTAAATAATATTAATGGTGTAAATGTAGCATTATGTTTAACCACTTATCAGTTGATGGATATTTAGCCTTTTCTATTTTCTAATTACTGTGAATAAAGTGGCAATGAACATGGATGAACAAGTAGTTTTGATTTGCATTTCCCCAATGGACAAAGATAATGAACCTAAAATTTTCTTAGCCTTTTACCATTCTCCAACTTTTAATTGGATTTTTATACACTAACTAACCTTCTGTCTGATACATAATTTAAAGGTAAATTTTGTCATCCTGTATGCTGTCTTTTTTAAAAAAAAGTGATGTTCCTTTTAGTTTTATGGCCCCATTTATCAACTGTTATTCTTAATGCCTGCACTGTCAAGTGTCATTTCAGGAAGTCCTTTTCGGTGCTTACAACTCAAAACAAAAACTTACATATGTAAGGATAAAATTAGATCTTTACCTATCTCTCTTCACAAAGCCAAACTCCAAATAGATCAAGGACCTCAATACAAGACCTGACAACTTTTGTGCAGATCATCAAATTATTCTCTTTGGTGGATCACATTTACATTAGTTTCATTAGCAAGAGTTCTTTTGGTATTTTGTGTGTTTTGATTTCTTTGATAAGTGGAGCAAGATGGGACTTGGACACCCATACAATTTCCCCAAAGGTTTAAGTTATTTTCCAGGGAAAGCCCCTAGAATCTACTCATGAAGAGTTTGAGAATTGCTTTTTCAATAGCAGACATGTACAGAAGCTAGCTCATCTGTTTGGTAACTTGTTAATGTCTCCTGCTCAAAATCCTGTGTGGAAAATATTGCTCCATCCCCATCAAAAGAAACCTGTTTTCTGTAGAGGCCCCATGATCATGATACACATGCAAAGGGGAGCTGAAACTTTCTCACTAGTCAAAAACTTGTGCCTTCTTGTTCCTTTGTGTAAACTCAATAGAGCTTTAACTTGTCTCTTTGGTAGTCAGCCACAATATAAAAGATTATCTTTCTACAACCTGGTCTCCATGGGTTAACTTTGTTGTGTGATTGGGTGGATAGCCTCTGTTTGGTGTCCCAGGTGCTTACTGGTGGCCCAGATCTCTATGTTATGAGATTATATTTGCTGTTATATGATAACAATATCCACTAATTCTTTGAGAAGAGTATTTGAGGCATTAAAACTTTACTGTTACATTTTCTTTTCTCTCTTTTTTTTAAATTATGAAACTATTGGCCATTGTTATGCTTTCTTATTGGCTATTTCTGATTTAACTATTAACACATTTCTATTAATCGAAGTGTTTCCACGTGGTTGCCTTACTGGGAATGCAGGGTCTGCATCTCCTTTGTCTGCTACATCTCTGCAGAGACGAAAGTGATTTCCTGTTTGTTACTGTTTATATTTTGATTCTACACAGCTACGTCACTTCCTGCCTATCTGTAAAGACCTCCAGACCTCTATGGTTAGCTAGTGACAGTATCTGCCATTACAAGTCACTTCCTGTCTGGCCAATCAGTGTTTTATTCATCAACGAATGAGACAAATGTATATACAGAAGAACATTCCCTCATCATCTCCTCTTTTCTGTCTAAATAAAAAGAAGGGTTTTAACTTTAACATAGTAAAATTACATATAATGAAACAGTTATTAAGCAAGAGCTATAATCTCAACATTTAGTTCATTAACATCAAGAATTAAAGAAAATATTCTATCATCTATCCTATCATAGTGATTCTAAAGTCTTATATGTAACTCATCTTTAATCCTAACTAAGGAAACTATAACCATAACTATTTGTTTTCAACTCCATCAAAGACCATAGAAGGATAACATATAAGCTCTAGAATTAACAGAGACAATTTGCTGCCTGGTCAGTCACCCAAAGTTGTTCTGTAATGTTCCATCTTCTTCCCATAGGCCACAGTGTGTCTGGCAGATTCCTCAGCAAAGCAGGAAATTTCAAACTGTACACCAGTATTGGCAATTTGTCATTCACTTTTCTCTGTGAGACTTTTCTGGCAGACTTTTCCATGAAGCAGAAACCCTATAGCACTGTCCATCTTGTTTCAGCAATCACGTTCCTGTGGGTCCTGCACATCTACTTTATAAAGCATATAGTTAAACAGTCTAGACAAGAGCACTATCTTGACCAAAAGGCTACTCTTGCCATATTGGAAGCAAACTCCATAAGGAGTTTCTTTCATGTCCATTTTCCTTTCTGACAAAGGTGGTATTTCCAGGAACAGTGATGTCTCACTGACAAGAAAAACCCTAAACCATTTTAAATGACAAATTCTGTAGGTCTTTGAAAGGCTTGAAGAGTGACTATCCATTTGAAATATATCTCTATATAACTATAAAAACCTAACAAACCTGATTATAAGTTTTGACTAATATATGTAACTATCTATAATTTGTACTTAATTATACATTACATTTTCAAATGAGCTATGCAAACATAATACCTGAGTGCTGCCTCCTGAGTGCTGGGATTAAAGTTATGTGCCACCACACCAAGCTACTCTGCATCTTCTTTCTTCTCCTCTTTCTCCTCCTCCTTCTTTGGTATTTTGACACAGGATTTCTCTGTGGCTTTGGAGCTGGTCCTGGATCTTGCTCTGTAGACCAGGTTGGCCTCAAACTCACAGAGATCCTCCTGCCTTTGCCTCCCAAGTGCTGGGTTATTATTTTTTTTTTACTCTTTATCCTGTTTCTTTTTCTCTCCCAAGCCTGTGTATATTTTTAAAGACACTGTAAAAAAATCTTTTAGGTTTAGCCCATCTGAATCGGTCTTTACCGTAGATCTCTGTCTTTTTTTCTAGCCACGAGTCTTTTATCTGCTAAACAACATTGCTAAAATTAAAGCTGCAGCTGTTTTAACCACTAGCTTTCCAAGATGGCTGGGTAGTTTACTGTCAGCACTGAGAGCTGTACTCATTGCCTTAGTCTATGCTGCCATTCAGCAGCATGCTGCCAGCTTGGAGATGGGGGTCACTGCTGTTGCCAGCTGCTTGTAGCTTGTACACACCATTCTTGTTTGGTAGTAGTGCCTCTTAAATGAGCCCTGGGGTTGTTTTCCATTCATGCTGAGTCAGGAAACCCCCCTTAATGGAGCCACTTGAGTCTCTACCTGTCTGTAGCAAAACAGAGGCTACCTGAGAAAAATGTTGCTACCAAGAAGCGTTGCTTGTCTCTGTTCTTTTGTTTCTAAAATTCTTTTGTAAGCTTTTGTCAAGTTTTAAGTGAAAATTATTAGTACCTGTTGCTGGCACAATTTTGTTATGAACATTTTCCTGCCTTCCTGGCCCCACAGCTGTGTCAGCCACAAATAACACACAGAGACACTGTATTAATCATGAAATTGTTGGCCATTGGCTATGGTTTCTTATTGGATAGCTCTGAGTTAATTATTAACACATATTTCTATTAATCTAAGTATTTCCACATCGTCTTGGCTTACCGGGAATGTTGGACCTGCATCTCCTTTGTCTGCTTCATCTCTGCAGAGAAGAGAATTGTTACATTTTTTTGGCTATAATAAGATGCCATGACCAAGACAACTTATAGAAGAAAGAGTTTATTTGGAGTTTATAGCTTCAGAAGGTTGGAGTCCCAAATCATCAGAGCAGAGAGCATGGCAGCTGGCAGGCAGGCATGGTGCTGAAGCAGAAGCTGAGAGCTCCCTTGAACCGAGAGCAGGGTCCAAGTGAGACAGGCGATTGCCGGAGGATTGAAACCTCAAAGCCTGCCCCACAGTGACACACATCCTCCAACAAGCCACATCTCCCAATCCTTCCTAAACAGTTCCACCACTGGGAACTAAGAACTCAAAATTATAATTCTAATAGTCTGTTATCATTAAAAACTCCACATACTAGTATTGGAATAACATTTTTGATGATATATATCCCCAATGACAACTCCATCTAAAATATAGACCACAGTTGAATTTTTTCACTTAATATGCCAATTTATAGGTTATTACTTATCCCATCTCCCTCTGATAATAATCAACTAATAATTTGGGGCAATATTATAAAGGATTTAAACATTTTTATTTTTTGTTTATAATTCTACTTGAGTTATTGTCTTCACCAAAGTTCAGATTCAGCCTCCATCATCATTCCTGGGCCAATGAGCATCATCAAAACAGCTTTTAATAATTTCAGAGACTAGAGCTAGAAAATGCATTCATGTATTCAGTCAGATATTTGCAATCCATGATTACTAGAAAAACATTTTAATAAATGTCCTTTATTACTCAATCTGGTGTCCTTTTCCTGTGGAGAAAGGGTGAAATGGATATTTATTCAACTTTTTGTTAGAAACTAAATCACAACAGTCATAGGGTAACAATTACAAGGTAGCACATGGAGATGGTTTTAAAATTCTATCTTCACAATTTTTCTATTTTTGTTTTCATACCACATTTTCTTTTGAAGATCATGGCATGGGGAGATGGCTTGGAATTAGCAGGCTTGGGACACATGAACTAAACTCGTCTTTTATAATCAACTGCCTGGGACAACAAGGGCTGGAACTATAGGACCCTAACTCCTCCTCAGAGGAAAGAAACTCAATCCCTGTCTCTGAGTCTGGGAGAAGTTGGACACCCTGGTCTCCTTAAATAGGCCAGTGATGGCTATTTAAACTTTGTTCAGGAGCCCTAAACCTTCTAGCAGGATTTTTCTTTTCATAAAGAACAAGGACTCCTTTCCCATCCCCTAATCAATCCAAAATGGGCCGGTGACTCTCCCGAACATGAAAAAGCTTCCAATGAAATGTTATAGAAGCTTTAGAAATATTTGAAAACATGCTTAATATGATGCTCAAAGAAATGGTCCTTTGGTTATTGTCTACTCTTCATCCCCTGAGAATATTCAACTTTACCAAAAAATAAACTCTGTGTGTATTCTATACTGCACTGTGTGTGCATTTTCTGAATTCTTTTGATGGAATAACCAAGGGGGCGGGGATGAAGACTGAGAATCTGTAACAGAACATTCATTACCCATAATACCCAGTTTTCAAACTCATTAATCCTTAATTGTACAAAGGACTACTAAGAGAGCAAAGACGATGTTTACTGTCGTTCTTTGTAAAGCCCCTGTGTCAAAACACAGATTAGCAGAAGAAAAAGAAAAAAAAAACAAAACAAAACAAAAAAAACCAAAAAAACCAAACCAAACCAAAACAAAACAAAAACTTTCAACATTTTGTAGCCTCTACTATACATGGGAGAAATGAGTATATCTTGATAAAGTTAAAAAAAAAGGTTTGTCATTAGACTTACATATTGTTCTTGGAAAGAAGGAAGTCTGTGGGGAGAGGCTCTGGAAGATGAGATCATCATGCTGTGAAGATTCAAATCAGTGCCTCCCCAGCAGGTATGAGCCTTGCCAGGAGGGATCAGTGCTAAATACCAGCATGAAGGGAAGTCTTGGGGTCCCAGCAGCGCACACACATGTCCTGATCTGGTGATTTCTTTTTCTGATGGCGATTTTATAGATGTAAAACAGTGTCCCCCTGTGTCTGTAGTTGTTTTCTAAAATCAGATAAAAATATTTCTCACACCAGTGAGGCCAGTTTTAAGACGGTATGCTGTGTGTACCACTGCATTCTGGCTGGCCTTTTGTGAACCGCCCCCTCCCCCAGGAACTACATATTTAGTCCTCTTCCTAATCTTTGGCAATGTCATTTTAGTCATTCAACTTCTGAAGCTTGCTTCTAGTTTACTCTAAAGAAAGAGACCACAGGAGAAATAGAACCCACATTGGCACACCTTGGTTTCTTTTGAGCTCATCCCCTTTTTGTTTAATGTTTCTCATATATCCTGATCCTCCCCCTATTCCTCCAGGTCCTTCCTACTTCCCTTCCCATCTGGATATGTTTTGTTTTTATCTATAATTAGAAAATAAACAGACTTCTAAGGGATGATAGTATGGCATAATATACTATCTGTAAAAACAGAAACTACTAAGTTGGAATAGGACAAAAATAGAAGGAAAAGAGATCCAGGAAAGGCACGAGAATCTGACACCCATTTGTTTGTACACTCAGGAACCTCATAAAAACACTAAAATGGAAGCCACAATATATGCAAAAGGGTAAAGAAAAGGAAAGAAAAATACATAAATGAAAATTATAACATAAAACTAATAAATTAAATAGAATAACATTATGACATCACATTATGAGACACAAAATTGCCAACGTCGCCATTAAGCTTGTTTTCTGTTGGCCACCTTGCTGGGCAGGCAGACTGCCCTTAAGCCTACCTACTGTTTCCCCAGTTAGACTCCCATGATGCAAATTAAATTTTCATTTGCAAGTGGTTATTTGTTAGAGATTGCTTCTGGGTTAGTGATGGGGTCATATATCTGTTTCTCCTTTTAACTGTAGGATCTTATCTGGTGTAGACCCATGCAGAATCTATGCATGCTGCCCCAATCTCTGTGAGTTCATCTGTGTACCCACCAAGCTGATTTAGAGGGACTTGTTTTCTTGGTGTCCTCCTTCCACTCTGGGTCTTACAACTTTTCTGACTCTTCTTCTGTGGGATCTCATGAGCCCTGAGGGGAGGATGTGATGGAGACATCCATTTTAGGCTGAGTGTTAAAGGTATCTCACTTGCTGCATAATATCTAGCTAAGAGTCTTTATTGTTTCCCATCTACTGCTAAAGGAAGCTTTTCTGACAATGGGTGGATAGGTCACTGAACAAGGCAGAATGTCATTGAGAATCATTTTATTTCTTTGATTTTGTTATTGTTCTGTTTTTATTGTTGATATTGTTTTGTTTTTTAGATAGTAGTATTTAGTTTTTCATTAATTCCCCAGGCTATGTAGTCTTAGGTTCTTGTTAACCTAAGCAGTGACTGGTATGCGTTCCATCTTGTCGAATGGGCCTTAATACAAATCAGACAATGGTTTGTTACTCCTACTTCCTTAGAATATCTTGCAGAGAGAACACCATTATAGATTAAAGCATTTATGTGTCTCCTGGGATAGCACCCAGACTGTTTTCCTATTTCAAAGATGCTAGAACATAGGGGTGAAGGCTCTATGTAGGCATTAGTTTGACTCTTCTGTGTTTAATGAATTGTGTAGGTGTTATTTTCATCAATGAGGACTTGCCATTAGTTTGTGGAGAGCTACCTATGAGGTTTTTGTTGTTGTTGTTTTTTGTTTGTTTGTTTTGTTTGGTGTTCCTTTGGGACCCCTTCCACCAACAATTCAATTAGATGCAACCCAATCTTAGTACTTAGACCTTTATTTGGTGGCAAGAGAGTGCCAGTGTGGGCTCTCTCTCTCTCCCATTATTTGGTGAAATCATTTGGATTGTCTTCATATATGTATGTGTTTTAGGAAGCGTCTACTGTATTAGATTTTCACACTACTCCTAAAATGGCCTTAATTTTAACCGTCTCTCCATATTCTCTCATTGCTCCTTCCTCCCTCCACTCCCCACTTGATCTTCCTCTTCCAGTTCCCTCATGAGAAGAATCTATGTGTCCCCCTCCCTCATCTCTTAATGTGTGGTTCAAGGGATTGTAATTAACAGCTAATATCCACACAAAATGAATACATACCTTATTTGTCTTTCTGAGTATGGGTTACCTCATTCTAGATTTTTTTCTAGTTGCATCCATATACCTGAAAATTTTCTTTGTTAATGGCTGAGATTAACTCTATTTTGTAAACGTACCACATTATCCTTATTCATTCTTCTGTTGATTACATCTATGTTGTTTCTGGGTACTATTAATGGAGCAGCAATGAACATGGTTGAGCGAGTGTCCTTGTGGTTGGATGGAGCATCTTTTGAGTATATGACCAAGAGTAGTGTAGCTGGAGTTTGTGGTATATTGATTCCCATTTTTCTGAGGAACTGCCATACTGATTTCTACAGTGGCTATAAATGTTTGCACTTGCATCAGCAATGGAGGAGTGTTCCCCTCAATCTACATCCTCACCAGCAAGAGTTGTCATTTGTTTTGGGATCTTAGCCATTCTGACAGGTGTTAAGATGGAATCACAAAGTAGCTTTGATTTGCATTTCCTCGAAAGCTAAGGCTGCTGAACATTTCTTTCAGTGTTTCTCAGCCATCTTAGTTTCTTCTATTGAGAATTATCTGTTTACAACTATTCCCTATTTTAAAAGGGGTTATTTGGTTTTATGACATCTGGATCCTTCATATATTCTGACTATTAGTCCTCTATTGGATGCATAGTTGGTACAAATCTTTCCTGGTTCTGTAGGCTGCCAATTTGACAAACTGATGGTGTCTTTTACCATGGAGAAGACTTTTTTTATTTCAAGAGGTCCAATTTGTTTATTTTAATGTTTTTCAGTTTCTCTTAGCTAAAAATTGGAAACATGGAAAGCCAAGATTTTTTCTAAGAATTCTTATGCAGATTCCTCTTTTAAAATTTTTTTTACCCAAGTTCTTTTACTTTATTTTTGTTGTGCTTAAAAGTAATAGGTATTATGTCTTTACCAGATACAAGATACTACTTTAAATGTTTTGTATATATTATTTCATTCCAAAGCAGTGTGATGAAATGGACTTTACAATTTTATCCAAGTTCATAAACCTTCCACACTTTCTGCTTATTCTCACTACTGAGAGTATTACACTTTCTTATACAATAAGCTCTAAGAAACAATAAAGTATACAATCTAATTCACTTCTTATATAAAGCATGTGTTTTGATGAACTGATTGTATATTCCATATTATTTGCTATTTTATATTAAACACATTATTTTATAATATACTAGTTTATACTATATTAAATATACTATTTTATATTATATAATTTATAATATATATTATATAATTTATAATATATATATTATATAAAGTATACATTATATCTTCCTCCCACTCTCCCTTCCTTCTTTCCTTCCTTCCTTCCTGTCTCTGCCTTTGGGAGCTGTAGTCAAAGGCATTTCAGCACAGCCAGCTGATTTTCTTAGTCAGTTGCTCTGGTAGAGACCTGCAGTTTTTCCTTTATATTCATGTAATTGTACGGAGCCTGCTTCCATGTTTGCTTCTCATGCTGTCTCAGCATTTCCAGGTAGGCACGGTGCTTATTCACTGCGTGTTCCCCTTTACTTTTCAATTTTTGGAAAACTTGCCTCAGTTAGACGTCTAGTATTGACGGTTTGGTTGTTTTCTTTCTCGTTGTCTTCAGTTAGCTATAGTGTTGACGTTTTACTTTTTGTTTATTTATTTGCCATATTCTCTCCTCTTTGTTCTACCTTCTTTACCATGATCTTTTAAAGTTTATCTTTCTGCTTCTCTTTCCTGATGATACCAATTATTTGTAGGATTATATTTATATGCTTAAATTTCTGATAAGATACTCTTTTTGAGTTTTCTTAGGGTTGGAGCTCTTGTTTTCTTTTCTACAATATAGTTTTCTCCTTTTCCTTATCATTCATTTGGAAATAGTGTGTCACTGGTCTCACATTCACTTCCTGTCTGGTATTTCTGTAGACAGGAAGGAACAAATTCTGCTTCTTACTTTGGTCTTGTACTAACTTTCTAAACTTTATCTCAAACTTTCCCATGAATCAGTGGAATGGAATTTAGTTCTTGTGGACTTTCTCAAGGTGGTTTAGGGATCTTCTTAAGAGACAAATGTTTTTGTTTTAAAATATAGTTAGTTTCACAGGGAATTTGTGACATGAGTATGGTGAATTTTCATGTGAACTGTAATCAGTGTGTTCTGTTTAACGTTTTATGTTAGTATGACACACTGGTCATCATTAGAAGGCATGCATTGATGTATTATATGTTAAGAACTTTAATTTATATCAGCTTAATTAATAACTGATATTCTTTCATTGTTCATCAACCTCCCAAGGCACTAAGGCACTCTACTATATTTCCTTCAGTAGTGTTTCTATGTGGTGTGTTTTTTTTTTTTTGTTTTGTTATTTTTTTTTTTTTGCTTTTAATGACTTTGAAAGTTTTGAGATATGAATGACTAATATTAGCAGCAAGTCCATTAATTGGGATTTTTCTTGTATTCTTTTTATTCTGTCTGATAGAAATACCAGCAAATTGAAGTGTCTTTCTCATTGCATCTTGCCAAGGGTACATTCTGTCATCATGACTTACCACAGTAGTGTTGGGCTTTCTCTGCTGACTAAGGCAGTGGGCATATTTTCCCACTGCAGAGACTGCTTGTTTCTGTTCCTTTTAAACTGTACCATTTAGAAGGAAGTGACCATTGTGCCGCGCCTGCCCCTGACAGCAAGGAGTTCATGACTCCGGGAAGATCTTCTTCATGCAGTTTTAATCAGGACCCTTGAACATGCTTCTTCTGACCCGCGAGAGCTCAGGGGACCCCCCCACACAGGCTTAAAAACCCTTGTGCTAACCAACCCCAGTGAGCCACATGGACCCTATAGATAGGCTACTCTAACGCGGAAGCAGACAGGCTGAACAGACTTAACCAAATAAGGGCTTGTTTACTCCAGAGAGTGCTCACCCTTGGGGAGGTGGAAGGTGGAAGCCAGCACCATCTTTAAGGTGTGGCACTTTGTGGCTCTCTACAGTTCCCCCTTTTTGTTTTAATAATGCAACAGGCGAGGGTAGTGGTCTGGTCTCCAGTAAAGCAGTGGACATTGTAATGACCCTGAATCCTGGTAGTCAGCCAAGTCAGTGCCACACCCGTCCGGCATCTTTTTCCTGGAGGTGGGGCCACGGACACCAACCCACGTGCAACCAGACTTGCCCTTCTCGGAGTTGCTCACTTCCAGAGCTAACTCAGAGTGCAGTGCTAAGCCATACAACCTGAGCGTGAAGATTCAATACTTGTTCGTAACTGTGAGCCATGCTTGAAGAGACTGTCCTGCCTCAATGGCTGTAAATGCCTGGACAACAATAGCTGCATACCGCTTCTGAGCAAACCTCATCTTGCAAAGGCAGCACAGGCCTACGAAGGAGATAAGCAACAAGAGGACAGCCATGGCTCCCATTCCCACCCACTCTTTTAGATGATCCATGGCAACGGGAACCATGATGACAATCTGGCAGCCAGTCCTGCATCCAAACCTGTTGAATTCACTGCAACGATGGCCACTCGCAGCTGTGCCATCAGGTCATCAAAGTCAGCAGTCCAATTTCCTAAAAGATAGCTAGACAACTGTCGTGACAAATTAGCAGCACATATAAAGTTCTCATACTGAATGCTGGTAACACACAAACCTGGATATTGCATTTCACATCCCAATTGGGCCAGTGCCACAAGGTATCTATTTGCTCCTGCACCAGATTAATTCTTTGGTTTACAATCATTAAACCTCCTTTTAGTTGAGCACCAATTGTGGATTGAGCATCCAAGGCGGTAGCCACATTCTTGAACAACTCATTCATCTTAGAGACTGTCTGCACCGATGTATTCATAGCCACAGCAGCCATGACTGAATCTACAACTGCAAAAGAGATAGCTGCAACTATGGCTGCTGTAATGCCAAAATCTCTCTCTGCAGCTTCTACCAAACAGACCATAAAATCTGAAAATGGTTCCATTGGGCCTTGCAGTATCTTAGTGAGATTACCACTCACCTCTCCCTTATTGGGTAATGACTTCCATGCTTTTATGGCAATCTGATTTATTTGTTCAAGACTTAAGTCATTTTTGTACAGCTTTCCAGACCTCAGGGCAAAAGGAACGCCATGTACCTGGGCCCCACTCTTTCTCACTCTGATCAGGAGAAGGTGCCAAAGGCATTGTTCTAGGAGGGTCCCTCCCCTTCTCACATCGCCATTTCTTCTCTCCCTTCCCTCTCTGCCCCTTAAGGGATTGTTTCTGAACATTTTCCACGAGGGCTTGCAATTCTTCCTCAGAATCTGTTTCGTCCGTACCTGACTCTCCTGTGCTCCCAACCTCTTCTGATCTATCTCCTTGCAACATTTCTAGCACAGCTTTCCCTTTTTCTATCGCCTCTTTACAGTATCTCTTGTCTTCGATACAGCTACGCACTAACTTCCAAACAGGTCAGACTCTGGACTTTAGTGTCCCTTGTTCCCAAGCAAAGTCAAAATCCCTGCCTAATTTGTCCCAGCACGCTAGCGTGAGGTCTCCCGAAGCTACAAACCAAGGTGCGATGGCATCACATTTGTTCAGGAATCTTTCTAGTGCGCTTTTCTTTATCTTAAGTTTCTTTGACAAAAGTAGCTCCTGAAGAGCCAGAAAAATTGGATGAGACTGAGAAGTTCCCATTTTAAAAATTTTACTTTCGGTTCGTTAGAACCTCTCATTCAATGCCTGAAACTTTATTGCCACTTATTTTTGCTGTCTTTAATTTGGTCCCGATTTACCTGGGACTTTATTGCTCCTTACCGGAGACCTTATTGCCTCTTTACCGAGGTCCTTAAATTTGGTCCCAACTTACCTCGGGAACTTGCCAGCGCTGCCCTGACTGCAAGAAGTTCTGATCTGAAAAATTCCCCGTATGGGCCACCATCTGTACCACACCTGCCCTTGCCAGCAAGAAAGATGCAACTTCGGGAAGATCTTCTTCATGCAGTTTTAATCAGGATCCTTGAAACATGTTCTTCTGACCTGCGGGAGAGCCCAGGGGACCCCTGCACAGGCTTAAATACCCTTGCACTAACCAACCCCATTGAGCCATGTGGACCCTGTAGATAGGCTACTCTAACGTGGAAGCAGACAGAATGAACAGACTTAACCAAATAAGGGTTTGTTTACGCCAGAGAGCGCTCAACCTTGGGAAGGTGGAAGGCGGAAGCCAGCACCATCTTTAAGGAGCGGCATTTTGCGGCTCTCTACAGACCATATTTATTTATATTTAAAAAGTTAGAAGTTTTATTAATATGAATGTATTTTTGCGTGTGAAAGATTCACTTATTGCCCAGTTAGCTTTTTAACAATGAAATTCCCTGAACTCTAACTTTAGAAACACATCGCTGATTGCTTCCTGGGCTTTCTCAGCTCTGTGTCCTGTCCCTGTCCTGCTTCCTCTTCTCTGTTTCCCTTCCTCTCACTTGTTTTGGGCTGAATTTCAGGCACCTCTCTGACTGTGTCCTTAGCTACAAAGGAGCACTGGTGCTCTGCTGTGCAGGCTTTTCTGGGCTGTTCTCTTCCAATCGTAGTCTTAAAAAGTGTTTCACACTTTCCAAGAACAGTGTGGGTAAAGCATGCATCTGTTCTTGCTATTCAGTGCTGGGACTGCTGTATCCTGTGAAGATTGTTTGTCTCTATTGTTCTGCTAAGCTCAGGCCCCTTCAACAACACATTATATTATAGGTTTCTGCTTTTCTCTGCATCTGCATCACACCCAGCAGCCCCACTGGGTGCTGTGATAATTCCTGATCCTTGAATTCGGGCCACTGGGAATCCTGGTCATTTAGCCTGATTTCAATATTGAATGTGGGTTTATCATTCTCCTTTCTTCAGTTCTGCCTCCTATGTGCATCTGTGCAGTTGTTTAGATCAGACACTCAGACATTCTACTCTCCTTCCAGACTCCTATCTGGATGTCTCCCTCTCACTTGTAATAATATCACTCGCAAACTAAACTACATATATACACAGACACATACATGCATCAACACACATAAAAAGACAATGGATGCAAATATTGCAAAAGATAGGGCCATAAATCGAACCTGTCTTTTCAGAACAACTTTGGTTCATTATTGCCTACAAATGTTCATTAACAAGTTTGAATTTTACTATTATACAAACATGTATCTTTAGACTCAACACGAGATTAAATTATCTGCATTTCTAAAAGACCAATGTGGTTAATGAAACCTACATTCCATGTGAATTTGTCAAAACCAAGCATAAAATTAAAAAATAACACAACTCCCCCAATGATAGTCTAATCCACTAGTATAAATGTTCAAATTCTTTACATGATCAACTACTTTAAACATTTCTCTCTTAAAATCAACAAAATCTAATCAAACATAAAGTATTATTTTTGGAGGTTGTGGATTGAATTTTTATATGTGATATACAGAGGAATTTAATCAATGATTATGGCTAGGAATTTGGAACTGCTATTGTTCCTTAATTTGCACAATAAACAAATACCTTTGTGAATTCTCTCTGAAAAGGTAATCACATACTATATTTAAATAGACTTGCCTCTTTAGCGTAATTCAATTTTTAAAAGGAAACATTTATGTTTTCATTAAATCTGCTCTACAATTTTATTCCATTGCTTTAAGGTTATTTTAAAAATGAACACAAACTGCCCACACTAGTAATTACTCCAATTCTTTAAAAAATGCAGCTATAATTCAGTCATTAAGAAGGGAAGCAGAGCTTAGTCCATCAGCAGTTATTTATAATAGCACATCTCAATTGATTATACTGCAGATTTTTTGTAGGTCTTGTTTTATAAATTGAGTCTAGTCAAGTAAACATAACATTTGGTAATAGTCTTCATAGCAGCTGTCAAAATGACTTATTGTTTTTCCAGGCTCTGCATTCCTTCAGAATTAATAATACCTTTGTGCCCTTTATAACACTTATTATTGATGTCATGAAGTTCTCTATATTTAATGAGTAGATGTTTCATTATAGTACATAGTTTTGTTGACAGATAGAAAGTGTTTCTAATCTTTTTCTCTTTTCCTCTTGATTGAAGTATTGTAAATATGCAATTAGCAGTTGAAGTAGAAGTAAGAAGAAGAAATATCAGCTGTCAAAATTTCTGTTCAAAGATGCAGAATGCTTTAAGCTAAGAACAACATGACAAAAGATAAAAGCATCCTTGCCAATGTGCCTCTAAGTAGCAAAATGTTTATACATTGATTTATCCTGTTTTCTTGAAGTGACTGTAATCATTGTCTTCTATGCAACAGGAATTAATGAAAAGATACATTTCTTTCTTGCATTACAAAGGTTGTGATCTTATGCACACCTAGCTTTTGATTTCCATAGTTAATTGCTTTCAGTATTTTTCAGTAATGAGTGGATCACTGGTTTCTAAGTGTAAAAGAAAATAGAAAATACATCTGAATATGTTGGTGAATCCTCGAAGAGATATAAAATATATTGCTAGGAATTTTTGCTAAGCCTCATGTAGAATATTTAATCCTTGATACTTACCAACTTCTCAGAGGTGGTGCAAAATGTGAAGAGATTTTGATATTTTATTCTCTTTAATTTTAAACACCTCTATTGTGGCCTCATGAGTTTATATAGGCATAGTCTATTTTTATGAGACTTGCATTTTTTAAGGAGGCTGCCAAACACAAAGCAATATGGATCATCTTTAAGCAATAAGCATATCAATGCCCTAGGCATAGAGAAAAATGATAAGTCATTTATTCCTAAACATTATTTAGTAAGAATTTTATTTTTTTATTTTATTTATGTAATATTTACAAAATATGTATAAGATGTATTAGTGGTCAGACTATATTAAATATTTTTATACATTTATAACATTCCTCAATTGGTTAATATTTTCTACATGCTTATTCCATGTATGGTGTTTAAAGGAAAAATATTTTTGTGAAAACAGATTAAAGAGTGAGAAACATAAATTTATTTAATGTGTCTTTGATGATATAGGAGATTTTGCACAGGAATTATACTAAGAAACAGGAAACGCTGGGGTTATTATTTAAAAACAGGTTTTTAAATAGTATTTAAATGCAGGTTTGATGAAGTACACTGTGATATGACCATCTGAGCTGACTGTAAAATGGGCAAAGCTTAACCAGACCCCTTCTGCCCCTTTGGCCATGTTTGGAGTATGATGTCTCTTGGGATGTAGAACTACTCTCCTTATAGGCGTGCCTTCTGACTGCTTCAGGAGGAGGTCTAGTAGTCCTTTCTGACCTGCTACTTCTTAAATTCCACCAGTAAACTATTAGGCTTCAGAGACTTTTTGTTTTGAGTTTAGTATGTCCTGAATCCTATCAAGGTTTTATGGAGAAGAAAGCTTCGGTTTTGAAGTACTTGAATTTAAAATGATTTGTTGAGAAGTAAGTTCTTTCATATTTCCTTCTCTTAGCTTTGTTGTTTCCTCCTTAGTGTGGAATTATTGGATTGGCTTGAGACTTTCATGCATGTGCTCTGGGTCAAGGATTCAGTTTTGCTTTTGTTTACATAATGAGCTGGGCTTCAACAATTGCTAAATAACCCACTTTCCCTACAGTGATTTTGAAAGTGTAATCTCTGACATTTACTGCATTTCCATGGATACTCCTAAGTTGATCTTTGAGCATCTTCTGTCCAGTAATGGTTGGCTTGTTTTTTTTTAACATATGTTACATTATTTTATGATCACAGATTTTTAACAGGCTTTGAACTATAGCTGTATGTTTCATTTCAATTTATTTTTATGCTTTTATTTTTTGCCTTTTATGTTTGTATATTTTAATGTTAAGTTCAAAATTAATATTTCCACAAACATTTCCTAAAATCCTACTGAGAATAGACTTGAATTTGAGAATTAATTTTACAAAGTGGGATAGGATTTGGTGTCTTTGAATTGACGTATCTTAATTAAGATAAAGATACTAAAATGCTCACTTTACTTATTACTGTGTCCTTATATGCCACTAAGCAGAGTCTTAACAATTTGTTCAGTTCTCAACTTACTTCAATATTCAACCTACATTTTACTTGTGAAATTTCAGTTATATTTCCCCTTCATGGAAATGACACAAATAACTGAGTTTCTAACGTAAGCTCTGGTCTCCTCATTTATGGAATCTTCATTTGTAAAAGCTTCAAAAGGAAATCAAGGACCGTAAGAATAAAGAGTGAAAATCAAGGACCATAAGACTAAAGAGTGAAAATCAACACGTGACTGAAAAGGGAAACCCAGCCTGTCCCTGATCAGGTTGGGAGGGACAATTGTGCAGATAAAGTCAGCTGCAAAGTTAACAACGGGGAACCTCCTGCACTCCACCACAGCTCGCTAAAAGCACCATAAAGGGTCCATGTCTGCCTTCCCCTTTCATTATTACAAATTTCTGATTGCAAGGTTTCTTCATCTCAACAGCCCATTATTGTTAACTGGGCAACTTCTACATCTTCTAATGCTTCCTTGTAGACAGTAGCCCACCCAGAATGCATTAGCCTGTCATAGAACCTCCTATAAATCCCTCAGAATGAACTCTTTTGTTCTTTGGTCTTTTACTAACATTAAAACCAAACCAAACCAAACCAAACCAAACCAAACCAAACCAAGCCAAAGTTACATCTTTTCCTGAAATTTCTTTCCCATGTGCAAGCCAAATGAATAAATAAATTAACAAATGATGTTAAGATTACAAATAGGTTTTCATGTAACAGCCTGACTGGGCATGACACGTCACAGTAGTTGGTTTATTCTTTTGCTGTTCCTATGTAGAAACACAGACATTTGCTAACCTTTTCTTCCCTACTTCCTTTGACTTTGGTAGCAATTTTCTTCCCCAAATCATTGGCCAGCATGCAGATATCACAATGGTGAACACAGATAGCATTCAGGGAACTTGCCTGAGCAGAACAGTGTTCTCCACAACCCATCCCACATCTCACTCCTTGTCTTGAAGGAAATAAAAAGCTATGTTTCCAGTGTTGTTCTAGTTAAATATCACATTCAGAAAAAATAATGCATTTGCCAAATCAAATAATTCTTTTCTTGATGTATAATTTTCAACTTACTTTTATTATGTTAAAGTAGTTTCCTCTTGTTTTTATTTCCTTATGATTAACCATCCTTGCATACTGGGAATATTCTGAGCCATACTACAATGCATTGCTTTTAAATACAGCTTTTGCTTCTCATTGTGCTTTTAATTAGCATTTCCCTAATGACTACTAGTCTATAATGTGCTTGTTAGTAATTTCTACATTCTTTGGAGATGGCTCATTTTACATTCATGAGGTATATTACACATCCATAAACCACATTCTTTTTTGTTCACTTTTTAAAATTGCCTTAAAGAGATAATATTTTAAATTTTGATGCAGTCCACTTTAGTAATATTTATCTGTAGTTTGTACGCTTTGTGTTGGGGTCCCATGTAAGAAATTTCAGCTGAACATAAAGTCTCGAGGGTTTTCTCTTGTGCCCCCCTCAAACCCAGAGCTGAGGATTCAGTCCAGAGCTCTATGCATGGTGCAAATATTATACGTTACAGCCACAGCTTCACTTCATTTATAGCTTATAAATATACATATATATTGCTTTCTACTTGAGTATCTGGTTCATGCTGATGATATGTCTTTGATGTGAGATCAGGACCAAAGCCTATTAATTTATCTAAATGCTCTTTAACTTAGCTTTTGTAGATCCCATTTTGTATACATTGTGAATTATCTCTGCAAATTTTGTAGAATTGTTTTTGCAAACTTTTAGTATAATAAGTTGTGTTGTTGTTTTAAATTTACAGTTGACTTTTGTTAGGTTAAAAAATACAATTATCATATCCTACCAATTTTATACAATTAAAATGATTAAGATATTTTTGTAAATTCCTAAAAATTTCTTATAATCTCATATTGCTAAAAAACAAAGTTTTATTTTTTCAATATTTAACTTTTGTGGACACAGTTTCTATTCCTTCTGGTTTCACTGCTATTTAGCCCCAAATAAACACACAGAGACATATTAATTATAAATTGTTTGGCCAATGGCTCAGGCTTCTTATTGTCTAGCTCTCTCTTAATTATTAACCCTTTTCTATTAAACTATGTATTGCCATGAGGCTGTGGATTTCCCATAATGCTCCAGCATATTGCTCCTTTTATCAGCTACATGGCATTTGCTCTGGCACCCTCTCTCTGTGTCCTCTCTCCCAAAATTCTCCTCATCTCATAGCCCTGCCTATACTTTCTGCCTGGCTACTGGCCAATCAGTGTTTTATTTATCAGGAGCTCATGTCCATTTCCTTGTCTCCAGGACACCATGTATTTCTCTCTTAGGATCCTCCTTGTTTCCTAGCTTCTCTGGAAGTGTGGATTGTAAACTGGTAGTCCTTTGCTCTATGTCTAATATCAATATATGAGTGAGTACATACCATGCTTGTCTTTATGTGTCTGGCTTACCTCACTCAGGAAGGTTTCTTCTAGTTCCATCTATTTGCCTGAGAATTTCAAGATTTCATTGTTTTTCTCCTCCCACTCAGTAATACTCCATTGTGAAAATATATAATTTCTCCGTCTATTCTTTGATTGTGGACATGCTTCCAGGTTCTGACTATAGCAAATAATGCTGCCAAGAACATAGTTGAGCAGATATCCTTGTGGTATGACTGTGCATCCTTTGGGTATCTGCTCAAGAGTGGAACTGCTGAATCTTGAGGTAGACTGATTCCCATTTTCCTGAGAAGCTGCCATACTGATTTCCAAAGTGGTTGCACAAGTTTGCACTCCCACCAGCAATGGAGGAGTGTTCCCCTTTCTCTACATCCTCTCCAGCATAGACTATCATTGGTGTTTTTGATTTTAGCCATTCTGGCAGGTGTAAAATGGTATCTCAGAGTTGTTTTGATTTGTATTTCCCTGATGGCTAAGGATGTTGAGCATTTTATTAAGTGTCTTTCAGCCATTTTAAATTCCTCTATTGAGAATTCTCTATTTAGTTCAGTACCACACTTTTTGTTGAATTATTTTGTGTTTTGGTGACTAGCTTCTTGAGTTATTTGTATATTTTGGAAATCAGCCCTCTGTCGGATGTGGGGTTGGTGAAGATCTTTTCCCATTCTGTGGGCTGCCACTTTGTCTTATTGACTGTCTTATTTGCCTTACAGAAACTTCTAAGTTTCAGGAGGTCCAATTTATTAATTTTTGATAACAGTGTTTGTGCTATTGGAGTTATGTTCATGAAATGTTCTCTTGTACCAATTCATTCAAGGGTACCTCCCACATTCTTTTCTAAGAGGTTCAGTGTGGCTGGATTTATGTTGAGGTCTTTGATTCATTTAGACTTAAATTTCATGCATAGAAATAGATAAGGATCTATCTGCAATCTTCTACATGTCAGCATCCAGTTATGCCAGCACCATTAGTTGAAGATGCTTTCTTTTCTCCATTGTATAAGTTTAACTTTTTTGTCAAAAACCAGGTGTTTGTAGGTGTGTTGGATAATATTAGGGTTTTCCACTCAATTCCATTGGTCTCCCTATTTTTTGCCAATATCAAATTGTTTTCATTACTATAGCTCTTTAGGAGAGCTTGAAGTCAGGGATGTTGATGGTTCTGGAAGATTGTTTATTGTATAGGGTTGTTTTGACTATCCTGGGTTTTCTCCATAAAGTTGACTATTCTTTCAAGGTCTGTGAAGAATTGTGCTGGGGTTTTGCAAACATGTATTTAATTTACCTTTTTCATATCTGTTGATTTAATTAATCTTCCAGTATATTAAAATTTTATATTCCATTTATCAATTTGTCTAATATTGAGTTAAGTCTGCATTTCTGTTTTCTGTTCATGTAATTACAATACACAGTAACTTATCCTGTAGCTTTTAGAATTTCTACATTTTGTTCAGTATATTTGCAAATGAAATAGTTCTTTGGGTGGTACATTGATGACATAGCATTCAACCTAGCCACCTTGTGGAACTCTACAAGGAAGATAGGCTCTAGTATCTCCCATAGATGCTGCTAATCTGTAATTGTATGAGTTTCTCTTACAAGGTGACTGTATTTGTGTTTAATATTCATGACTTCTCCAAATGCTCTAATCATTTCTATATTAGTTATAATACCTATTGTAAATGCTATGTAAGTCATTGTTGAACAATATTATTTAGGTAATAATTTATTTATAATATCCTTGCTTAATGGCAAATTCCTAAACATATTACTTAAAGAATATCATTTAGCTATTAACCCTACAAATGTTACATTTTTGAGATAATTTGTTAATTTTTATCCTAATTGTTGCTATGCCCAACATTTCTTCCAAGCTTTAAAGCCTCCCCCACTTTTTTGCTTCTTAACAAACACAACTTAGTGTTATCTTTAAGAATTCCTTGAAATAAGCTAATACTCAATTTTCACCTTGTAGCTGTTTGACCAGTAAATACCTAACAATTTAAAAGGGCAGATAGAATAAAAGCAAAAATCTTGTTTATGTAAACTGAAAATGCAAATTACCTGCAAAGACATATCACATTTTCTTTTAGTACAAGTGAGAATTGGCTGGTTCCAATAGAACACGATGTTTGACATCTTACTTCCAGCTTTAAGTAACAGTTTTTCTTTTTTCAGCAAGATTTCTCTATGTAAATAAAACTTTTTGTCAGTACTAAAATTGACAGGCCCAGTAACAGATATTCTCCATAGTCAGGAAAAAGGAAACACTATTTTCAGAATTGATAAAAACTGTTATTAGTATAATTTTAGAAGTTTAGCTTATGTATACTTTATTATCTTATGTTAACTGCATATAATAAGATGTATCATCATGATAAAGAACACTCTTTATAATAACATGTAAACAAAAGTGTGAGAATTGGGGCTGCACAGATGGCCTAGTAGTTCAGAGCATTTCCTGTTCTTGAGTACCTGAGTTTTGTTGGTAGCACCCATGTTGGATGGCTCCACAGCAGCATACAACTCCAGCTGTGTGTGAGTGTGTGTGTGTGTGTGTAGAGGGGGGAATGCAATACTCTTTTCTTGCATTTGCAGGTAGCCACATGCATCTCTGACTCTGTCTCTGTCTGTCTGTCTATCTCTCACACACATTTTAAAAAAATGTTTAAAAATTGAGTATACGTGAAGACTATAAATATATAAAAATTACTCATTGAAAAATAATCAATAGTAGGAATAGCCATTTATTATTTATTTAAACTTCAAAGACTAGAAATAATGCTAATTAAAAATAACAAAATGCCTGAAGATGTGATTAATAAAACTTTCTATCTTTTAAAAACCAAACAACATTTATTTTAAATTTGAAGAAGATAAATTTTAAAATATTTACATTTTTTTATCCAGAATAAGATTCCAGTTATTAAATTTTTTTTATTGAGCTTTAAGTTTTCTAAATCTCTTGGGCCTATTACTTTGGAGTTTTGATTCAGTGTAGAACTTTTCAGGCTACTATTTTTTAAATGTCACCCTGGTTCTGGTGATGATGGGTCTCCTGATGATGGGTCTCAAGTTGCTTGCCTGCTGTTGTCTGTTAAGTCTATGGTAAGTTTTGTTCATTCCCTCTTCTTGGTACTTAATATCTATATATTTCACTCACAGCTATTTCTGTTCTTGTTCATGTCCAATTTGTTTTTCTGGTTTCCATGCTAATTTCATCTTAACAAGTTCTGTTATGTCAATTTTCTATTTTCCACTAGATGCCCGATCTTATGATAATGTCATACAATATTAATGTTTTTTGTTTCTGCTAGTTGTACCATTTATTTTATGTCTGTGGTTTACACTGGTTTAGTTTTTTTTTCCAAATTGTGGGTCATAATTATCTTTCTTTATTTAAAACAGTATATTCTAGATGTTGCTTCTGTTTCAGTAATCCCCTTTTGTGCTGGCAGGATTGGAAGTTACCCAGAAACTCCTTGTTCACTCAGGGCTTTCTGTTATGTTGTCGTAGCACACACCCAGAGAGCCTTTTTCTAGTTAATTAGTTCCACTGTTGAGGCAAGACAGTTCCAAAAACTTCAATCTTCTCTAGTGCCTTTACTCGGGAGATCTTTCCATCTGGCAGTGGGCTTGGAGAAAGTTGACAGTCGCCTTCTGGGCTCCTGCCCGTGCAGATCTTAGCCCGGGGCTCAGAGGGGCCTTACAGGCCTACAGAACCATCTCTGCGCATTTGAGAGATCTTTTTCAGATCTCAGGCTTCTTGATTTGCCTGATTGTTTTGTGTTCCAGCATGCTGCCAGACTCAGTTTGGGTTCCAGCTGCTTCCACTGCAGAATGAAAAGTGCCTACAGGCAGTAGGGACAACCTCATTGTCCCCAATCTCTGGAGTGTCTCCATCTAGTCCTGCTCTGCTCATAGGCTGACTGTTTCTAGGAGGAAGAAATTCCAACGGATTTCACTTTAGTGACTCATATTAGAATTACATAGCATTAAAGACCTATATAGTTTTTACTGTGATATTGTTTTGTTTTAAAATAAATAGTTTTATAATTCTCACTAACAGAGATGTTCAACTTTTCCATTTTAGACATTTTATGCAATGGGCAAAATATTAAAGACAGAGCTTGCCTCTTAAGCAATATAACCTTGATTTGTTTGGTTTTGGTTTAAAATTACTGGGAGTTTTCTACAATAGTAACTTATACTATTAGATTTTTACCTATTTTTGTGCTACATTTACCAAAGTTTTACTTATTTTATGTTTCCCCGTGTGTGTGTGTGTGTGTGTGTGTGTGTGTGTGTGTGTGTGTATGAGTGTGTGTAAGTTGTAAAATTTGAGAGGGTAGTATTATTCCCTCCATTGAGGCTTGATTCACATTCTGTAGCCCATGCTGGCTTTGAACTTACAATGGACTTCCTGGCTCAGCCTTGTGAGTCCCGTGATTACAGGAAGGTGCCACCATGCTGGACTATAAAGGATAACTGTTTTATTTTAATATTGTGAATTGGGGGCTGGAAGGATGGTGCAGCTGTTAAGCGTATTTTCTCTTCTTTGAGATAAATAAATGACGAAAGTTCAGTCCCCAGTATCCACACTGGATGGTGCCACCCATCCAAACAACCCTCCCCCTTACAAACATTATAAATTAAAATATTTGGAGAAGTTAGGAAAGTGAAAATAGAATTAAAAATCAACATTGAAATGAATAAGTAAAATGAAAAAATAAACAGAATACAAACAAAGTCATAGAGGAGCCCAGCATTGACTGATTGGCCGTGGGTGACATTTGCTGGGTTTACAGTGCACCTTTGGAACCCAAGGGCAAAAATGTATGCACATGGTGCTTGAAACTGACTTTTTAAAAACATCTAATTCAATTTATTCATAATATTTTTGTGGGAAGGTATTAGATCACCAAATTTCTTCTTTGGTAAATGAATTAATTTACACACACACACACACACAGACACACACACACACACAGACACACACACACACACACACACACACATATATATATATATACTTACACATATATATTTATATATACATATATAAGTATATAGTATTTTGTATGTAATTAATACATACTAAATGCATAATTAATAATAAATATATAAATAATAAATATATAAATTCTTTATAAATATATATGATATATGTATTTATACAGCCCATATCAGGCATTTCTATGATATTAACTGACAATTAATATTCTAGCTTGTCCCTGTGGCAGTCAAGCCGTCTGACTGATGGGTTATGCAAAATCCAGGAGCACAAAAATGAATCATTTTGAAAATAATTGAAGGACTGAGTAGCCGTGACAATAATACACAAAGAATGTATAAGTTTCTATTAATGTCAGGTTTCTATTAAATTTGATTTTTAGGTTTGCCTCTAAGTAATGAAAGGTGTTAGAGTTAGTAATAGTGTGCTGGTATGGTAAGGCCTTGTGAAGTAACTGTGGGGAGACCTAGTTTGCAATAAGTTGCTGTCATATCTATCTTGCTGGAGTTAGCACCTCTGTGGTTGGGCTGGGATAAGGGTGCCAATCTTTTCCCAGGATGCACCATCATTGCAGTGTTCTCAGGAAAGAAGATAGATGGCATAATCCCTACATTCTAAATATTTGTCTTAATACCGACTTAGAAGTGTAGTCTTCACCCCTCATCAAGGAATCTTCTCTTCTCAACAGATAGAGAGTACTACTGAAAACCTCAGCCAACCAAAATGCAGAGTTGTGGAACCCAATCCCAGTGGACACATCCACAAAACACTCCTGTACTTAAGGCTCAGGGAACATTGTAAGAAAAGGGACAAGAAAATTCTAAGAACCAGAGGACCAAAGAGTTTGGTATGTGACTGTGTCTTCTAGTCATACGAAAATCTACCCCCATGAAGTCTTACCACCATGACTGCATAAATATCAGATGAACAAGGACAATTGAGAGTGAGAGAAATAGATTTCCCCAGAGAAGAGCACACCAGCTGGTAAGTCCTGAAAACATACACAGATAACATTGTAAAAGATGAGCAAGTTATACTTAGGAACATACACATACACACATATAATACAAGTGCATACGTGTATACATATGCATATATGAATGTAATAACAACTAACAAAAGCTAACACAAATCTGAGAAAGCAGAGAGTGATATCTGGGAGGTTTTTGATGTATGAAAGTAAAGGAAGAAATGATATAATTATATTATAAACTCAAAAATAAAAGCAGTAATTAAGTTAGCATAAAAAAAATTACAGCTGGTTTTTCCAGATGGGTTTTTCCTGTGGCTTTGGAGCCTGTCCTGGAACTAGGTTCCAGGCTTTGAGATTTCAAATGCTCTGCTGCCTGCAGATTCAAATGTAGGACTCTCAGCTCCTTTTCCAGCACCATGTCTGCCTCTACACCTCCCTGCTTCCCACCATGACAGTAATGGACTAGACCTCTGAAGTTAGTTTGCTTTTTAGGAGTTGCCTTTGTCATGGTGTCTCTTCACAACAGTAGAAACTCTAAGGTACACCATTAACAATTGTGCCACTACTGAGCACGTGTGTATATTTCTTCTGACAAGTTGGTGTTATAGTTCATGGGGATAGCAGCAGGGTAAGAAGATTGATGCCTTTTGTACTCCAGAAGCACATATACCATTTCCAACAACTAGATAGCAGGAAGGAGATTTTCAGATCTACTCCAGAACAATTTCTATATATCACACAACTAAGATAAGTACTGTTTTCAATATTTGGCCTTATCAACTAGTTCTGAAGGACAATCAAAAGGAAGGGCCCAGGGGACTTGCTGGATAACTCAAAGCTTCACAAAGAAATTTCTCAGTTTTGTTTTCAGTTTGCTTGCAAGACAGTAGGGTTTTGTTTGTTTTGATTTTTTTTTCTTTTTCTTTTTTGAGACACAGTTTCTCTGTAACAGTGCTGGTTGACCTGGCACTTGCTTTGTAGAACAGGTTGACCATAAACTCACAGTGGTATGCCTGCCTCTGCCACTCAAGTGCTGGGATTAAGTGAAGGTGTCACTATTTCCAGCGACATTACGTTTGAATACAGGTTTTTAATCCCCCTTTGGGTGGTGGACTCTCTCCTCCTCAATCCTTTATACCGACCCCCGCATCTCCTCCCTATGTGTAAAGCTTTTTCCTCTGGTTGTTGGCCTCCTTTATGTTCTTATTATTTACGACATAATATTTACTTCACTATAAGGCATCCCCTTCTAAGGCCCTCTTTCTAGATATCCATCATCTATGCAGATATTAAACTGCACATATAGACTTAGAGACTCCAACCTAAGATCCACATAATGTGAGTGAATGAGAGCTGTTTTCTTTGCTTGATTCATATCACTCAGTGTAAGTTTTCATTGATGAACTGGAAAATTCATTATTTAATTTGTATTTACCATTGAATAAAATTCCATTGTATATGGGGACCACATTTTATTATCCATTAATCACTTAAAAGTTAACTAGGATACCTCCATTTTTTTCCTAATTATTGTGACTAGATACTAGAGCAAGAAGAAACAGCTGTGAACAAGTGTCTTAGTAGTGGACTATAATGTCATATATGTATGCCCAGGAATGGAATTTGTGGATCATGTGTTATCTCCATTTGAGAGACATTTATACTAATTCCTGTGATGGTTGTACCAGTTTGCACTCTTGCAGTCAGTGAATAGGGATTCCTTTTTCTCCATGTCCTCACTGAAATTTGCTTCTTTCTTTGGTGTCTCAGTTTTATTACTATTTAATTTTTATTATTTAAATGTATTTAAAATTTTGTTTTACTTGCATATGGTGTATGTTTGCACGTCCGTGTGTGTGGGTGTAGACTCACACATGCCATGGCATATGTATAGAAATCAAATGAAACTCAAAGGAGTTGATTCTTTCCATCATGTGGATTCTGAGGATTGAATTTGTACTTTCAGGGCTGACAATAGGCACTGTTACCTTTTGAGCCAACTTGCTGCTGGCTTTCTGAGTGCTGAGCTTATCAACATCTGACAGATGTTGGGCTATCATTTTTTCTTTTTCTTTATTTTTGAAATTAAAATATAATTATATAATTTCTCCTTTCCCTTTCTTCTCTACACACTCCCCTAATACCACACCTGTTCTCTTTCTAATTCATGCATTCTTTTTACATTATGCTACATACATATGTGTTTTTGTGTACACATATGTAATAAATATAACCTGCTCAATCTCTGTAAATGTTTTAAGCTTGAAGAAGCTTTATATAAAGTTTATTTTCCGTTTTTGATAGTAATGTCTTGTGCTTGCTTTCTTTTAGAGTGCTCTTAATTATTCATTAATGAAAATTAGATTTGACTTCTAAATCCTGTTTTATTCATATTGAACAGTATAATTTGAGTACCATGTCCCAAAACTATTAAGGATTGAATTCAAATTACCTCATATACTATCACAAGTGGATATCACTATGGATATTTGGGTTGTCTATGATTTATGGCTTCCTTTTAAGAAAATACATCTATTGTTAATTTATAGATCATATGGTACTTATGTCTAAAATCTGAGTGTCTCTGACATTTTGCATATACTTAACTTTCTTGCTATTCTGACTGGAGATTGTTGTCTTCCTCTGCTATTTTGAGGGATGATATTTAATAATAATCTTAAAGTCATTTTCTGTAGTCTTCATCATTAGATTCAACCTCTGTTTCCCAAACTTGTCTACTTTCTAGAAAAACAATTCAGTTCAGTTTTCTTGGGATTTTTAATTTTCAAAAATATTCCAACATAGATTTTTCAGTGTCTTTTCAATCCTTGTTCTCTAGAGGAATTTGGAAAGTTAGCAATGAAAGATCATATTTGCATAGACTAGAAACACATGCATCTGTGTCTAACAGTGACTGAAGTGTTGACAGTTGGTGGTAGATGCAGCTATATTAAATTTAGTCAGGTATTGACATGCTTTGAATTATAGACAACCCAGCCATATTTAATATAAATTTAACTTTTGAAAAGTCAAGGCTCCTCAAATACAATGATGGATTAAAAGTAGGGGTTAATGTGAGACACTATTAGAATTGACTGTCAGGTTAATATGAGGAAAATATAACAAGGGTATCCACTGGAGAGTAAGAATATAGAAAGAACATTCCTCTCACAAAATTTGACAGGCTCAGAACTGCAGTGTTCATAGATTACACATTAAAGTGATCTTAATCAAGAGTTTAAATTGGGAGATAGAAGTCAGATCTCTCTTTAGCTATATATAGAGGAGACCTATACATGCAATCACACATCCAGATGTTGTTTGCATCAAGAAAGACAGAGACAATGTTTCTTTACAGTGAAGATGTGTTTGCTATTAATAAAGAAAAGCAAATTTTGCTGATGAACATCAGAATCAGGTAGCCACACTGTTTTCATCCTCTTCCTATAAGGTCTTCACACTATTGAGCTTTCAGCTTCTCCTAAGCTTGAGAGCTTCCTAAAATGTTCTCCCCACCCCCATGTCTGTTTCTAGGTTCTCTGTCTTCATCATTGGTATGTGCACAGCAACCTATCTGTGCTTGTGTGCATGCATATAAATGAATATATATGCATATACATATATGGGCACATATATATTCATACATATACATGTATATATACTCTTATTTTCTGTTTAGCATAAGAGGAATGGGTTCATTGTTGCATATATATATTGTTCATTAACTGCAATTCCTCTCTCATTATTGCTTTTCCTCTACTAATAACACCTTCTTCTTCTCAAATGATTTCCTCTTGCTTTTATGATACATGTTTACTACCAACTCATGTTTTCTGGACCCATCTATAATAAGCCACTTCTTCACCTTTCATAACCTCTCTTTTACTTTCATCTTTTACACACACACACACACACACACACACACACACACACACACACACAATGAAAGACATATATATATGTGTGTGTGTGTGTGTGTGTGTGTGTGTGTGTGTGTGTGTTGATGAATAAAACACTGAATGGCCAGTGGCCAGGCAGGAGGTATAGGCAGGGCTAAGAGATGAGGAGAATTCTGAGAAGAGGAGAGGGAGAGAGCATTGGCTGCCAGGGAGATGCTATATAGCTACCAGGTATTGAGACGATCTCTGGTAAGAAAAGGATGTGTAGAAACACATAGATTAATATTTATGGGTTAATAATTAAGAGCCAGCTAGCCAATGAGAAGAAGCCTGAGTCATTGCCCAAATAGCTTATAATTAATATATCTCTGTGTATTTATTTGGGGCTAAATGGCTGTGGGACCAGGCAGAATAGAACCAACCACACACATTTTGTTTTTCTTTTTCACCTGAGTAAAATCCCATTATATATAGTACAATATACAATGTACATATAATATATAATACATATACATTACATTTTCTTTATCTACTTTTCTGTTGATGGACATTTTTGTTAGTTCAATAATTTATGTATGTTGACTAAAGCAGCATACAATGGATGTGATAATATCTCTGTGGTATGCTGACTTGGAGTCCTTTGATTAACACAGAGTGATAATCACATGGTAGTTCTACCTGTACTTTTTTCTGGAACAGCCATACTTACTTTCATAATGGCAACAGCAGTTTGCATTCCAACCAACAGACAGCAGGATCCCTCCTTTGCCAAGTTCATCATTTCTTTTGGATGGCTGATGTGAGCTGTCTTGCCAGGGTGATATAGAATACCAATGCAATTCTGATTTTCATTTCTGTGGGTGGCTAAGGATGCTGAATCTGTTTGAAAATATTTGCTGATAATGTATATTTCTTTCCTTGAGAACTAATTGCTTAGTTCAACAGTGTATTTATTGATTGATTTGTTCCTTATAGTTAAGTTTAGGTTTCTTCAGATATTATAGGTATGAATCCCCTATTGGTTGAATAACTGGCAGATTCTTGTCTTCTAATCTGCAGCCTATTTACTCACTGTACTGATACTTTTTCTGTGCAGTAATAGCTTTATGAATAATGTCATGTATTTGTAGTTGTCATGACAAGTACATATAATCAGTAGGTCACTTTCATTAACACAACAATATTTATAATATTAATAGTTTTGATATTTAATTTATAAAATCACTGTATTCTAATTATCTAAAAAATAAACCATCACACAGCTAGTCTAAGGAAGCCTCTCACCCAGTCTAAAGCTGCATATTTCAGTGAGCAGCCAAACTGAAGATGAAGTCTTGATTCTGCAAGACACGTCTAGTGTCTTCTTACATTTCTTTGATGTCTTAAATTTTTTCACTGAAGAGATATTAGGTATTATTCTAGGTCTTTCTATCTTATTCCCTCCCTTCCTTCCATCCTCCTATTTTGCCTTCCTCCCTATTTTCCTTCCTTTCTTCCTGTCCCCTTTCTCTCTCATTCTCTCTTTCTTTGTATTTAAAGCTATTCTGGAAAGGTTTTCTTAAGATTTCTTTCTTAACAAGTTCAGTATTGTCATATAGAAAAACTTAGGATGTTTATGCTGATTTTGTGTCCTCCTACTTTGTTTGAATGTTTATCAGGGATGCTTGCTTCATGGTTGAGTGTCTATGGCCTTTTAAGTATGTGATTATATCTACACATGGGCAGTTTGACTTCCTCCTTTGCTCACATCCATTTCATTTCATTTTCTTCTGTTGTGTAACTACTTTATCACCCCCCCAACACTTCACTGAATATAAAATTAAGACAACATGACACTGTTGTATCATTTCTGCTTTTAAAGGAAGTCCAATTAAAACATGATGCCCTGGTATAACTTCTACTGAAATCAGTGTGTCACAGAATAGTTTAAGTATTCCCATGGTAAACTCATAAAGACAACCAGAAAGCAAAATATCTTTTAGTAAACAGTATCATCACATTTTAAATGTCGTTGTGCATCTGTGAAATTTCTGTTACTACAGTAACTTTCCAGGATAACCAGCTTATAAAGAAATCAGCTTGTAAAGGCTAATTTAGTTGGCTCACTGTTTCGGTGGTCGCAGTCCATGTTTGTTTGTTCCTGTAGCTTTATTGACTATGACGAGGCTGCGTACCATGTTGTTTATTCTTTTTGTAAATTCACCTTGTAGTAAACAAAAGTAAATATTGATAGAAGGGTGAAGAGGGTAAGAGGCACTGTCTCTGATACCTTGAAATTTGTTCAGTGTCGAATGAGGTGAGCTGACTTTGTGTAGCAATTCTGTGTTTCTTCCAGAAGTCATTCAGAGAAGTGGACACAGATAAGTTTATTCAAGCACTTTTCTGTAGACCGAATCAGATGGATGTTATAGACTATGGGCCCTGAAAGCCAAAGGCAACATCTACTGTTTAATTCTGAAATCTTTTCATGCTTCCAGGCACGTGTGAAGATGCAGATGGAGTAATGAAACCAAAGTGAGGTAAGTAAGAAGAGGGATGGCATGTTCTGTGGAAATGTTCACTTACAGACTTGAGTAGAAACAATTCTCAAATAAGCCTTCACATTTGGATAGGAAAATAGAAGCATGCCAAAAGGCCTTTTAAAACTGCAAACCAATTTGGTTTTCTGCTTTTAGTGAGTAAAGAACTGTTTCTGAAAAATGCCTGGGAGTGTTTCCCAAATTATATAAAATCGAGGTGCTGATAAGTTTCTAAAATAAAAGAATAATAAAATGTAACCAATTTGTGCTATAGTTTCAATCTTAATGGTGCATAAGCATATCAGAATTACATTATAAAAAGCCATATAATTTCAGTGAGAAGGTCTTATAACCCTGATTTAGTCATTGGGAAGTAATTTAATGTCCTGAAATTTCTTTTCCACAATCAAATTTAACTTACAATCCAAACTTAGTATAAGATGTGTAGAAAAGTATCTGTGCTTGCTGTTCACTCAGAACATGCTAATTTGACTTAAGCCAACAATAGGAGCACAGAACTTATTGTTTGAAAAACTTTTTAGTAAAAGGTAATGGTAGAACTTCAGGGAAGATTATTAACTTTTTCTAAACAATTATTTTTTGCCAAGAACTAGACAAATTGTTGGTGAAGCAAATGACTTATAAAATGGATTAACTTGTAATTCATAGTCTCCTGAGGTTAAAAACAATTATTTCTTGTGATGAAAACAAGTCTCTGGGGATAGAGTTACACAGAAGAATAATTTTGGTAGTAAATATAACAAAAAATTCAATATCATTTCTATAGGGGGAGAGTCAGTGCCACCCCCAAAACTCAGTAAATTGATGGCAGAGAGAACAGACAGTGCAGCAGAGAGAATGTGATGAGGATGTGGGAGGGATTAAGGGGAAATAAACCACTGTGAGTGAGTTTGTGGTCCTTCATTTTCCTTTGACTAGATGCATTCATTTGTGGTTATGAGTTAAGATTTGATAAAATTTCTTTTGATGGAAAAAAAGAGACGTGTTTCTATAGATGAGTTTAACCAAATGTAAAGGACTAGGGATCTAGAAAGACAACTCCTTTACATCGAATTATGGTAGTTAGGGAGGGCCATGAGGCAGATGTGAGTTTGGTTTCTATTGCTCTGCCTATTGAATAAAAATGACATTTTACTCTGTGTTTTCAGAGGCCTGGGATTCACCAAAGCCTTTCACATATTAGCATTTTTTTTTAATTTGGCAAACTCAAAAGCAATACATACAGGAGTACTGATTTTATCCCCATTCTTACAGAAAGTTTTATATATATATATATATATATATATATATATATATATATATATATATGGATCAATGCCCTCTTAAGCATGGTGGTATCACCCACCTGTATTCTTCCCATCTGTTCCTGAGAAAATACTAAAAAAGACATCTATACAACACACTTGCTATAGCAGAAATGCACACTGGAATTTCATTAAAGCCTGGGAAACACAGCTCCCTCCAACATCCATGCTATCCTTGTTGTCTGTGCGTGTGAACTTAGTAGCAGAATCCGTTTACAGCACCTTAGATAAACCTTGCTATACTGCATATTTACAAAAAGCTAAAACTCCCCGAAGCTATTCTTTTAATCAGGTACAAATTCAAGGGGCTTGCCCAGGCTGAATCAATAAGGAGAAATTCAGCAGATGTGGGTCACAAGTGTTTTACATCTATGAGTATTCTTCCACAAATTTATCAGACTAAATACTTTTGGGATTTAGCACCGTATCTCTGGGTATGAGTCCTGCTTGAAGGATATAATACTCTGTACTTACAATTGCTATCATTATGCAGGTAACGTCTATGGAAACTATGAATTTTGCCATCTCTCACTCCTGAGATCTATTATACATCCCAATATGCACACAAATCCTTTCCATCCCTATCTTTTTCTCACCCCATCATCATGGCACACATAATGATTTTATATATATATATATATATATATATATATATATATATATATATATATCATGGCACACATAATGATAATATATATATATATTTGCTGTTTCAATATTAGCTAGTTACATTACCAGGCTTCCATGAAGGATAGGCCCATCTGAAAAGTGTAAACTGTTTATGTTGATTATTTCCTCTTTCCTCAGTAACTTCTACTTTCCCCAAGAATTCCTGTTGGTTTTACATTAGATTAATTTTAATGTGCCATTCATGCAGTCACACATTTTTACAAGTTGTCTTTCTTTAGGTTTATAAGCATCACTATTTTATAGTTCTCTCTGGGGTCCTCTTACTAACACATATAAAATTAATTTTCTCTGCTTGTTGCAACAAACTTGATGTGAGTGTAACAATAAGTATTTAGAATGTAGTTATAAATTATACTGGTTTATGAATATGACAGTGGTAGATTCGTCTTCATTTCCATGATCTCAGCAGCCATGGTTAGTTGGCCAGGTTTACAAGATCAGACATGGAGGACTTCCTAGTGATCGGGTCTTATGTATAGGTGGATGGCTGCTGGTTACTTCTGAGATAGCGCTAGAATTTACCTTTCAAGACCTGGACTGGTCATTGTTTTGGTTTGTAGGTTTTACAGATGGGTGGGGGTATTGATTCCGTTTCTTCCTCGGCAGCTTGCACTGCAACTTCAGATGCTATAAGAGCTATTCTTCAGGGAGGAGGCCCAGGTCAGTTTCAGATCCATTCCTTTTAAGATTGCATTCAAAGTGTGTAGTGTCTTCAGCAGTAACGCTTCACCTTAGAGTTCTGTAAGGTGATCAAAGGCAATGCCCATAACTTATATTGTTTTTGAAGTATTTTGGATTCCCCTGAACATCATGAATGGAGATTTCCAACACATGGCACCAGGTTTTTTGTTAGAAATTCTACTGTTCTTAAAAATTCATGATACAAGACGTAACTTTATTTAAACTATTCATTTCTCTCTCTCTTTCTCTTTCTCTCTCTCTCTGAGAGGAAAGGAAACACACACACATACATACATACATATATATGGTTTTATGTGTACATACATATTCAGATATGATCCACACACATATACATATGGTTTTATGAACTCTCTTAAAATATATATTATATATATATATATATATATATATATATATAAAATCATGTTTCACTATGGCTTTTTCATATATCCTTCGTGTTCTTTGGCTTTTATTACTCCACCCTCCTCCTTTACCCTGTGTTAATCTCCCTAGTTAAGGTCATAAAAATGAATTCAGATCTCACTTTCTTGATGATAACTCTGAGACAAGTACCTGAAAAAAATACAGGATGAAAAACAAGAATATTTACTCTTTAGATTTGGTAATAAAAATAAACTGTCTTCAATCAATCTGGGATTTTAATATCATTTTGTCATTAATAGTGCAAGATTATATATTGTTTTCCTATGAGATATTGAGCAGAAAGTTGATTATTTAGAAATATCTAGGAATTTACATTCTAAGTTCTTTTTAGCTTGAAGTCATCCTTAGTAAATTCAAGAACATCTAAAGATTAAATTCTTAACTCAGTGAGCATTTTTCTCATTTATCACACAAAAGTGTTGTGCAGCCATTTTGTAGTGGTAAAACTCATTTTAGAACACTTGTTAAGTGTTTATATCAAATATAAGTGTTCACTTGTTTTAAAAAAGAATTGTATTAAGTGGATTTGAATATGTTCTTAATATAAACTTCACAGTTAGCTATCTCTGGTTACATCAATGATGAATAAAAAAAGTCTGGATATTTCATGCAGCAAATTATGTTCTACCATTCCCAGGTCTGGGGCAAAATGTCACAGACAATATGGATATTAGATTTTTATAGCAGAACCCAGAACACAAATCTCCACTTGCTTATTATTCATCATACTATGTCATCATTGGACAGTTTAAATATCTATTGGATATTTGAAATTTTTGAAAAGAAAGTCATATTAAAATTGAACAGGATATTCTAACAGTATTTGCCATTTGCACATGTAACTAAAATTGTCAGTGTCTCTCCTGGCACTGATTTAACAAATCTGTTCTAAATCCTGGGACCTAGGTATAAATGTAGCACTTAGGAATAGATTCTTGTAGCTGTGATTATTTTTCTCATTCCTCTATGTTATAAATTTCTAACTGGAAACCATAGGACTCACATGAGAAAAATGATTGGGAAGATAGATTGCCCCAGGAAAGATGTTAGCAGCTTCAGTTTACATCATTGTTGCTCGAGGTGATGATTATTTTATAATGAAAATATATTAAAGCCTGTAATGTCATCATGGGTAGCATTTTTATATTTTTGTGCACAGGTATTTTATTTTTCACATATATTACACAATATATATGTATGTATATATCATCAGCCATTTTAGATTATTTTCTCTCTACATACAAAGCAAAAACAATGAAGGCTTTAGATATTATCTGGATACTTTAAATAATCAAAATCATGGCCAGTGAGATAGTTCAGCATGAAAAGATGCTTATAACCTTGCTTGACAAGGTGAGTTCTGTCTCCCAACCCCATAGTGCAAGGAGAGAATAGATTCATGCAAGTTGTCCTCTGATCTTCAAACAATACCTAATGGGTACACACACGAGTGTGCACACACTATTTGGCAATGAATTTTTGAACCTCAAATTAATCATAATTGACACATTAAATAGCATTATCTACTTCTGTTGAATCCTTAGAGAGTTAAATTTGCTATAGAGAATGTGGAGGTTCCTCTTTCCCTTGCTGACATGCTGCCTTCATGCATTAGTTATATGTGTTGTAAATTTTCATACATTAAAAACCTCACCATATTACTTTTCATGAAGCAATTCCAGCAATTGAATGGATAATAGAAAATCAATAATGAAATAAGATATAGTATTTTAAATTATTAGCGATATTGATAATTTTATAAAATAGAGATAAAAAATTTATGACAGAGCAAATCTGTGTGGAGGGGAGATTATGAAGCATAAACAATAGCAGTTGAGGGAAAAGTTAACTGCAGTGTTGGGCACCATGTTAAAAAAAATATTTCAGAGTTTAATTATATTTGCACAAAGAATGTATACAATTTCTCAGGGACAGCAAAGTTCATTTGTTAATTTGTGTTATGCAATAATTCTCATTTTCACAGCCACATATTCAACTACATAGGCCTATAATCCTTGGTGCATTTCCAACCTTAGAGATTTATTTGTAAGTAAAAATTATATTTCTATATAATTTTTGATGTTACCTGATCTGCTTATGACATCTTTTCTTGTTTTCTGGGTGTGGGGAAAAATAACTATGATTTCACTCTTTCCCTGTCTGTCCATTAAATTCCCTTGCTGAAACCCCTAGGCATGAAACCTTCCAGGCTGGATACACAGTGACATAAATCACAATTGATGTAATAGCTTGGAAGTGTATTTGAGAGTATATAAAGCAAATCTGTAACATGGGGAAGTCACAGTGGCAGGAGCTTGAAGACTTGGTGATAACACATACACAATCAGGAACAGGAAAGTGCGCATGCGAATGCTTAGTGTGCTTATTCCACTGCTATACAGCTCAGAATCCTGAATTTAGGTAATGGTGCCAATGTCAGTGGGCAGCTCTTCCCACCTCACTCCACATAATTAAGATACCCCTCCCCAACATGTCCACAGGCTAACTTAACCTAGATAATCTCACACTAAAATTCAGTTCCCAGGTCATACAGGCTGTGTGAAGTTGAAAAATAAAATTAACCATCACGGAAGTGGTACAGGTTTTAGATATACAAATCTTCAGGTCATTGATGATGCATCCAATCTTTTGCTCATTACCCATGAGTTAATGGTTTTGCCTTACTATGCCATACTACTAAGCATTGCTACCACAGTTGCAAAGCAACAAAATCAACCTATTATGGATTGATACTGTTGTAGCTTGATTGAAAATGCCACCCCCCCAATCTCATAGGGAGTGGTACTATTAGGAGTTGTGGCTTTGTTGGAGTGGGTATGATCTTAGAGGAAGAGGAGACTGTGGGAGCAAGCTTTGAGGTTTCCTATACTACTACTCAATGTTTCAGTCAAATTGCTGTTGCCTGAAAATTGTAGGATGCCCAGCTACTTCTGTAGTACCATGTTTGCCTGAATTCTGCCATGCTCCCTGCCATTATGATAATGAACAGAACCCCTGAAACTGTTCAGGAGCCCCCTCAATTAAATGCTTTTCTTTATAAGAGTTTCTGTGGACATGGTGTCTCTTCAGAGCAATAAAAACCCCACCTAAGACAGGTATCTTTAAGACAAATAAAGTTTTCCCTTGTGTAGTGAATCAACCATGTTTGCATTAATATAATCCATTATATTTGTAGTCCTTCAAGATCTCTTACAATAACAGAAAATGGATACTTCAATGGACCAGCAGACACTGAGGAATATTTCTAATTCCCTCTTATTCCTTTTAGATCATTACAATTACTTTTGTACCTTTTCTTCTCATTATTTAGGTAGTGCCCTGGTTTCTGAATAAACAGATTCCTTTAAAACCTGGAAATAGGTTCTTCAGGTATACGAATTGGTTTGAGCTCTATCATGAACTGAAGTGATGGTCTACTGCGTATTACATCAATCATCTTGCAAGCTGAAATGAAATTAAGACATTTTATCATCATAATTTTTATTTCTTTATTTAAAATTTAATTCTATTATAGTTTTATAGTTACATTATTACATATGTAGTTATAAAACATAGTTCACTATAAAATTATTATCTATGTAATATCTGAACAGTGAAATTAAGATTTTCATTTTTATTCACAGGATACCATACTTCTCTTCTTAATATTCAAAGTTTTATAGGTAGGAACAAATATATCCTAATACCTCAGCAGGAGAGACTCATTTAAAATAGGTACCTATGTCTCAGAAAAATGATTCTATATTTATTTTAAACCATTCATCTACATAGGATTTGAAAATATATCTTTTAGATTCATTCATGCATTTAATTTTGACATATGTAATGGACATGGATCCTATTTCCAACTGTTGTCACCCCAGATATCTCTACCTTTTGCCTTCCCAAACATACTGTTTCTTAATTTATTTTTTAACATTTGAATCCAAGTTCCCCGTCCCTTCTTTCCTCCCAATCCCTCCCCTTATCTGCTCCACAGACAGGGTAAGGCTTCCCCTAAGAAGTCTCCTAAGTCTGTCCCATCATGTGGTTGAGGCAAGACCAAGGCATCTCTTCACCCCCACATCCCTGTGTCTAGGCTGGGAATGGTATCTCTCCATATAGAATAGGGTCCACTAAGTCAGTTTGTGCATTAGTGTTAGATCTTGGACCAACTGCCTATGGCCTCATATATTGTCCTAGTCACACCATTGCCTAAACATACACTTGCCTCTTCTTGCTTCTAATTGCAGCTGAACTACATGATAACCTACAAAAGATGCCATTTCCTAGGTCATTCTGTTATGTCCAACTCCTCAAAAAGAACAGACAGATTGCTTTAAGATTGTCTTCTAGAAATGTCTGTGCTTCTCCAGCCCTGGGATATTATCATGTATTTTTGTAGATGGATTCTGGGAGTCTAATATAGGTCCTCATGCATAAATAGCAAGCACTGTAGTGACTGAGCTGTGGCCCATTTGGAGTTCATAATCTCTTTGTACATTTCTTGATCCAAATGTAGAAGCTTGGCTTTACTCCATAAGGAAAGAAATTCTGCTAAAATTCTGGGTTTTTTTGACAGTGATTACACTTCAGAGCAGTGATTATTATGTAAGGGCAATTTCTGCATTGGGTTCCTTTATATTCAATATAACATTTTTTTTTTTGAAGAATTCTCCATTACCTATGATTTTCATCCTTTGAAGTTTTCTGGTTTTCTTTATTATTTATGTGGCAGAAATTTGAAACTATTCCTGATTACCCCTTGATTCTTATCACAGAAAAATAATAAATTACAAAATTCTTTTAGTTCTAGCTCCTGTTTGTCCTTTCGACCTGACAGCTACCAATACTTTTCAGGCAAACTTCATTGATAATATCCTTTTAATTAAAAATTAAAACACCTAATTTTTCTTTATTTCATTTTTCTCTTAAGATAAACTTCAAATATCTTTGGAAAGTTATAATGTACTGTGTGATTACGTCATATCCCAGTGCTGAGTCTACTGATTAGGAACAGAATGCACTGAGACCCATGCTAGGCTGATGTTTTAGTATACCTTATGACGTTTGTTAGCAAACATCTTTCCACACCAACTCCTAACACTGCAGTCCAGTGTCTCTGTGGTAAGATGGTGTGTCCTTTGGGTATATGTCTAAGAGTGGGATAGCTGGGTCTTGAGGTAGATTCATTCTGATCTTTAGGAACCTGCACAGTGATTTCCATTGTGGTTGCACAGGTTTACACTCTGATCAGCAGTAGGTGAGTGTTCCCTTACTCCACACCCTTGCCAGCCAGCATGAACTGTCCCTTGTTTTATTGATCTTAACCATTCTGATGGTGTGAGATGAAATATCTAAGATAATTAGTGCTCTGTTGGATGTGTAACTGGTAAAGATCTTTTCCCATTCTACTGGCTTCCACTTTTTCTGAATGACAGTGTCCTTTGCCATGCAGAAGTATCTCAGTTTCACAAGGTCCCATTTATTAATTGTCAGTCTTAATGCCTGCATTTTAGTGTTCTTTTCAGAAAGTCTTTGTCTGTACCAATATACTCAAGGCTATTACAAACTTTTTATTTTATCAGGGTAGTGCATCTGGTTGTGTTTTGGGGTCTTGATCCTTTTGTCACTCAGTTTTATGCAGAGTGAGAAGTATGAATATATTTGGATTCTTCTGCATGTAGACAGGCAGTATGAGCAGCATGATTTTTTGGAAGATGCTGCCTTTTTTCTAGTGTGTGACTCTAGCTTCCTTATCAAAAATCAGGTGTGTGGATTTATGTCTGGTTCTTCAATTTGATTCCACTGATGGATATATCCTTTTTTGTGACAATACCATGCTTAAAAAATTAATATAGCTCTGTAGTATAACTTGAAATTGGGGGTGTTTATACCTTCAGCAGCTCTTTTATTGTTCTGGATTATTTTAACTATTTATAATTTTACTCACAGTTATTTTCTTGCCTCACCTTCCCAGTGTTTGGATAACCGACATAAATTAAAATTTGTTTTTGAATATTTAAGTAACTGGCATTATAGTTGTCAAAGAATATTCAAAACTACTTCAGGAGCTAAAATATGTGTAATATGCTGGATGCCACACTCATCATCATTTATGCACATGGACATACACTGGCATTGTATTTATACACATGCCAACTCAATTCTGGAAAGAGACAGTTGTAGTATGTGTATTCTCTCATGACTGAATCTGAGCTAGGGAAATATAATTTCAGCAGAAGATTAAACTGTCTGAAATACCATCATGTTCCCAATAAAAATAGAGCAAATTTTGCAGTCTGAAAAGGGCCCAGTGCTACAAAAACTAGTAATCTAATAACCAGGCGCTTGCAGGAGTCCAATAAAATAATATCTTGTTATAGCCATTATGCAACTGACTTCATGCTTACTCTTTCTCACACTTTACATGGGCAGAAATGAAAATTATAACTTTTTGTTTAACGTATTCAGAAATAAAAATAATTCAGCAGCTTCAAGGGAACTTCTCTTCCTGACTTGAAAACATTATATATTTATATTGTTCTTCACAAAATGAAGAAAGATAACTCAGAAACAGAGAGTGCGGCAAACAAATAAAAGAGAGGAAGGTAATCACACAACATATTACAACTTCCATGTGATGGGAGATTATTGTGGGAGAGCCAGCTGGTGAAATTATTGGTCTTTCACTCTTTTCTCTGCTACTTTCAAATTTGCTTTGTGCCTCTAGGGAAATGAGTTTGAATGTCTCATCTCATTCCTAGAAGCAACAAATCTCAGAAAAAGAAATCAGTTGAAGTCTCCGAAGAAGCTTGCACTGAATACCAAGCTGTGGAGGAATGGTTGGCTTACATCTTACCTTGAAGTCTGGTGGGGCCCAAGTTGGTGCCTGTCTGCATCTTTCTGTAAGAATTAATTGGCTCCTCAGAGCCTTTTCCCCTCCGTATGGATTTCCTGGGCATCTTTCTCTTTAGACAGTGGTCTAGTTTTGCCTAGATAACTTCTTAGAAAGAATTAGAGATTTTTACTAAATATAATAATATTGGGAGCAGATACTAAGGAAGCGTGCTTGTGTGAGGTACCAAGTAGAGATGAGTGGTCTCACACCCACCATTTCAGTGGGCAGATGCTGTCACCTTGAGTGAGTCCAGGTTCTCCTCTGTGTACCATCTAGAAAAAGGAGTAAGAAGTAGAAATTTAATTCTTCCTACACAAGTCTAGCCACTTTTTTTTTTTTTAGCAGTTATTAGCTGCACTTCATTTAATTCGAGGCAAAGCATTGCCTTGAAATAAGATAACTGTGCATTCTGGTTCAGTTTTCAGCTGGAGCAGAGTGGCATTTTTAGGTATTTCCGAGTTTGATATAAACCACTGTCACCCTACAGTGAGCCATGCCTCAGGAGAGAGAGACTGTGAAACAAACTAGTGTTATTTTACCTGCATCACATGACAAATTAAGAATGTGTAATAATAGCTATATAACCCTTAAACTTTGAGAAAGCCCATATATTCCAGCAATGGTATGGAAGTCCTAGAATTAATAAAAAGGACTAGAGAGGTCTGTGCTTGTTTTCAAGCATTAGGTTAGAATCAGAGGAGGTTGTGCCCTTAATTTCAAAACAATTATAAAACAAAACAAAACAAAATGGTACTGTTAGGGTATTTCTTTCTGTAATCATGTAAGGAAAATGTTCTTGATGATTGGATCCCAAAAGCCAGTCTGTTGTCAATTACTGAGACAACAAAACCACATTATTTTTGTTTTTGTGAAAATAACATGATGTTTCACATAAATGAAATATGAGCTGAGCTTTTAAAATGCATAAGATATGGGAGACATTCCATCAAGACACTCATATTGAAACCTTGTCACCATCTATATTTTTCATTTCTCCAGGTAACTATTGCTCTATCTTAACCAGGAAAGGACTTAGGATATAATGTTATCCTGTATGAATGTTCTTTGTTTCTCAGTAATGACTCTATTAGTCTGATACAGGAGGAAGAGTTCTGTTTTATATTTTCTCTCTGGCATCTAGCTGTAAACAAATATTCTTGTACCACTTACAAAGTGAGGAGCTCACAAAACTTTTGTGATTTAGTACTGTCAACATTTTGGAATCATGACATTCCATTCACTTTTTACTGATAAGCATAAGCAGACTATTTTAATCCCACAACATATTTAAAAAGGCCACATGCAAATCTAGTTTTGACTTTGAGTCACCCCCATAGAATTGTAATTTCTCTGATTAGTGTACCAACAGTTTGTGAAAGGTATCTGTGTGGCCAGCCTCCTTAGCAAGAGCTTCATTCTCTTTCAGCCAAGTGTTAGTCTTTGGTCAGATGCTTTAACAATACTGCTAATGGGGCAATTGGTTAACAATAAAAGTTTATTTGGTTTTCAATTCCTGAGGATACAAAGCTTAAGATCAAAATGCTGGCACCTGGTGAGACTTTCCTAGTTGCATTATAACATGGGGGAGGGCATCATACATACAGAGAAGATGAGAGCTTGACAGCTGGTGTTTCTTTCTTACAGATTCACTGATCCTATCGTGGCTACCTCATTCTCAAGATCTTACCTAACATTATTTACTTCAAACGGCCTCCCATTCCAAAAACCATCAACATGAAAGTGTGACAATTAAGTTTCAAACACACATAAGTTCTTTGGAGACATGTACTAACTATAGTGATCTCCCAGCAAAGAGAGCTTTTAATTCATTCCAATTATTCTTTGGTAGCAGTAGGTAAAGCCTTCAGGTTCAACTATAGTAGAAACATATCGTAATTTGCTCACAAAACTAGAAATGGCCTAGTGGTCTAGGCATACATGTTTCTATTCCCACTATCTTTGCTAACAACTATCGTCATAACCTACCCAGAACTAGTCTAGAGTGGTGACAGGGTGTGGCAGTCTGTACCAACAGAAGCCAATCCTGAAGAAACAGAGGGATCAATTCCAGAACTGGTGAAGGCAACATGAAAGTTGCAATTAGCTCTTCCATGCTGGGAAGTCTAAGCATCTTGACATGACTGTCTACCACAGGAAGGTGGAGTATTGAACACATTTCCTGAAGAGCACAGCTTCCATTGGTGCATGCTTCAGTCTGCTCACTCATAGAAGACCCTGCTGCATTCAGCAAAGAAAATCTGTTCTTTTCTTAAAGTCTCTGACTGACCTAAAGGGAGGTGAGCTTGATGGCACAGAGGGATTTCCTTCACCAGATACTCAAATGACAGGTGCGGAACTTGCCACTTTCCATTGATACATTTTAATCTGATTAATAAGCAGACACAGAGAGTGAGCTTTTAGACTCTTGGTGCCAAGTTGATACTATCATCTTTCTGAAGGCACCAACCAATTCCATGCTTATTGCATGAGCATATTGTGCTAACTGCACTTCCTGCCCTTATCCATTTCACAAACTTGTGGATGTGGGTCAAGGCTGTTGGGATCCAGTAGGCCTGATCAGAACATTTAACATGACGTCTTTGCCATCACATATAATTGAGAACTCTGTAAAAAACAACTTTTGTGATGACAAAGATGCTTCCTTGCCCATAACAGCCAGTGGCAACACTGATCATGCACTTCCACATGGTTTCTGGTGGAAACACAGACCATGGACATCAATGTACCCTCTTGTTACAACATGATAGACTTCAACATGGTCCCCAATGGCAGCATATACCAAGAATATCAACATGGTCTCATATGGTCGCCAGAGCCACAGACATCAACAAAGCACCCAATGAAAACTTAAAACTTTTATGCTGTTACTCACCTTAGTGGGTAATCCACATCTAAATTCCAGCAACATAAATTGGAGGGGAACCAGACTGTTCAAGTTTGAGTCTTGTGGTAGTTTGAGTGGGAATATCCCCCAAAGGCCTGGGTGTTTGAATACTTGTTCCCAGTTGATGACTCTTTTGGGCTAAGTTTAGGAGTTGTGGCCTTGTTGTAGGAAGTGTATTGCTAAGAGTGGGCTTTGAAGTTTCCCAATCCTTTCTCTCCACTTTTTAACCTATGACTGTAAATGTAAGCTCTCAGCTGTTCTTAGCTCCATATCATGTGCTTGCTGATGGACTTCTCAGCCATTATGGAATCTTACCCTAATGGAACCACACACCAAATAAATCACTCCTTCTCTAAATTGCCTTGGTCGGGGTGTTTTATCACAACAATAAAAAGTTAACAAAAATCTTGACATACTACTGATTCTGGAGGTGGGATGATTGAATCTTCTTCAAGGGACCTGCTGGGATGAGTCTAGGTGATGGATGTCTGCAGCCTCTGCATCTTCAGATCCATGCCGGTGTGTAATACAAGACCAGGTTTTCTCTGCTTGCTCCATTGCTGTTACTGTGTGCAAAGGGAATCACAGTGCCAGGTCATTACATCTCAGTGCCAGATTCTGTGGACTGGAACTCTTAACTGACATTCCTTCCAGCTCTCAGATTGTCTTATTTGCAATTGTATGGTCTCCTCCTTTCTAAATTTTCTCTCTATTCACAGTTTGCCAGAACTCGAAGATTCTGCCCCTTTAATCTTTCTCCTTATCCCCCCCTTTTTTTTCCATAGATTTTACTCTCAACCCATCTTTTATACTCTTAATTATGTCTTGTATGCTGCTTCTCAGAAACCTTAGACTGATGCATTTACTAGGTAGGCTGGGCCCTGGTATTGACCGTGCTTCCATTTATTGATGCCATGCTTATGTCCATGAGGGATCCTTAAGACCAAGAATTCTGTGCAAGTGTATTATTATATTTAGATAGAATGACATATGCCACTATAGACTAGGGAATTGAAACAATAGACATGTATTTTCCCATAGGTATGGAGTTCAAGTTCAGATCACCCTCAGGTTAGGTTTCTAGTAAGGGTTCCTCCATCTTATAGACAACCATACATCTTCTTTTCTCCCCTCAGCCTCTGCGAGTGCATACATGCTTGTGTATTTACCTATCCTGTCTCATAAAACAATGCAAATTGATGCTAAAATCTAAAGAGATGTCAAGTAGAGGAGCATGTGTCAAAGTTAGTTGCTTACAAATTCCATGGCTTTGTTGAGACTGCAGGTACTAGATATGTATTCAGCACAAAGTAGGTATTTTTCAATAAATGTAAAACACAGTGAGAGTTGTTAGCTAGCATAAGAAAAACAAAAGTGTCTCAGGCCATTAAATATGAGCAAATGCCATAATGCTTAATATGTACATATCATAAACATTTTTCTGGTTTCTGTTGTAACTGCTTACATTTTAGATGGAAAGCCAGATGGGGTAGAAAGGAATAAGATAGAGCTTTTAAGTAAGACTGAACCCACTCCTTCCTCTCATGTGGGAGATCAATTACAAATGTAGTTCAATAAAGATAGACTCAGAAAGTGGCCCCTTCGTCTCCTCAAGCAGCAGCAGCAGCAGCAGCAGCAGCAGCAGAGAGCTGATTATTTAGATAGTGAGAAAATCTACCCCAAATGCTCTCTTGTCACGGCAAGCACAGAGAAAAGCTTTCTCCAGTAGGACTAATGCCAAGAGAAAGAAAGTAAATGCAACTATTCCTAATGTGTTTTGGTATTGTAAACATACATGCATTATACTCAAACACTCAGGCTAACTTACTTACTGCACAATTAGATCACCTCCAATCACACATGGAAAGAGCTTAGGGTAATCTAATCATCTCAGCCACGCTCCATTTGTTACTGCTTTGGATGCTGTTATGATGTTACCCACTGATCTGTAAACATGCTCTCCAGTGAACAGAGCAGTGCTTAGGCACAGAAGTTCAGGAGATTATAGTTTGAGTGTGGGCAAGCAAATTGTATTCATAATTATCAGAGTTGTGGGGAAAAAAATTAAACTCACAAAATTAGACTGTGTCTTCTCCCTGAAACACACATGGTATGATATTAGTTTAGTACTGGACTGGAAGTTTGACCCTTGTAATTCAGATTTTATTGACATTTCCTTTTCTCTTGATTCATAAGGAAAATGGGAAGTTGGTAGTAAGGAGGTGTAAAGTTGTTTCTGTTTTATGGCTTCAGCTAGTAGTCTGGGCATTTCTTGTAGAGCACTAATACAGTAGCTTCACTCAGGCAGGTGAGAGGTTGGGGGAAACCTCCAAAAGGCTTGGCAATGATAGGAAGAGTGCAATAGCAGCTCGTGTTTGTGACTCTTGGAGGATTCACTAAACTCATGAACCTCTTCTGTTCTTTAGTCTAGAAGTTGTGACTGGTCTAGCTCCTAAGGGACTGATGCTCATCTGGACTCTTTACCAAAGATGTACTGCTGTTATTGCATTCTTCCCCTCATTGCAAGCTTTGCTGAGATCATAGAGATTCCCATAGAAACTGAATCATGCACACTGCAAGTTTTTTATTTGCATCTTTTGAGATCATGCTTTTTCATTTCCAGGCCACGACACTGTAACTAGATAGCATTTGGGATCATGGGGAGCTATTGCTCAGGCTATGAATGAGCTCAGAAATTTAATTTCCAATTTCATGAGTAGAGCCCTTTTAGTTTTTTATCACATGGATGGGGAGAAGATCACTACCTAAGTATATATTACAGACATAGGGCCATCTGTTTTGCAATAGGTTGCCATTGATAAAATGATAGCTTATTGATATTTTGTAAGACATGGTTTAAAGAAAATAAAAAGGGCATTTTTATTGATTTTAAAGACTAAACTACTTGCTTGCCTTTTGGTGGGATTGTATAATTTTATATAGTTTATTTTTTTAATAGTACAATTCAAATTTATAAGGTTCCATGTGATAATTTATTACAAGGATTGAATTACTGAATAAGAATTCATAAAAAGAACTAACAAAAGTTATGCTTCAACTGGGTTTAACAGGCATTTATAGAACATTCCATCCAAACACAAAGAATATACCTTTTTCTCTGCTTCACATGGAACCTTCTCTAAAATCGACCACATACTAGGTGGCATAACAAACCTCAACTGATACAAAAGTATTGGAATAGTCCCCTGTATCTTATCAGATTACCATGCTTTAAAAGTGGGATTCGACAACAACACAAATCACAGAAACCCTACAAACTCATGGAAACTAAACAATATGCAATTGCACCATACCTGGGTCAAAGAAGAAATATAGAAAGAAATTAAGGACCTCCTAAAATTCAACAAGAATAAGGACACGACATACCTGAACTTATGGGACACCTTGAAAGCAGTGTTATGAGGGAAGTTCATTGCACTAAGTGCCCATATGAAGAAAACAGAGGATAGTCACATTGGAGAATTAACAGCAAAACTGAAAGCCTTAGAACAGAAAGAAGTAAACTCACCCTGGAGGAGTATATGCCAGGAAATAATCAATTTGAGGACTGAAATCAATAAACTAGAAACCAGAAAAACAATACAAAAAAAAAATCAATGCAATGTAAAGTTGGTTTTTCAAGAAAATCAACAAGATAGACAAACCCTTATCCAAACTAATGAAAAACCAGACAGAGAACATGCAAATTAACAAAATCAGAAACAAAAAGGGGGACATAACAATGGACACAGAGAAAATATAGCCAACTTTCAGGTCATACTTTGAAAACCTGTACTCCACAAAATTTAAAAATTCAAAGGAAATGGAAAAACTACTGGATAACTATCACTTACCAAAATTAAATCAAAACAGACAAACAACTTAAATAGGCCTATAACCTCCAAAAAAATAGAAACAGTAATCGAAAGCCTTCCAACCAAAAAAAGCCCAGGACCAGATGGTTTCAGTGCAGAATTCTACCAGAAATTCAAGGAAGTGCTAATTCCAATACTCCTCAAATTGTTCCAAACAATGAAAACAAAAGGCTCATTACCAACCTCTTTCTATGTGCCAAAATCACCTTGGTACCAAAGCCTCACAAAGATATAACTAAGAAAGAAAACTACAGACCAATATCCTTGATGAACATCAATGCAAAAATACTCAATAAAATACTGGCAAACCGAAACCAAGAATACATCAGAGAAATCATCCACCATGACCAAGTAGGCTCCATCCCTGGGTTGCAGGGATGGTTTAACATATGAAACTCTATCAATGTGATCCACCATGTAAACAAACTGAAAAAGAAAAACCATATGATCATCTTCCTAGATTCTGAAAAAGCCTTCGAGAAAATTCAACACCCTTTCATGATAAAGGTCTTGGAGAGATCAGATATAACAGGAACATACCTAAACATAATAATAGCAATATACAGTAAACCAAGAGCCAACATTAAACTGAATGGAGAGAAGCTTAAGGCGATTCCTCTAAAATCAGGAACAAGACAAGGCTGTTCTCTCTCTCCATATCTCTTCAATATTGTACTCGAAGTTCTAGCTAATACTATAAGACAACAAAAGGAGATCAAGGGGATCCAAATTGGAAAGCAAGAAGTCACACTGTCTCTATTTGCAGATGATATAATTTACATAAGCCACCCAATAAACTCTACCAGGGAACTCCTATAGCTGATAAACACAACCAGCAAACTAGCAGGATACAAGATAAACTCAAAAGAATAAGTAACCCTACTTTATTCAGATGACAAAGAGGCTGAGAAATAAATAAAGGAAATATCACCCTTTACAATAGCCACAAACAACATAAAGTATCTTGGGGTAATGCTTACCAAACATGTGAAAGACCTATACAATAAGAACTTTGTGGCTTCAAAGAAGGAAATTAAAGAAAATGGAAAGATATCCCATGCTCTTGGATAGTAAGGATAAATATAGTAAGAATGACAATCTTGTCAAAAGCAATCTACAGATTCAATGCAATCCCCATTTAAATCCCAGCACAATTCTTCACTGACCTTGAAAGGATAATAATCAACTTTATATAGAAAAACAAAAGACCCAGGATAGCCAAAACAACCCTGTACAATAAAAGAACTTCAGGAGGCATTACCATCCCTGACTTTAAGCTCTACTACAGAGCTGTAGTTCTGAAAACAGCCTGGTATTGGCACAAAATAGACAGGTAGACCAATGGAATCAAATGGAAAATACTGATATTAACCCACACACCTATGAACACCTGATTTTTGACAAAACAGCTAAAAGAATACAATGGGGGGGAAGCATTTCAACAAATGGTGCTGGCACAATTAGATGATGGTGTGTAGAAGACTGCAGATAGACCCATGTCTATCACCAGGCACAAAACTCAAGTCCAAATGGATCAAAGACCTCAACATAAATCCAGTCACTCTGAACCTCTTAGAAGAGAAAGTAGGAAGTACCTTGAGCAAATTAGTATAGAAGACTGCTCCCTGAACATAACTCCAGTAGCACAGACACTGAGAGCAACAATTAATAAATGGGACTTCCTCAAACTTAGAAGCTTTTGTAAGGCAAAGAACACAGTGGACAAGGCCAACGGCAGCCCACAGACTGGGAAAAGATTTTTACCAATCCTACATCTGACAAACAGCTGATCTCCAAAATATACAAAGAACTCAAGAAACTAGTCAACAAAACACCAAATAACCCTATTAAAAAATGGGGTACATAATTGAAGAAAGAACTCTCAATAGAGGAAATCAAAAACGCTGAAAGACCCTTAAGAAAGTGCTCAACATCCTTAGCTACCAGGGAAATGCAAATCAAAACAACTTTGAGATACCATCTTACTCCTACCAGAATGGCTAAAATTAGAAACATCAATAACAACTTGTGCTGGAGAGGATGTGGAGATAGGGGGACACTCCTCCACTGCTGGTGCGAGTGCAAACCCATACAGCCATTTTTAGATCAGTATGGCATTTCCTCAGGAAAATGGGAATTAGTTTACCACAGTACCCAGCAATTCCCCTCTTAGGTATATACCCAAATGATCCACATCCATGCAACAAAGACATGTGCTCAACTATGTTCATAGCAGCATTATTTGTAATAGCAAGAACCTGGAAGCATCTTAGATGCCCCTCAACTGAAGAATGGATAAAAAAGATGTGGCACATCTACACAATGAAATACTACTCTACAGAAAAAATATAATGGAATCTTAAAATTTGCAGGGAAGTGGATGAAACTTGAAGAAACCATCTGGAATGAGGTAACCCAGTCACAAAAATAGGAACAAGGTATGTACTCACTCATATATGGATTTTAGACCTAGAGCAAAGGATCACCAGCCTATAAATCACACCACCAGAGCAACAAGTATACAAGGTGTATTATAGGAGATTCATATATGGTCCCTCACAAAAGGGGGAAGGGATAAGTCCCCCAGAGCACAAGGGAAGTGGGGGGGGGCAGTGAATGGAGAGAGAACTAGGAGAAAAAGAAGAGGAGGAAAGGAAAGCACGTGTGACCAGGAAGATTGAGTCAGGGTTGGAATAGAAGACAGAAAAGAGAGAGAGAGAGAGACAGAACATAAAAGAGGGAGCCATTACTGGTTTGAAGAGGAAACTGAACCTACAAGACTGACTACAACTAACAATTTGAGCAACCGTGGAAAGGCTACCATAAAGGCCCTTCCCTGATAGTGAGATCATCAACTAAATTATCCACCATCATGGAGCCCTCATCTAGTACCTGTTTGAAACAGAAGCAAACACCCATAACTAAACACTGAGTTAAACAAGAATCCAGATGCAGAGAGAGGGGACAAGACCAGGTTGCAGAAACACACAAAGACAGCTGACCTGAACAAGGAGGAGCTATGGGCCCCCCAGACTGATAGCTGATAATCCAGCAGGGGACTGATTCTGACACCCTGAATATGGGTCTCAGCTAGAAGGGTTGAGCAGTCTAACGGACCTCAGACAGTAGAACTGGGATGTATTCCTAGTCCACAAAAGGACCTTGCAGATACATCTCCCATAGAGGGATACTCCCTTAACCTAGAGACAGGAGAGATGTCCTAGTCCTTACTTCAAAGGAATTGACAAATTTACATGACCCTACCTGGATAGCATAGCCCTACATGTGGAATGTGGGTGGAGGAATGGGAGGGGAGGGGAGCGTGGTCAGGGTGCATGTGAGGAGGGAAAGAGGGTATCAGGGAGGGAGGAAGGGAGGGAGGGAGAGGAAACTGGGATCAACATGTAAAATTTTTAAATTATATTATTAATAAAAAAAGATTTTCATCTCCTTAGACATTTAAATGATTTTTATTTGAACATTATATACAAATTTATAATATAATATGTTATTTCAACATGTAAATTATATAAGACTTTTAAGTCTCAGATTAACCAATTAGTTTAATATGCAATTTCATAGGCTAAATGCCATTTGATGATCTTACAATCCACTGAAACAAAATCTATTTAAGGCAAAGACATGACAGTACCTGAAATGAGAAAAAGAAAAGTCATGGAGGCTGGATTATAGATGGCTAACATAGGGATGGCTCCCATCCCTAAGATAATATCTAATTTTTCTCTTTTAAAGGAACAACTGTTACAAACAATGGGATGACTTAATGCTACATTATACCTTGTTAATGTTATGTTCTGTATTCCCTTCCCCAATGGTTGACATACCAACATCCAGGCTTGCAAAGTACCATACTCACAGATTCAATGTTAGCATTGCATATTTGCCAACATTTATTTATTCAGGAAAATAGTAACCACAGAAAAGCACTGAAAAAAAAAAAACAAATCACATCACTTCTTCAACTCATAAGTCCACATTTGTAAAGACATGAAATGAGAAATAAAAGAGAATACTATAATGATTGTGCTGTATAGTTTATGTGTGTGCCTGTGTGTGTATGTGAATATGTGTCCTTGTTAATGAATGCATTTGTAGAAGTCAGAGGTCAACCCCACATGTTGTTATTCAAGTGCTATCTTCTTATTTTTTGAGACTGGGTCTCTTCCTGACCTGTTAGAACTGAGTGATGGTGCTATGCTAGCAGGTCAATGAACTCAAAGGAACTACCTGTCTCTGCGTCCCCAGTATTGAGGTTGCAGTGCGTGTTATAGTTGCTTTTCTAACATGTGTTCTGGGGTTACAACTCAGGAACTCATGACTGTATGGCAAGTGTTTTATCAACCAAGATCCTCCCCATATCATCATATTTTTACCAGAGTAACCCCATATAAACACAATCAGCTGTTTAGAGGATAACGAGTAAATTTAAGTTGGATAGTAGATTTTTCATAAAATAACAAGATGAGTACAACAAAAATATCTTTCCATAAGTGCTATATAATAGAGCACACAAAAAATGTAGGCAAATACTTGAAGAAGTGTACTCATGTGGCAACAATAATGCTTTGAGTTGATATAATCAAGGCTAAAGGAAACAAAAAATGACTTAAGATACGTAGTGAATTTGATATATTTACTGCTAAAATTTACAGAATGATCATTAGAAAATAATCATTAAGGTGCTTTACATGATAAGCCGGAAGTTAGGAGGTGGGTCATTTGAAGAGTGGCCAAAGAGAATCACTAATGTATTACCTTCCTTTTCTTAGTGCTATGACAAACTACATGATAAGAAGCAACTTAAGCGAGGAAGGGTTTGAGGATGCAGAAATTGTTACTGCAGAGAGGACATGGCATGGCACTGAATTGAGTGACAGAGGTAGCTGCGAGAGTTCCTTCACCTCTGCACAAGTCAGGAAACAGGAAGGGATGCCAGCACTCTGCTGACTTGTTTCTTTTCCCTTTTTATGTCAGTCCATGATCCCTGTTCAGCCCACGTTCATGGTGGATATTTTCTCTTCAATCAAATCTCTCTAAAAACACTTTGACATGCAACAGCATATCTCAACAACAGCCTAACTGTTATTAATCCAGTCAAGTAAGTAAATGAAAGTAACCACCACAAATTTATCCCTTTTCAATCTGAAATGCAAACATATAACTTCAGAACACAACCCACCAAACACAGCCCTAGAGCTTCACGGCCTTCTCACAATGCAACTTTGACAATCATAATAGTTCAACAATTTTAACACTGAAAATATCTTCTGAAAATGCAACTTTAAGCAACTATTAAAAGGTTACATATTTCTAATATGTAGTTGCACAAAATAAAGCTTCCTACTCTAAAATAGAGGAAGGGTGACATAGTAAAGAAAGACTGAGCTGAGAGAGGCTGAAACCAATACAGGCAAACGCGATGTCCTGAAACTCCACCTTAGATCTTTTGCTCACGGTTGCATTATTTAAGTGTCAATAGTGGGAGAACCCACATTCTCTACAGTTCTGCCACATTATACACACAGCTCCTCTATTCTGCCAGTTCCATTCTGTCTGCATCATTCCTTTTGTATAATCTGGGGAATTAAAATTTCTGCCTTTCTGTGATGTCAAGATTAACTTAAACCCCACCGTTTCATGTAGATGTCTTCCAGGGTGTCATTTAGTCATTATGCATTGTTTAGACTCAGCAACTTTCTGATACCTTAGTGCAGACTCCAAATCACCCTAACATGTTAATTTTTCTGGTTTGCAAAAGAAACACCATGCAGAAAGTAATGCTGAATTTTGTTTCCATCATGTGGTGTAGTTTGACTTCAATCTGCCAAGGCTGTAGTAGCCTCTGCACTGTCATAGCTGAAAGTAGAAAAACATTTTTTTTTTTTTTTGGTGGTAACTTTGATCAGGGAGTCTCTTCAAGTGGAATTTTCAGTTAAATGTCTCTTTTCAAATAGATTTTCACAAGCAAAATCTTTTTAGAGGCGAACTTTTGACTTGAAGTCAAAGCTAAGTTGTGGTGCTTGTGTCTTTAAATTAATTCATGCTTCCTTCCTTTCCAAACTCCACATTTTTCATGTCTTTCAGTTTCACAGGTTGTTTTCTCTCACTGAAAATCTGGACAAGAACAGTAAGTAGGGACCAAGCCACAGTCTGAATGCTGTGATGTCTTCCAATGAACACATTAATAAATCACTTGAATTCCTTTATGTACAATTATCCAGGACATGAGCAGAATATAACACAAATGAATAGTCCTTTCCCAACCGAGGCTGTGTTTCACTCTGAAACCTTGTAATTTCAGGCTTTCCCGTAAGCATTTCTATTTGCACGTATTTTCTACACCCTCTCTAGCATGGCTCATGGAGCTCTGCTAGGGCTACCCTAGGGCTGTGGTAGCACATGACTCCACATGTTTACAAATTTCTCCCCAGTAGTTAAAGAAACAGCACCACTTTCAGAACCATCTCTCCATGTTTGTTACATTTGTCATTGTGACCAAATATCTGTCAAGAGGCAACTAGTGGAAAGAAAAATTAATTTGAGCTCAGACTTTGAAGGTATGCTCTGTCACACTGTGAAAGGCTTGAGCAGAAGTAGTGGGGGTGGGAGGAAATATTAGAGACAGGGAGTGGGGAGCTTTCTGTGAAACTGTCTCTCCTAGAAATGTCAGAAGCTAAAGCGGAAGTCTTATTAACATGGCTGCTGAAACATGACTTGAAGAAGGCTATAAATAATACATATGTTAGTGTGGATGGGAGAAGCTCAGAAGGCCTAATCCCTAGAGGAAGAACCACAGGCAACTAAGGAATTCTGAGAGTAGAAGAAATGGTCTTTCTGAGATGAACACACTGGTAGGTTACCCAATACCAAATAGTCATCCTTGAAAACACACACATATAGAGACTGGAAGAGATGTTTGCCCAAAGTCAGGAAGCAAATATAAACAGATAGATGCTCAAGTGGCCTTTTCTTGGTCTGGAATCTCATCCCATGAGACTATGCAAATAGGTCCCTCCTCATTAGTGTTCTTTCTAGAAACACCTTCACAGACATATCCAATGGTCTGCCTGACTTAATGCCCTAGCTGTATCTTAAACCTATTGGGATTTAATAAGGATCAGGATAAACAATTAGGACAAATAGATGTTTATTATGGGAGAAATAACTCACAACATAGGCAGATGAACACGGCAGGTTCCACCAATCCTAAGCCTTCCAGCATCAACCACCAAAGAGAGCTGCCCCGACCCTTCCCAGCCTTTTCCCCCCAGGTCATGTCCGGCCCAGTCTCCACCCACAATGGGCATGGCCTAAGCCACAGGTACAGACAAGGTGAATGTCTCACTACAATTCCCCTTTTGGTCTAAAGAAAAGATTTGGGCTTGATACAAAACTATATACAAAACAGCGAATAACATGTGTGCTCTAAGAAGAGGAAAATTGAGAACAAAACGACCTACATATCTAGTCCTAGGGTGAAGGCATAATGGAGTTTACAATAGAGTTATCCTAAGCTAGAAAGCTTAAGTCTAGTACCTAATATATCGAACTAGGAAGAAAGAATAATAGTTGTGAAGTTTAATCTACAACCTCATCAAGACCTGAGAAGAAAAATAGCGATACTAGGGTAGACCAGCGGCAGGCGGGCTATCGGAAAACAAGCTACAGTTGGCGCCCAACGTGGCTATAAGAACTTTCACTTAAAACTAATAAAAGCTTAAGAAATGTTTTAGAAACAAAGGAACAGAGACTAGCAAAACTTCTTGGTAGCAGCATTTTCTCGGTTGAATTTCTTTTGCTGTAGACCGAGATTTGCTCAGCTCCTTTAAGGAAGGTTTTCAAAATTTGCATAAGCTTCCAAAAAAAACCCTGCATTGCTTTTAAAGAGCTCTGCTAACAATTCATTGGTGTGTACAAGAGCTGCAATGAAGGTTTACACTGTGTTTTCAAAAATATGCTGGCTTGGGAGAGAAAAAGAAATAGGATACGGTGGTTTAAAAAGAAAAAAGGAAGTAGAATGGCTGGGTGTGGTGGCACATACCTTTAATCCCAGCACTCAGGAGGCAGAGGCAAACAGATCTCTGTGATTTCAAAGTAAACCTGCTATGCAGTGAATTCCAGGTCAGATAAAAGTTACAGAGAAACCCTGTCTCAAACTATGTAAAAATAGAAGTAGAAGAAATGGAGTAATAAAAAAGCCAAGTAAAGATGGAAAGCACAGAGAGATTTTGGATATGCACGATTTTGTTGTCTTAAAATTATTTGACTGCTAAGAAAATAACAACTACTGATAAAAGAAATGCTGCTGGATTAATTCAACTTATATATTTTAAAAATGCTTTGACTCAAAAATTTAAGCCTAAGGACAAGTTACTGGGAAGAAGGATTTTTATTTTTGTTTCCACAAAAAATGAAAACCTGTGGATTCCTTCCAGACTAATACGGTTTGATCAAGCAAGACCTCCTGAAGCAACGTCAATGGGACAATACAGCTTTGCAGACCACTACAGCCAGGATTTCTGCATCTTCTTAGGATCCCCATGACAGCGCCTCCTACCAGCAGGAAGAAATTTGGAAAGAACGATGCTCAAATTCCTAAATATTGTTTATAAATGTTTATTTTCATTTAAATGGGCTTGGTTATAAATGGCTAATGACAACAAACAATCTTTTTAAAGGTAAAAAGGAAATTATGTTATAGATAGGAATATTTTTCTTTGAAATGGATTTTCATTAATTGATACAATTTAAGGTCAATTTTGTGATATGTATTTTTCTCCTCTTGTTTAGGTATTGTGTTTACATAGCTCATTGAAAATTGTAATGTATAATTTAATGCACATTGTAGATAGTTACCTATAATAGTCAAAACTTAGGTGAGTTAGGTTTTCTAGATATGCAGAGATGTATTTGAGATGAATAGGCATTCTTCAAACCTTTCAAAGACCTACAGAAAATGGCATTTAAAATGGTTTATGGTTTTTCTTGACAGTGAGGAACACTACTCCTGGTAACACCACCTGCATCAGAAAGGAATATGGACATCGAAGAAACACATTATGGAGTTTGCTTCTAATATGGGAAGACTAGCCATTTGGGCAAGGTACTGCTCTTCTGGACTGTTTGACTTTATGCAGGACCCACAAAAAGGTGACTGCTGATTCAAGATGGACATTGCTACAGGATTCCTGCTTCATGGAAGAGGCTGCCAGACAGCCAGACAGTCTACAGGACACAGAGAAAAGTGATTGACAAGTTGCCAATACAGATGGACAGTTTAAAGTTTCCTGCTTTGCTGAGGAGTCTGCCAGACACACTATGGCCTATGGGCTGAAGATGGAACATTACAGAAGAACTTCAGGTGACTGACCAGGCAGTGAATTGTCTCTGTCATTTTTAGAGTTTATATACTTTCATTCTGTGGTCTTTGAAGAAGTTGAAGAGAGATAGTTATGGTTATAGTTTTCCTTAGTTAGGATTAAAGATAAGTCTAAGAACTTTAGACTCACAAAGATAAAATAGATGATATTTTCTTTAAGTCTTACAAAATATTAATGGACTAAATATTGTTAACTGTGATTCTTATTTGATAACTGTTGTGTGATATATTTTGCTATGTTAAGGTTAAAACCCTTCTTTTTATTTTAGACAAAAAAAAGTGGAGCTGATGGGTGATGTTATTCTGTAAATATGTTTCTCATACTGGTTAATTAATAAAGCACTGTTTGGCCAATGGATAAGCAAGATAGGCGGGGCTAGGAGACAAGGAGGAAGGAGGAAGTAGTTAGGAGGAGTCAGCATGTAGAGTAAGACCGCCGCTCTCCAGTAAGATGAGCCACGTGGAAATACTTAGAATAATAGAAATGGGTTAATAATTAAGACAGAGCTAGCCCATAAACAATATTAGGAACTCGCCAACAGGATTGTATCAAATACAGAATCTCTGTGTGTTATTTGGGGTTTGCACGCCAGACCGGTGGCGGGTAGGCTGGTGGAAAACAAGCAACATAAACCAACAAATGTCATCCTAAATTTATCATCACAAATGGTAATAGAGAAGTTTTTTGAGCCCTATTTTAATTTGCTAATCACATAAAATCTTTATTTCCCAAATATTATACCTGGAATTTTCAGTCAGAATAGTTATAGAGTAAAATCTATGGTAATGACCTCAGATTCATTTAATATTTGCTTTCATATAGTTTTCATGTCTCCATTATCATGCTTTTGAATTGAATAATAATCATTGGCCATACGTCAGGAATACACATGACTCAAAGTTCCAACGATTAAAGGAGACTAAGACTTTGTAGACATTTTAGATGGACAGAAAGGCTATGGCCTTCATGTGTAGTCACCTCCATGTTGCTGATGAGGCTCTGCCCTTAGAAGGGAATGTATTGAAATCCCGTGTAAGTTGTTATAAAAGCCCGAGCCTGAACCCTGGATCGATGTCTGATTTGTTTCTCTGTAATGCTGTCCTTCAGTATACTATGCTGTCTTCAGAAGAACCAAGAGGATACTGATGTACTACCCTCAAATATCTTATTACATATATTATTTATAAAATAAACTTGCATCAGATATTACTTTCTAATAAGGTAAAATGAACTAACTTACTCATGAAGCAATGAAATGCAGTCTAACCTCCCATCTGCTGGAAAGAGCCATACCCACACACTCAAAGAGAAACTAAACTTAGTAGAATTGTAGGAGAAGGGATATGGGATGATTATCTGGAAGATTGGATCAAGGGATTCAAAATGTAAAAAAGAGACTATGAGGGTCAAACCAAGAAGTGTTTTTCATATTTACAATAGATACATTACACAATGATCATCAGAAATGTCACCAAAAATGATACTTGAGAACAGAAAAATTCTAAATAATAGTGTAAATAGCTACTAAGGAGACAAATAGAAATGCAAACAATTTGTTCATTATGTTTCTTATTAATCTTAGTGTGAAAGCATTAAAACTTATATTGGAGCACTTTTGCTTTGAGTGTAAGCAAAGGCACAGCTTTAGTAGACATTAATTTTATTCTTTAATGTGTCTTAAAGATTTACAAAACTTCTAAAATATGTGAGATATAAGAATGAAAATGCATTTGACAGGCTATAGCATTTATTTTAGTATCACATGATTTTCATAAAAGTCCTTTAAAATTATATTATTTTCTTTTTTATGGTTTTGTTTTTGTTTTTTGTTTTTTTGTTTTGTTTTGTTTTGTTTTTTTTTCAAGACAGGGTTTCTCTGCATTGCTTTGGAGCCTGTCCTGAAATTCACTCCATAGACTGGCCTTAAACTCACAAAAATCCACCTGCCTCTGCCTCCCGAGTGCTGTGATTAAAGGTGTATGCCACCAACACCCTGCATAATTTTATTATTTTTCTTGATATCAATTTTATAAACTTTAGTTTTTGAGTTTATAAAATAATTAGATCATTTTTCATTTACATTTCCTCCCTCAAACCTTTCCATGTGAGCCCTCCTCCTTGTTCTCTTTAAAAATTTATGGCCTCTTTTTCTTTAATTTTTGTTATATACACACACACACACACACACACACACACACACACAGAGAGAGAGAGACAGAGACAGAGACAGAGAGAGGGAGTAAACACATATACAACCTATTTAGTCTGTATGATTTTACTTGTATGTGCATGCTTACAGGGCTCTCCACTAGCTATTGAATAACCTATTGGTGTGTTTATCCTTGGAAGACACTTTCTCCCAGTCTTACCATTCTTTAATTGCCTGCAGCTCTTTGCCTAATGATTAGGTCTTCTGAGCTTCTTCAAGCCACACTGACAAGTTTATTGCTGCCAGCCTTGTTCAGGTCACATTTCAGCAGCCATGTTAGTGAGACTTCAGGTTTAGCTTCTGACATTTCTAGGAGAGACAGTTTCACAGCTAACTTTCTTTTCCCTCACCCTTATTATATGTCTGTCTCTTATTCCCACCCTAACCATTTCCATTCTTGGCTTTGAGCCGTAGGTACAGAAGTTGTCTTGTACATCCATCAATTGAGATTTGGCTCTATAATGACATGTATATTGATTGTAGTTTTCTGTAATGGTCTTTGTCTATGGTAAATGGACACTTCTTTGATGAGGAGTGATGAATACACTGATTTGAGGTACAAAGATAAATATCTAGAGAGTAGATGGGCATTGCACTGGTTTAGTAAAGTGCTGCTTGTAGGCTCTCTACTAAGATCCATGGTTTCACTAGCATTAAGAAGGATGCTGGCTAGGTTTCCAATACCAGACATGGTTTCCTTCTTGTTGATTAGGCATTAAGTCTAAGTAGAGAGCTCTTGGTTACCAGCAGGCCTTGCATATTCCACAATATTGCATCTATAGGGTTATTGTATCATGCTTGTTTTTGCTATTGTTCATAATCTTCATACATAATGGGACTGTTGGTTACTTCCCTCCTTCGGAACCTTCATGGTTCCTTTTGGTACCATGAAAGTCAGTCTTCAGGGAGGACAGTGTGAGGTCAGATCCAGTGTGGAGGACACTTCAGGACACTGGGTTTGAAGTGCTTGGTGTCTTGAGCAATAAAGACAATAGGGACATACTTTTCACCTCTGGGGGTGGGCAGTAGCAATAGCCTGTAAAATTCTGGGAGTCTCTTGGAAAACATTGATCAACAACACAAAAGAAGGCTTCTCATGCCTGCTGTTGGTTTGTTAGTTTGTCTATGACTCCTGAAGGGAGCATTGTCACCTCAGATAGGAAATTTGTATTTAAACTATACATATGAATATTCATGTACAAATATCTGTATTATAGGTGATTTTAGGTAGTTAATAGTATAATTTGTCAAAACTTTTTCAGAAATCCTCCCTGTTTCTTCTGTATTTGTCTTTCATTCATTATCAATTTTTGAAAGAGAAAAGCTAAAGTGTTTATTAGTTTTTAAAATAAGCTAAGATTATTCCAAATTTCTTAACAGTAGATAATAAAGAACATTTATGGTTCCTGCATATAAAACTGCTGAAATTACTTCAAACATTAATTTTAAAATATCCTTCCAAATTATTTTTTCTTGAAAAGTAGGTATTTTCTTATTTTTTATTAAAGTGTGATCTTTATTTTGAAAGAATAACTAAAGTTGTTTTTTAAAAATTATGTTTCTTTTCCATTTGACATGTTTATATTACCACCATAATGTGATATACTGAAACACTTAAGTATGTAAAAACAGAAAAAAACTTTGCTGACTGGTATATGCTCAGTATATTGCCCCATTCTCTGTCTATGATTACCAATACTTTTAGCATATCATCAGGAACAATTGCTTCCTCTGTAGAATTTAATTTCCCCACATCATTGCTTATTTACAAACTTCAATAGATGCTTCCAGATACTGTTCACTCATGTTCTATGAAGTACTGAGTCAAGCTTGCATTACCTAAAAAATACATGAAACAAAACACCATACGTTCTGTAGCTCTGGATGACATGTGTTAAATGTCTTTTAAAGCATAATGGCTTCCTAACATTATTAGTTAAAATCTCAATATATAACAGAAGAAATCCCTAAATACACTGGCAATAAATCCATATTTGAAACATTCTTCTGGAAATTTTTATGGTTTAAAAAATATTTTATGTAATTGAAATAAAAATACAAATAAGTTTAAATGCTATTAAATGAATATATATTAGAATATCTGTACTCATTATATTTATCTCCATATTAAACATTTATGTGATAAACTATTTGCTGTTACTATAACAAATATTTGAAATAATCAACTTATAAAGAGAAATACCAAACTTCAAACTATAGAGCTATTGTGATAAAAACAGCCTGATTCTAGCATAAAAATAGAGATGTAGACCAATGGAAAAGATTAGATAAGCCAGAAATAAAACATAAAAGCTATGCCTACCCACATAATTTTTGACAAAGAAGTAAAAAATAATAATAGTACGATAGATCATTTGACAAATGATGCTGGAAAAACTGGATTTTTATCTGCAGGAGAATTAAATGAAACTCTTAGCTCTCATCTTGTACAAAAATCAATTCAAAATGTATACAAGTCCTTAATTTCAAATCTGAAACATTGAAACTTTTCGAAGAAAATACAGGGGACACCCTTCATGATATTGGGGTCAACAAGAACATTTTAAATAGATACCAATAGCACAGGTGTCACCCTCAAGTAGCAACAGACATGACTACATGACAATAAAAAGGTTTTCTACAACAAAAGAAACAACCAGCATAGTTAACACAAAGCCCTCAGGATAAGGGAAAGGCTTTATCAGCCACAGCCACATGGAAGACAAGGGGCTACTACCCACAATTTACCAAGATTTGCATAAACTTATACAAATAATATAAAACTGCCAGTAAAAAGACTGGGCAAATAAACTGAATACAGAGTTATTAAAAATACTATAAATGGCTAATAGCTGTTTTAAAAACCGCTCAATATTGCTAACCATCACAGTTGGTTAACACAATATTGCAAGTCAAAATTACATTGAGATATCATCTACTCCAATCAGAATGGTATCCATAATCCTGGCAACAAATTTTGGAAAGGATATGAAGAGAGTTACAGAGACAGAGAGAGAAAAAGAGAGAGAGAGAGAGAGAGAGAGAGAGAGAGAGAGAGAGAGAGAGAGAGAGAGAGAGGAGCGTTAAAGAGGACTATCCTTATTTATCATTGTGAAATCAGTTTGAAGAATTTTTATGATTAAAAATAGAATTACCAAATGACCCAGCTACTTTAATGAATTTGCATGCAGATTCATTAAAAAAGAACAGATTCATATGTGGAATCTAGCTAATGATATATGTTTACATGTTAATAAAGAATTATAACCATGTAACATGAAGAAAAGAACAAAGAATATTAAATAGAAAGAGACAAAAAAAAGGTTGAAAGAAGGTAGTAGACAGGAGTTATGACAGAGATAATTGTTTTTCTAATTATAATTCAGAAAGAGGTCTTGTTTTGCTTGGGGTTTAGGCAAATACATAAAATATATTCAATACTGAACATGTAAAATGCAATGTGATGCTCCTCAACCTTGCTCTGAATGCCTATATTCTAATTGTACAGAAGTTCATTGGTTTTATAAACTTTGGGTCTGGTTAGTTTTGTTGTGTGGTGGATTTATTTATTTGCAAGTTTTTCTTTAAAAAATAATATTTATTTAAGAAATAAAGAGAGCAATTATTTTGACTCAGAGTTGTGTAGATTCCACCCCATGATCAGATAGACCCATTCCTTCTAAGGTTCTATGGGAGGGAACAAACAACAAAAGGAGGAAAAAAAGCAACTCACTAACCTTGCTGTAGCTACATTATAGGGAGCAAACCAAAGGGCCAATGTGTGCAAGTCCCCTTTAATATCACATATCCCAAAGAAGACCCAGCAGGCCCACTTTTTAAAGATTCTGCTACTTCCCAAATATAATACATACTGGAGGTGAGAGCTTTGACACATGGATCTTTGGGGCCATTTGAGAATAACTATAATATAGCAACATAGATTGCTTTACAAACTGATCAACATATCTCATAGAGGTTATAGCAGGAGGAGGAAACAACTCTACCCAGCTCTACTCTTTAAATTCTAGGACTTGCATTATTCACATATTTCTTGGCAGGCACTCACGGTTGATATTCAGCAATCTCTCCCCACTGTTACCCTTGTCTCACGTACCCTGTAAGGTTCTGCTCTACTCCCTTGCTTTTGGGTTTTGTGTACTCCCAGAAACATGTACTTCAGAAGACAAGGATAGTGGACAATTGCTTCTAGCCACTTCATCCTCTAATCCTAGTGACCTCTCTTTAGGTGTTAGATACCCGAGAGTACTGAGCAGGACAATATAATGTCACCTTCTCACTCCTGAGATCCAAGACCTTGAGCAGACATTGGTTCATTTCTATTTGTTACACAGCAGCAACTTCCTCATATTCTCATCAGCATCTGAGATGCAGTAATTGTCCCTTGGTACTGCTCTTCCCACTCTGCCAGAGGCTTTCTACTTTCTCCAATGGTGCACACTTCTGCTGGAAATAACTTTTATTTCTCCTTTAAACTCAGGGATTTTTTAAATTCACTTGTCCATTTTGAAAGATTTTATTTCATATAATTAGAAAAACCCAGGCACCCACAGATCGATGAAAAGCAGACCAATATAAATGAACATGAACAATGTATAGAGGTGACCAGTCTTGCTAGAGTATTCTTGTCTTGCCGGGTCCTGCCACCCCTCTCAGTCCCAAAGAAACACACAGAGATTTATATTAATGAGTAGACTACTGGCCAATGGCTAGGGCTTCTTATTGGCTAGCTTTGCTTTAAGTAGTAACCCATTTCTATGAATCTAAGTATTTCCATGTGATCTTATCTTACTGGAGTAGGGTCTCAACCAGGTACTCCTTCCTCCAATACATGGTGTCTCTTTCTGCAGGCTCTCTCTGCCTACCTTTCCCAGAATTTTGTTTGTATTCTAGTCCCACCTGTCTTTCTGCCTTTATTGGCCAAACAGTGTTTTCTTCATCAACCACTAAGAGAAACATAGATACAGAAGGACATTCCCCATCAGACTAGGATTTGCATTCTCATGAACTTCCCGAACACTTGTTCATGCTCCACTTGTTGACAAACTAACAAACAGATTAAGTGAGCACAGAGCAAGACATGATCATTTACAAGCCAGAAGGGCCCTCATTAGACTCAGCCCATGTCCACCTCCAATCATAGTTTCTGCCACTCAGAGCTCTGATTAAAGGAACCTGTTGCATGGGCAATGTAATCTATAGTATTTTGTTATGACCTGAGACAGTAAGGGACCCACAGAATATGAAACATGTTCCTCACTACTCACTTCATTAACTTAATCTCTGATTTAAAAAAACAGCAAGCAAATAATAGCAACAACAACAAGCTAGCAAGACATAGAAGAGTTTTATACAAAAAACATTAACAGAAAAAATTGTGTGCCTTACGTATTGTGCTATCAGCCAGCCAATGACACAGAGGCAGAGAGCTCAAATTTACTTTACAAGTGAGGACATTTCCCTATAAAATCCACCTCTCTCATGTTTTTTTTTATTTCCCCTTCTTCTGCTTTCTCATTTCACTTCTGGACATTTTGTAGTCACCCACACATTTCAGCATGCCTCTACGATGTGACTGATAGTGTGCTCAGAAAAGAAATCCACTAAGAAAAGCTGTGCTCCCTTTTTTTTTTTTATTTTAATGATGAATCTGGAAAGCTTCCCAGATGAAACATTTATTACACTAAATGCATTCTGCTGAAGAGGAAATTGACCAGAGACACATCAGGCAACTACATATATTTACAGTATGTTGACCTCTCTTTTTCCCGTTTCTGTGAAACATCTGTGACAGATCTTGCCAACATTTTTGACCTATGACTGGTTATTTGAAATCAGCCATTTCAATTTCAGATATGTGCATCTATGTTTATATAGCCAATGAGCCATCTTCACAAGACATTTTGAAGTCAAAATGTCAGTTTCCTGATTTAATGGAGATTGATAGAAAGTTCCATTTTTATTTATTTGTTTTGTTAAATATGAAAGTCATACAATTTTTTTGCAAAAACCTTAAATTCTCAAGACGTGATTGTGGCAGCACATTCCTCCCTTCAGTCATGCAGCAAAGGAAGAATTCATTACTCTGTTCAATTTCAGCAGAAAATCTTTAGGTATTTTCCCTGAGGCTCTATAGTAATTGTAGTTTAGGAGAAAAGACTATTGCATTACCATGTTTTGGAAGTCTTTGGGTTGTTAAAAATAAAATACTGTAATATTAATAATAAAAGCTAAATTTCTCTAATAAAATATCCAAATTTTGTAATGCTGTAAATTATAGATTCTTTTTAAGTAGCAAGATAATGATGTAAGTGGAAATGCACATCTGACCTAATGGGAGAGGTCATTGTCAAAATATGTTCAATAAATTGTTGTGTAAATTTATCTGAAGGCAATGTATGGGAATTTTATATTTAGTTATCATCATCAAGATATCTCACTATGTATTTGCAAATATTATAATCTCTGAAAAATATTTGAAGTCAGAAACATTTGGAGACCCAGGCAAGAGGGATAATGGATACTCAATTTGTATTGGGCTGATGAGCAAATGACATGAAGATTTTGAGAGGTCATATGAGTGAATAGTATTTCCCAGAAATACTATTGGCTTTGAAGCAATGGATTCTTCCCATTGGGTTACAAAAATAGTTCTTACATCAAATTCCACATTCCATAGACTTGAGTTCCACATTCCTTTTGTGTTGGTCCTGAGTATAACAATAATGTAGAATATCAATCGTTGCTCCATCAAATTGCCAGTGGAAAAAGAGCATGTCACTGGTAGCCTGTCATAAACAGCAACAGTGGCAATGTGATCATTCTGGAGGTATGCTCTGAACCATGCTGGCTTGTCACCAGCATGCACCTGAAATGAAGGACTAGCAGTTACTCCAATATGGTGTGACCTTAATTTTTTAAAAAGTGAGTTCTTGTACAATTTCACATATGCATTCTGTATACTCTATCTTGCCACAATCTTTTAGCTACCTTCCTTCTTATCAGCTGCCTCCCTCTTCTCTATGTCCTTTTCCAGGATTCATGACTCTCTCTCTCTCTCTCTCTCTCTCTCTCTCTCTCTCTCTCTCTCTCTCTCTCTCTCTCTCTCTCTGTGTGTGTGTGTGTGTTTCTCTCTCTCTCTCTCTCTCTCTCTCTCTCTCTCTCTCTGTGTGTGTGTGTGTGTGTGTGTGTGTGTGTGTGTGTGTGTGTGAGCCTACATTTCATCAGTGTATGAGACTATTGGAATAAGGCATCCATTAGAGACTGTCAGGATAGCAATTAGGTATACTACTAAAGGCCATGACTCCCCTTTCTCTTAACATATCTGCATCAACACATTTCAGCATCTAGGGATACTTATTTTTGCCTGGCTATTGGTGACCCCATTCTTATGCAGACTCAGCGTAGTCACCTGCATTTTTTGAGAGTCTATGATTATAATGACTGTGTGATATCAGAAGATAAAATTTTATAATTCTACTTTGTTATGAGCAGTTTTTCCACCAGCCTCATCCCCCATTGCCGCTCCAGCCCCAAATAACACACAGAGACGCTGTATTAGAATAATGCTGTTGGCCTGTTACTAGCATTTCTTATTGGCTAACTCTGTCTTAAATATTAACCCATTTCTATCAAACTGAGTATTTCCACATGGTCTTATTTTACTGGAGAGAGGGCATGAAATTCTGCTCTCTCCATCCTACATTTGAATCTCCTCCTACCTCTCTCTGACTCCTCGTTGTCTCCTAATCCCACCTATCTTGCTTTCCTATTGGCCAACATGTCTTTACTCATTAATCAATAAGAGAAACATATTTACAGAACGACATTTTCCATCATCTCCTCTTTTCTTTCTAAAATAATAAGGGTTTTAACCTTAACATAGCAAAATATATAACAAAACAGTTATCAAATATGAACCACAGTTAACAATAGTCTATTAACATTTAGCAAGTTTTAAAGAAAATATTCCATCATTTATTCTATCTTTGTGAGCCTAAAGTCTTACATGTAACTTATCTTTAAATCTAACTAAGGAAAATTATAACCATAACTATCTATTATATGACCACAGAAGGATAATATATAAACTCTAGAAATGACAGAGACATATTGCTATTTGATCACTCACCTAAAGTAGTTCTGTAATATTTTATCTTCAGCCAGAGGCCATAGTGAGTCTGCTACACTCCTCAGCAAAGCAAGAAATTGCAAAATGTCCCACCTGTGTTGGCAGTTTGTCAGTTACTCTTCTCTGTGTTCTGTAGACTGTCTGACAGACTCTTTCATGAAGCAGCAATCCTGTAGCACTGTCCATCTTGAATCAGCAGTCACTTTTCTGTGGGTCTTGCATTTCTAGTTTATACAGCATAAAGTCAAACAGTACAGACAAGAGCAGTATCTTGTTCAAATAGCTAGTTTTTCCATATTGAAACTAAACTCCATAACGAGTTTCTTTGATGCTCATCTTCCTTCCTGACACAGGTAGTGTTGCCAGGAGCAGTTATGTATCATTTTTAAGAAAAACCCGACACCATTTTAAATGCCATATTCTGTAGGTCTTTGAAAGGTTTGAAGAAAGCCTATTCGTCTCAAATACTTCTCTTTATATCTAAAAAGCCTAACTAACTTAACTATAAGCTTTGACTGTTATAGATAACTATCCATAATCTGTACTAAATTATATATTACATTTCTAAATGAGACAATACCTAAACAAGAGGAGAAATATACATATCACAAAATTGACATTAAATTTGTATCAATAAATGAAAATCCATTCCAAAACAAAGTATTTATATCTATATCATAATACCCCTTTTACCTTTAAAGAGATTGGTTGTGGTCATTAACTATTTATAACCAACCCCATTTAAATGAAAACAAACATTTATAGAAAATATTGGAAATTTGGACATTGTTCTTTCCAAACTACTTCTTGCTGGCAGGGGGAGCTGTCATGGGGATCCTAAGAAGATGCAGAAATCCTGGCTGTAGTGGTCTACAAGGCTGCCTTGTCCCAGCTGTTTTGAATATTGGATCACCTGGGACACTGCTTCAGGGGATCTGGCTTGATCAAACTATGTTAGTCTGGAAGGAATTCATAGATTTTTGTTTTCTGTGGAAACAAAAATAGAAATTATTTTCCCCAATAACCTGTCCTGAGACTTAAATTTTGGAGTCAAAGCACTTTTAAAATATATAAATTGAATTAATCTAGCAGCATTGTTTTAACAATTGTTGTTACTTCCTCAGTAGTCAAACAATACTAAGACAACACAATACCATATAGCATCCAGACTCTTTTTGAGACAAGGTTTTTCTGTGTAACTTTGGCTGCCCTGGAATTTACTCCATAAACTTTGAAATCACAGAGATCCACTTGCCTCTGCCTCTAGAGTGCTGGAATTAAAGGCATGTGCCACCAATGCACCAGCTCCTCTCTTTAGCTGCCCATATACACCATGGAATTGTTAGCAGTGCTTCTTAAAAGCCCTGCAGTTTTTATGTTGCTTAACCTCCCTTAAAGGAGACACATATTTCTGTTTCTCTCTAGCAAATCAGAGCCCAACTGTGAAAAACAAAATGTTGTTGCCGAGAAGCCTTAGTTGTCTCTGTTCCTTTGTTTTTAAAGCTCCTTTTTAAGGTTTTGTCAAGTTTTAAGTGGAAGTTCTTAGCAGCCACATTGTGGCATCATTTTGTTATGCGCATGTTTTCCTACTGGGACATTGAAGAAACGTGTTATGGAGCTTACTTCTAATGTGGCAAAACTAGCTATTTGAACAAGATACTGCTCTCATCTGTACTGTTTGACTTTATGCTGTATAAACTGGACATGCAAGACCTACAGAAAAGTGACTGCTGATTCAAGATGGACATTGCTACAGGGTTTCTGCTTCATGGAAGAGTCTGCCAGACAGTCTACAGGACACAAAGAAAAGTGACTGGCAAACTGCCGACACAGCTAGGACATTTTGCAATTTCCTGCTTTGCTGAGGAGTGTGCCAGACTCAATATGGCCTATAGGCTGAAGATAGAACATTACAGAAGAACATCAGATGATGAGAGATGTCATTCTGTAAATATGTTTCTATTATTGGTTTATGAATAAAGCCCTGTTGGCCAATAGGAAAGCAAGATATGTGGGACTAGGAGACAAGGAGAAGTTGGGGAGAGGTAGGAGATTCAAAATGTAGAACCTAGAGACAGAAATTTGGACCCTCTCTCCGGTATGATAAGACCATGTGGAAATACTTAGATTAATACAAATGGGTTAATATCTAAGACAGAGCTAGCCAATAACAAACGCTAGTAACCCGCCAACAGCATTATATCTAATACAGCATCTCTGTGTGTTATTTGGGGCTGGTGCAGCACTGGGACCAGGCAGGCAGGGAAACCTACTCCGTAACACTTCTTCAAATCTTATGACTGATATTTTCTTTCTGTCCCCTCTTCCTCAGTGTTTCTTGATGCCTTGTTTAGGACTGAACACTACACTCAACCACCATTTATTCTCAGTATCTTGTACAGCTATAAGTCTCAGCTTTTATTGCTGTTCTATAAGCCACATGTTTCCTATCTAAACCTTGGGGAGAATAGAGTTTAATTCATCTAAGTATCATAAGTATTGAGGATAACAAAACACTGCAAACCAAGTAATTACTATTGACTATGACAATATTCTTAATAGTTTATTATGATAAGTTTACACATGGGATCTCATTCTATTCTGATAATCATCCTTTACAGTGGTGCATTGTTAAAAGATTGGTGTCAGTGTTCTAACTATGTCAGATCCATTTTCTCTCAATCTCCATGGCTCTTTGCAACTAATTAGCTGAGAGTCATTCACGGGTACAGTGAAATGCTCACCAGCTTTGTGCTCTCCTTTTGGCATATCAGAATCTAACTCTATGCTTCTTTTAATAAAAGGAAAAAAACATGTAGACATTTTGACCCAAATTTTAGAACACACACAATAATTTATAGAATAAATCACAAGGAGTCAGAGTCAAGCCAATTTTACTTGCATGGTTTTTATGAGCACTTATATTTATTGCAGCTGTATGAAATTAAAAACTCAACTGTGTACCTGTCTGCAATAAACATGGCACAGCCTAAGACACTATGCTGGTAGTGTGCTTTTTAAAGATCATTTTTTAAAAATGACACAATCTTCTGTTCTGGCAATATTTTCTTTTGAATCACTTCCTTAATGCAGATTCCTTGAGCCACAGTGGGAGCATTGTGAAGTTTTTGGTAAAATTCCTCATCTCCTTGAATGTCTGAGATAAGCATAACATTAAACCTGTCCTGTACTTTAGATGAAATGCAATGATCTAGACCTATAGCATGCTAAAGTCTTTTGTCACTGAACAAATTCCACAGTAGGCAAGGTACACTGTATGTCATAGAACATTAAAAAGATCATTCAAGCAAACGAAAATAATAAACTGGGAAGCCATAAATCTCAAACACCCTTGGTGACTGTTAAAAATCTGCCAAAATTCTCTGTCTAATGATGTGATTCCAATCAACCCAATTTATCAACCTTATGGGCTGATTAAAGCTATATTACTCTGTTAAGATTAACTCTTTACTGTTGAGAATTAAGATTTTGTACATGAAACACCAGACTGATTGCCTGGGATCTAGTGACTACACATTCTTAACAGTATTTGTGATTCTTAGAACTTTCACCTGATTTATGGTGTATCCTCAAAATGCTGTGCTACATTTCTTTATGGTTTTTAGAAAGCATGCATTTATCTTGAAATCAGCACCTATTTTCAGAAAGGATTCAATTCACCCCAGAAAGAGCCCTGTCACTGAGCCTGCAGCTTTAGTCCTTCAGGTATAGAATCAGAAGGTGTCTGCTTACATATTGAGCAGGGAGGGAGCTCCATTAATCTCAGAAAAGCATTCTTTGTCTAGGAAAAAAAAGTTTCATTCCATACTTTTTCCACATAAAGATGTGACATTCAAGTCGAAGTGGATGGAATTCGTTTTTATGAATAGGGCCCTTGCTGACTAATTCTTTTCTAGGGAGGGTAATGGGCAAATGCTATCCAGATGCGTTCCTCTGGAACAGTTCCCAGTTTGGAGAAGTGAAAACTACTGTACTTGCAGTATAATAAAGGGCTACAGGGTAACACAATATCCAGGCAAGCAGTACAGTATCACCTCTCTCCTGTCTGCCTAGTCTTCTACAGCCAGGGCTGTCACAGAGATCTTGTGTGTCCCACTGATAACTCAGACTCATTTGGGAACAGTCTATTCCTTCCTTCACTCATTCACAGGAGAAACATAAGCAAATCAAAATGGCATGGCAGAGAAGTTACGAGGTTTCTCATAGCTGAAAATAAAAAGAATTTTACAAGTAGATGGACAAGGGGAGAAAATTTCCTCATTGTCCACAAACAGTTGTCAAACCTCACAGGTTCTCTCCAAATTCTAGTCTTCTTTGTCCTTCTTTGCTCTCTGTAGGATCTCCCTTCTGCTCTATATACTGATCAGTTTTAATCCATACATCTATCTACTTATTAGCTATAGTCCATAGCTCTATCTATTGATTAACTTTAGTCCATATCTCTACTGATTATCTGTAGACCAAGGCTCCATGGCTCTATCTACTGATCATAGCTCTATCTACCTCTTTTCTCCATGTTCTGTTCTTTCCTTTGTGGTTATTTTTATATCTATCATATATATTGATGTAATATCATATCATTGATGTAAATGTATTATTTATGCTTTTTTTTGACCCAGTCCCCTGATTCATATATACATATATATATATATACATACATACATATACATACATACATGTAGGAGAGAGAGAAATTATGTGTGTATATTTATCTATATCCATATACATATACACTCTGTATTGATTTTAGTCTTTGACTGGGATGTAGTTATTTGTTCTGGTATAGCATAAGGAGGCTCTATTAGTCCTAATAGCAATTTCCAGACCCTTCTGACTGTAGCTGCTGTTCATCCTTTTTTGGTAGGGCTGAGGGTGCTTTTCTCATTGAGGATGTATTCATACTTTTTTGATTAACATCTCTGATATATAGCTGGTTGCTTGACCATCCTGTGTAACAATTCTCAGTTTTTGTTTTTAAGTACTGTATAGGGTTAATGCTGTATACTAAAATGTATATTTTAAAAGAAAGAACTGTGAGGAGGAAGAAGTACATTTATAACACCTACACTAGTATATCAGTTAGCTCAATACTTGGACAAAATATCACAGACTATGTGGCATAAACAAGAGAAGTATTCTACAGTCTGGAGGGACTGGAAGTCAAAGATTAAGGAGCCAGCAAGTTTTGTTTCTGCTACTTGCCAGTGTGTACTTTCTCACTGTATGTCCTCAATCTTTTCTCAGTGACCATGTAGAGAGAAAGGAGAAATTTGATGACTTTTCCCATAAACACATTAGCTCTATTGGTTTAGAGCTCAAGTCAAAGGATCTCATTTTCTTGCAAACCTCTTTAAAAGCCCTGTCTCCAATACAATCACACCGAGGGCTCCAGTTCCCATGTATGGACACAATTCAACTCCTAGCTAGAATATTGGATTTTTAAGTCAAAAAATAAATTAGGAGAACACACATTAGAACTATTTATGAGAATTATATAACTAAATATGCTTTGACAATTCCACAAGCTATATTTCTAACTTTAATGTTTACCTCTAGATCTCATCAAATATTTGATTGTTTATTTTCTTGTAGATGTTCTCTGAATACTCAAGCTCACTCCCTTCACCTTTCCTGCCAGAAGGATGTACTCCTATAAGACATAACCCTTGAGAGATGGAATGAACTTACAGTTTCTCATGTCCATATCTGGTAATGAATAAAGCATTGTTTCCACTTCCATAATGTCAAATAAATTTTTACTCATGCTCTCTATCAATAGGTTCTTAAGTTTACTACCACCATGGACTTCTGCTTGATTAATATCGAGAGTGTATGGTTAATGAATTACTTCTTGAAGACAGATTAAGGATGTAGAAGAAAAAAGTGAAACTCAAAGTACAATATATACATCTATGGAATGTCACTTTACCAATAAATATATGTTTAAAAACATATTACTTAAAATGTTGTACATCCCATTGACAATGTTAAAATACCTTATGAAGCTATAAGAGATACTTTTTAAATCTGTCAAGGAAAGGTCATAAATAACCATTATTGTTTGATGGAAGAAGTTATTTCCATGGAAATTATTGTTTTATGGAGGATGTTTTCAGTTGTAATTTTCTGCATATACATTTTCTGTATTTTATGATTTTATATAATGCTTTGTACCTTATAGCCTTTTATATATATGATACTTTACAGTAAAGAAGTATGATTTAGCATATAATGAATAAAAGACAGTGTCAATAAAACACTATTATATTAGAAAACTTTTACAATATTAAACCTCAATATACTTTAATAGAGTTTGAAATAATCCAATATATATGGTGTTTTATAAAAATAAGAATATGAATACATATGGTACTGTTATTTTTTTAATTTTTAAATTCTATTTTAATTTAATTACTAAGTGTTCCATGGGGACTTGGTGTAATGTATAAACTCAAGCCATTGGATCACCTTAGCAATCCTTACACAATTTTGGTCCTTAATTTCTATGTTAAATTAATTTGGCCTATATACAGCAGTGCATTTCTCCTCTGAAGTTGACTTGTCTTGAAAATGTCTTGTTACTTTTGCATTAGTTTCTTTTCTTTTTTTTTTTTTTTTTGAGACAGGGTTTCTTGGTGTTGGTTTGTAGACCAGGCTGGCCCCATACTCACAGATATCTGCCTGCTTCTGCCTCCTGAGTGCTAGAATTAAAGGTGTGTGTCACTACTGCCCAGCTTTTATTTCTTATTCTTTCTATTGTGCTTCTCTCTATGCTCTCCTTTGAAGCTAGAAAAGTTCCTAATTTATAAGATGCTATCATATGTTTGCTTAATTGTTACTAAACTGACTTCTAAGTAGTTGTGTAGGATTTTAAACATTGGCACTTAAACGTTGCAAGAATCTATGGATAGACTGTAAATTTTATTAGTTCTTTGAAGTAATAAACACAAAAGTTTATTTCTTTGTCAAACACAGAAATGACCTTCCTGAGTCAAGTCTATGATTTTGCTTTGGTTTAAAGTCATTGATTGAATGTAATAATGTCTGCTTCCATTCTGATACTCGCAATTTCTTTATGACACATATAGATTTTGCCCTGAAGAAACTGAGAATAGTTACTTTTTGTATGTTGTTTCCTCCTTTCTTTCTTCCTTCCTTCCTTCTTTGTTTCTATGTATTTGTTTGTGCACACCTGAGCCTCAGCACTCACATGGAGATCAGAGGACAAGCTTTGAGTCAGTTCTGACTCTCCACCATGTAGATTTCCAGACCTGAACTCAGATTGGCAGGTTTACCCTCTGAGTAATATTACCATTCCTAGAATATTTCTTATACTTAAGATTTCATGGACTCATTGGAAATTTATATTGTTTACATAATTCCATGGAATTTGGATGGCCATTTAATATGATTTCTGTAGGCCATTTAGTATGATTTTCATCAGTCCATGATGTTCATTGAAATACTTCTGTAGACCTCCATATAAAAATATACATTTCTACAAATTCTAATGAAGAAAATATTTTAGAATTAAAAAAGAGAACATTAGTCAATTTCACAATATGGGAACTTTATGGATTGATAGGCAATCAAAATAAATGAACATCTTTACCAATTGAATATCTTGTAAGGCTTAATATCTAAATATATAAAAGAACTAAACACTACTAGACATCAAGAAAACAAACAACTCAGTTAAGAAAATAGGTACATAATTGAAAAGATAGTTATCAAAAGATAAAACACAAATATTGAGAAACACTTAAAAATGAACTCATCATTAGCCAATAGGGAAATGCAAATCAAAACTACCCTAAGATTTATTCTTCTATCTGTCAGAATGGCCAAATGGTGAGGGTGTGGAGAAAGAGGGTTACTTATTCATGGCTGGTAGAAGTGCAAAATTTTATGTATGGTATGGATAATTCTGTGTCTGGCACCTCATCAGGAAGCTGGGAGAAGATCTACCTCAAAACCCAGCTATACCACTCTTGAGCATATATTCAAAGGACTATATATCTTACCAGAGAGATGCTTATTCATTCATTTTCACTGCAACTATATTCATAATAGCCAGAAATTAAAAGCAGCCTACATTTTCCTCAACAGAAGAATGAGTAATAAAATGTGGTATATTATACAATAGAATATGATTCAGATCTTAAAATGAACAGTTATGAAATTCGCAGATTAATAGATGAAAATAGATAATAATCATCTAAGTGAGATAACCCAGACCATAAAAGACTCAGGAGAAAGAGGGGAGGAGCAACTAATACTAAAGGCTTCTTAAAATATATACAAATATGAAAGAATTCTAAATGGAGTCACCAAATAATGAGGGAGACAATGCTTCAACTAGGTCTCTTTTACCACCATGTGAAACCTCCATGCCCATGATATGGGATATATCTAATTTAGTTGTTGGCCAAAGGGGTCCAGTGGGAATTCCCAAACATGTGACTATTGTTAAGTTTATATTGCTAAAGACACCACTTGCTTATCTCATTGAATTCAGAGTAGCTCAGCTGGTAACCAACTAGAGCTTTCACCCCTACTGACTGATGTTCATGATACTGAAATTTCCTTTGTGCTACCAGTTGGTGAAGGGTAACCATCAACCCAGCTACAAACCTTATGGTCTACAACAATTACCTGCCTATATGATATACTTGTGCAATAGTGTGGTAGAAATGTAAGAGCAACCAACTACTCTGATTGGATTTCTGGACCATAAAACAAAATAGAACCCCAGCCTTACTCAGTTCCTGTAGCCAGAGACCTGAGAGTAGATAGCCTAGTGAAAAACCACATTCCATTGTTCTGCTAAAGGAACATAACACTATAATTTCTCCTAATGGCATTCTACTCTACCTATAGATCAGTGTCTTTCTCAGCCATCATCAGTGAGGCTTTCTCTTGTGGTAGATGGAAACTAACACAGAGACCCACAACTGGACAGTGTGCAGACAGTGGGAGACTTTGGAATAATTGTCAGAAATCTCCATCAAACCCTTCCTCTCCATGCTTGGGGAGCTGTGGAGATGAAGTGGTGGAAACATAAAAGAGAGGGGAAGGATGGTTCCAAGGAAGCCATGTTTTCCAGACAAAAGACTGACACACATAAGATTCACAGAGCCTGATAAAGCATGGAAAGGACCTGCACAATTTCAAATCAAATGGAGTCCCAACACTTAGAGGAGAAGCAGACACAAACTCCCATCACAAACCAAGATCCTATTTCCAACTAAAACCACTTGCAAAGGAAAATTTAGTTTTCCTCACTCATTGTATTGACAACATATAAGGTAGAAGGCCAACACACAACACACACAATGGCATTTGTGTCTCATATTGCTTTGTTTGGGCACATTTTGTCTTACTTGTCTTGTGCTTGTTTATTATGGTTTCCGATTCTGTGATTTTATGGGTGTTATTTTGTGTGTGTGTGTGTGTGTGTGTGTGTGTTTCTTGTGTTTTTCCTTTGTTTTTAATTTGTTTTCTGAAAGGAGGAAGAAAAAGAAAAGGCATAGAGTTGGGTCAATGGGGAAGTGGGGAAGATCTGGGAGAATTTGAGCTAAAAGGAACCTGTAATCAGAATATATTGTACAGAAAATATTATATATTTTAAGAAGAAATATCTGTAAGATGTGTTAATGCTTTAAAACCATTTGACTCATCATACGTTGATCTCTTTGGGAAAAATTCTACAAGAGGTTGTTAAGAAACCTTGTTATTTGTCATTAGAACAAAATTTCTCATAGCTTTGGATTATCTGATCATAAAAGTGAGAACAGTTGTTTTGAGTGCATGCAAATTTTTCATAATGTGGGAGGAACATTTTGTTCCACAAATTTTTTCATAATGTGGGAGGGGACATTTTTTCCAATATTTATTTGAAAATCTTGGAAAATTAGAATTTGAAGAAAAAAAACTTCATGAAGACTATATACCATTTCCTTGGGAAAGGAGGATAGAAACATATTCTCTCTTCTCTCTCTCTCTCTCTCTCTCTCTCTCTCTCTCTCTCTCTCTCTCTCTCTCTTTGATTTTTCGAAACTGGGTTTTTCTGTGTAGCTTTGTAGACCAAGCTGGCTTCAAACTCATAGAGATCTGCCTGCCTCTGCCTCCTGAGTGCTGGGATTAAAGGTGTGCACCACCACTGTCCAGCTGAAAAAATTCTCATGTGGATTAACAAAACAAGATGTAAAATCAAATCACTAGGAAGGTCTTCATATGTAAACTTGATAGTTGCAGGAAAAATAAAACAAACAAACAAACAACCATAGTTTCATAGCATTCTTATAACTCTAATATGGGTCAATTTTTTGAATGTTTCTTTCTATAAAACGACTAAACCCGAAATGAATGAAAACACAGAAACAACGTTAGAAGAAAGTATACTAAGAGATATGGGATTAATAGTAAAGATGAAGCAGGATTACCTAGGAAAATAATGTACTTTTGCAAGAAAGTACTAATGAATGAGGAATTCTTGTGATAAATATACAATTCAAATTATCACATCATCAGAAATCAGAACCACATATTGTAATGTGCACTTCTGAAAGTATTAGTTATCTTAAATATACTAATGAATCCTTATAAATAATAAGTATCCTTAGACTTTCCTTTTCTATGTCTTCAATTTTGGATTTCTTTTGGCTCACATGGAAAACTAAAATTCAGTGGTCAGTGATTCAAAGGTATTCTTGAGAAATCCCTATAAGACCTTGATGTACATTGAGGAAATGAAGTGATACAAGATACAAGACAAGTCATTCTGAACCATGGATCATATAAGTCACATGGGTTTTTAGAAGTTCTTCATTACACTTGGGCTTTGGAATAGTTTGTTACAGTTTGAGATTCATTTTTGACATCATCATGGATTCTGTCTCTCTAATGGCCCATCAACAAGCTGGAAAACATTTCTCTAAAGAAGAAAAGGAAGTAACCTATAGAGAAATGTGAGGATTTCTCCTAAATCCTTACACGCCACTGTGTGAATCCTAAGAGCCTAAAAATGACTCCACATAGCATCCTTATTTGTCACTCAGTTATCAGGAGGCTAATGTTCACAAGTCCACAGTGCTGGAGCAGCCTACATCAGGTCTAAGACTTACTGTGGATAGTGACTTTTTCTGGATATAACTCGAAACTAGGAGTTATCAAATGTTTTTGCTAAATAGTTCAAAACAGCACATCTCAAAGCAATATGTGATTAGTTTAAAATCTGCAGTACCAGATATGTAAGTGGCAGAAATAGTACTTTCATTCAGAAAGTATGTCCTAACATTCTCCAATTGTGCTTTCAATAGGAGATTTTCCAAAAATTCACAGCAAATGTCCCATTCCCACGCCATAATCATGCCTGACATAGGCATCACAGACTGACTGAAAACTCTTACTATTATGATGTCCAATAAGTATAATGCCAGTGGTACAGTAGACTCATCTGGTAATCTGTAGGGTGCCAAGAAATTAGACCCCATTTGCAATCTAATTTATGTCAAACAATGAAAGAATTTATTTAGCATCAAAGCACAGGAAGTGTAGTGATGCCTCTACCTAGTAAAAGTGGTCTATACCAGGGAAAGCATGAGAATCTCTTATCCTATAGCTATGAGAATCAGAAATGAAAGGTGAATTTTTTCTGAGAAAGGGCAGTTGTGTTCCATTCAGAAACATATACAAACAAGCATTATCACTAAGAAACATTAATAAAATCCACCATTACAGATCTGATAGTAAAACATAGCAGTTACAGAGTCAGTAGAAATGGTAAACTTTGTGTAAGTTCTTGCAAAGCATACATTTCTGAATACATGGATTTAGAAACATAATCATTATTGACATGTTGGAGGCAAAGTTAAGTAGTGTGTTATAAAAGAATTTCTACCTATTTCCTTCAATTTCTTGATCCATCAAAACTTAATTCATGGAGGATTATGATTATGAATTTTTCTTTTGAACATATTGCATATTACTTAAAATTCTTGAGTGTTTACATATTCCTAGGGATTGTAAAGAGTTCTAGAACCCGTGCAGAGGCTGGACTATACACATGTAGGAGAAGCACAGGAACATATTCCAGATTTATATACAGCGGTCCCTGTGATGCAGTAAATAGTAGGTGGTCCTGATTACTTTTCCTTGGTTTATCCTTCAAAAACATTTATACAGTCATCAGGTTCTACTTGTAGGTCTTTAAAGTAGTAAAAACAATGGCCCAAGGGGTAGTGAACTGAATAAGATCCCATTACAAATAGCTTTCTCCTTAGCTTCTGGGAAATAAACTTATAACATGCATAGGTGAAACGATTTACATAGCTTTCAAGGTAATATATTTTACTATCTCATTTACTTTCCATAATAAAGTCAATATTGTGATCATTCAGTAAACACACCAATGGATGAGCTTGCAAAATTTTGCATTCTTAAAGGAATACGAAATCAAAGGATTGTCCAATCTACTGAGTCAGTACAGTGGTAAGGAAACAACTGTGAAGATCTATGGTAGAATAAAAACAGATTCTTTGGTTCCATTTGCTCCATTCCAATACACTCAACTTTAGTTTCTTCATCGGTCTTTCCATGGCCGTCTCAGAATAGGCACTCCTGGTCAACTTTCTTTTTTTCCTTGTTGTTGATAACTTAGTTATTTTTTACAACAATGTGACAAGCACCTCCAAATTTGGCAGGTCCCTGAAATTAACCTTTGAACTCTCTGTTTTTAAAAGAGGTCCTACTTGTCAGATAGTCACCATCTTCGTTACCCAGTCTAAATTCTCATTTTGATACAATATTTATCTTTGCATTTGGAGGTACCAACATTCTTCACTGTCCAGTGTACATACATGATAGACGCAATAATGAATGGCATAACTAAATCATTGGGAAAACAGGAACACATCTACTTTTAGTCATGAAAATTATTGTACTTGGTGAGTTTGTAAGCATGAATAATACCAATACTTCCATGTCTTCACGTTAAACACCTATCACTTGATAATCAGAGCAATCCTAACATAATTATCAATGTGTCACTGAATGATCCAGTTAGGCAACTTAATATTAATGTTTATCCAAAATTAGAAATCTCTGTCCTCAAGTGATTTCAGGATGTTGCTCAGGCCTAAGAGATACATTTCCTCTCTGAAGTTCCTAAGAAGTTTGTCTATTTTCCAGACCCGTTTAATACTTGGCCTATTGATTGAAACTTTTCATTCCATGAGGAAAATCCCAGTAAACTGAGAAGTGTATCATTTCAGAGCGTAAGGTTGTGTGAGTTGAGAATGACATGTGACTCATGGTTTCCATCAGATAGTAATATTAAATTGAAATGAACAAGTTAGGTGATAATGTCTCTGTAATTCTTCACCCATCTCTCCAATCCTTCTATTTCTTTCTCTTTAACTCATTAAAGGACTTTACCAAGGAAGAGGCATGGGTAAATAACTAGCAGGTCTAATAATTTTAATTTTGTTATGTAGTTTTTAAATTAGAAATGAGTTTTTTTGTTTAGAATTATTATGAAGTATAAAAATTAACGTATTAGTTTTACTATATTATTGGTCCTTGAAAGCATATGGGTAAAAACTTAAATCCCTTTCCCAGTCTCTTTACATATTCTCCAAAAAAGACCATGTTGGCTGATCTAGTTTGGCTCACAAGAAGAACTCCAACTCACAGGTGAGCTTGGGGGAGACAGTACTTCATCATCTACTTCAAGCTTGTGTCCACTGTGATGGAGAAAACAGAACTTCTTCACTGATAACCTTCTTCCCCTTCACCATTCATCTCTCCATCTTGTAAAGTTCTTGTCAACATAAATAAATAAATAAATAAATAAATAAAGGGATACTCACCACTACACGAAGCCTAGTTACAGAGTGGTTTGTCATAGTTGAAGAAATATGTGGCTACTGAATCCCATAACAAGTGTGGGACATTCTTGAGAAAAATAATATTCTAGGTTTAATTTGTTTTTCTTTCCCTTTCTGGATATTATGTAGATCAAGACTTCTATACCCCTAAATGAGTAGAACTTAAAAATTTTGAAGTTCAATATATAAGCCTCAACTTGAATTATTTCAAGATTAAGATAAGAGACTGATTTTTTTTTCTAGAATGTACTTGAAGTAATATGGCCTTTAAATAAAGTGGAAAATGATATGTTAACTTAGGTAGTGGAATTATTTAGATAGTCAACATTTATACTTTTGGGCCACTGATAGTGAATTGGAACAGAAAAATTGTATTTGAGGGTATTTAATTCATACTAGCTGGGTTGTATGCACCGTCAAAAGAGAATACATGAAATGAATTTGCATATTTTAAGAATATTATTCATTTTAATACTGTAAATATCATTCCATACCTAAAGATAACAAATACTTTTTAAAATCTATAGTTGAGAATTGCACTCTGACCTACAGGTTTTACATATTTTAATTTTATTTCATGCCTGTGAAATCACCTGTGATATAACTATCGTTGCTTGGCAATGAGCATATTTAAGAGTCACTAATGAGAATCAATAGCCAACTGGTTCTTTCACTGCCGTATGTAATGCAATTATAACTGAGAGTTTATTTTACATTAAATTTTCAAGGCTAATATTTGTAATGAGATCATCCATTCAAGGTTTCAGTTCGTAAGTTAATGATAGTATCATTTTTTCAAAATTATATTCAATTCCTTTTTAAAAATCTATGGGATATTTAAAAAATTAAAATCAAGGGAACCAGACATAGCTCCATAGTATTATTCTTTAGTGGCTACTGTAACCTATCAGATCAATTAGGAAAAAACAAAAATAAAATATTTGCTTGTCTTTAGTTATTTCTTCAATAATATTCTTCTTACATGTGTGTTTGAGTTTCTGATCTGAAAATCCTGTTCCCATGTCCTTATATGTCTGCTGGCAATAAAAATCCTCCATATTAGTTACATGAGAAAGCCTCACTTTTATGTTACTTGTGATGGCTATTCTTATTTGTCAACTTGACTACGTCTTGGTATTAACTAAACCCAAGCAGTGAGCACACTTATGAGAGATTTTTCTTGATGGGGATCTTTTGAGGATAGAAGACCCACCATAAATCTGGGCAAACTAAGTAAAGAACCCAGGAGGAACCTTTTGCTCTTTTTCTGCTAGCTCTCTCTCTCCCTGGCATGCCCCTTCTTTTACTGACATTCAAGCTATTTTGGGATTCCGATATATATTAAGGACCAGCTGAGATATTCAGCCTTGTGGAATGAACAACTACTGAATTCTTGGCCTTTCTGTTAGGAGAAAGTTATTCATTGTTGTACTAGCTTAATCACAACCTAATAGCCACTTGAATACATCTATATATATATATATATATATATATATATATATATATATATACACACACATACACACACACACACACACACACACACACACACATCTGTCAGCTCAGTTCCTCTAGAGACTACTGATTAATAACCTTGTCAAGAATTGCTTCACTGATTTTAGAAACCTAAATTGATGCTGTTTTTCCCCAACTTTAACTTTGTACATTTTACTCCAGTCTTCTTATTTGCCATTTAGGACATTTTTTTTCTTCTTTTTCTCTTTTCAAAATTTTAATGTTCAAGTAGGAATGTACACCTTCCCATTCCCCAGTTGGAAACTGAGAGAAATATACCATAAATAGAGTTTATAAACTAAGACAGAATGGGAACATTTTGCCAGACTTTATAAGGTTCTGGTTCCGTGGGTTAGTTTTCTTTTGGTGCCAAAATAATTCTCAGAAAATTTTTCCACTTTGTATAAAAATTATCCCCTTACAGTAGTTGTTGGTTGTTTTGGCTAGCTTTCCTCCCCAAATTTTCCAAAAACTGAAAAGAAGGTATGGTTCAACTTCACTCTTAAGAAAAATATTATTAGCACTTTTAATCCCAGCACTTGGGAGGCAGAGGATAGTGGATCTCTGAGAGTTTGAGGCCATCCTTGTCTATGTAGTGTTTTCCAGGACAGCTAGAGTTACACATAGTGAGACCCCCATCTCAAAAAACAAACATATAAACAACAAAAATGATTGTAAGTTTTCCTTCCTTTTTGATGAGTTCTTGTTCACATCTGATATGTACTCTGAGATTATAGTGGAACTCCTTAAGGTAAGTCTTTCCAACTCTGACTCCTCTTACAACTGACTTCCATAGTTAAGTCTCATGGCTACTCTCATTTTTTGTTTCCTGCAATTGATAAAAGAAAGAATGGCAAGCTAGTTTGACTTTCCTCCAAATACTGCCTGCCTTCCATTCTATTAAAACAGGAGAGTTTTTTGTTTTGTTTTCCTTTTTTTTTAAATTCTTCTTTATTTCCATCTTTGGAGTCAGCAGTTTGCCCTGTGTTGCAATTCCCCAAAGAACCAGAGAAGAATTTTTAATTTTCATTTTTTCAGTTCATTTCTAGAGACAATCAGATACATCAGAGACTGACTGTTTTTGCTTGTGCTTTACTTTATGTTGGCTGACTTCAGTTCATCTTTTCAATTTAAAATTAATCTTGTGCTGTTAAACTCCAAATTAGTTCTACTTGTTAATATGAATAATCGATATTGCACATGGCTGCACTGTTTGCTTTTATTCGAAGAGCTGTTGATCTAGTTTTTGTTTTTCGTTTTTACTTACTTTTGAATTGTTTTACTTATAAAAAAAACTATATTTTATCTACCAAACCCAGTTCCTTCTACCTCCTGTCCTCCCTCTCCCCCAACCATCCCCCATCCCACACCATATGCACTTCTCAGAGAGTGTGAGGTCTCCCATGGGGGATCATCAATGTCTGTCACATCATTAGGGGCAGGACTGAGAGAGTATCCTTCCATAGGAAATAGTGGAGAGGCTACCTTAAATGCCCTTCCTCTATAATGAAAGTTTTGACTGCCTTAAATGCCATCATTGAGCTTTCATCTAGTAGCTGATGGAAGCAGAAGCAGATATTCACAGGTAGAGAGAGAGGGGTGATGAGCAAAGAGGTCAATTCCATGCTGGGGAAACTGAGAGCTCACGGACTCCAGACTGACAGCTGGGGAACCTGCATAAGACCAAACCAGGACCTCTGAACATGGGTGTCAGTTGGGGGTCTTGGATAGTGTACGGGGCTGCTGGCAGTAGAACCAATATTTATGCCTAGTGCATGAACTGGCATTTGGAGTTTTGTTTTTCTTGGTCTGCCTTTCTTATGAAGGGAAACATTTGTCTTACAGTCATGAACTTTTCCAGGTGATCCCCTTTATGACTAAGTTGACCTCAGTAGTTCTAATAAGACTATTTTGGTTTTATTTATATGGTTTCTTCACTCCTGCTAGCTATGTTTCTGTCTTCTTAGGAAATTGTCCATCCATCTAGCTTTTGAACATAGTAAATAATTACTTATACTATATTTTATTCCTGTAAAACAAAGTCATTCACTTTTTAATTCCTTACTTTAATGATCTAATTTCTGTCTTCATCATTTGCTAATGGTTTACCAATATTGTTGTCTAATTCAGAGAGCCAATTTTTAGTGATATTGAATTTATCATTTTTCTAATTTGTATTTAATTTCTAAATTAATCTCTATCATTTTCTTCTGTCCACTTTGGCTTTAATTTGGTCTTAATTTTATAGTTACATAAAGTGAGTGGTCAGTGTGGCCTATTCTAGGGTTGAACATTTTTCTCTTATCAGTATATAATTTGATATCATTGTGATTTGAGAGGATTCTTGATGCAGTTTTAAGTTTTTAGCAAAAGAAGCAAAAGTAGCTAAAGTAGCTATAAGTTAGGAAGTCTCTGTGTCAGTTACTTTTAGAGTCATTTTAGATTTGGTAGACTGAGTATATCACCTCCTCTCTTGGTTATGGATGGGTGAACTCCCGTCAACTAAAGGCATGGATGGAGTCACATCTATAATTTTTTCAGTGTATATGGGTGTTAGCATAATCTGTGGTTTGCTATTTTGTCTGTTTTGGCCAGGTGTATGAATTTATTATACTGTTTAAGAGTGAAATATCTATAGTATCTTTAGCTGGCAAAGTATTATTATTTTTGCCTGATATTCTTAATTTACAATTTTGAATTGTTTAGCACTGTGTGCATTTTTAAAAGCCAGTATTTAAATTGTAGCAGGACTTAAATGCCATTTTGTTTAAACAGATCCAGGTAAATGCAGAAGCAAAGAGCCTCGCCTCCTGTTAACTCCATTTCCAGGAAGTCCCACTTCAGTCATATGTTTAACACATGGGGCTCGGGGGCACTCAAAATTCAGAGAACAAGTCATATTCCTTACCATTATGTTCGCCAAGGAAGCATCCTTCTAACACTGCCTTCTTAGAACTCAGACCTTCACCTTTCAGGACCAGCTTGAATACACTGTAGATACAAATGTCAACTACGAATAAAGAGAAAGAGAAAATGAAAAGAGTGGATGTGTTTTTAAGAGCAAATAATTTACTGACAAGCATTTAATATTAGAAATGAAATGAATCGGTATATTACCCAGGGGTACGAACCTGCAATATTCATTATGTCAGTATTCCACCACCTAAATGAGTAATTTCAACCTTGGTTGCTCTGCCTCAAAGCATCATGGGTAAAAGCTTTCTGTAAGCAGAGCCAATCGAAATGATTGTCTTTGATACTCCTGATTTTAAAGATAAGAGAGTGCTTCAGTAGAAACGACCCCAAATGCCTGAAAGAGCATATTATTCTTTGTAAGAGCATCATTTTAAAGCAGAAAAAAAGCTCCAATCCTTTGAAAATGTGTGTGAAGCAGCCAGATCGCTGTTTCTTTGCCTTTGCCAACATATTTTCCTCCAAATGAGGTGTCCGCATGTTCAGCCAATCAAATAAACTGTCTGGCTGAACATCCCAAGGTGCTTTAAAATTCAGTAAATAGTACTAATCACTTCCATTTCAGTATTGATATTAAAGGCCCTATTCATGCCAAAAAAAAGTGGAATGCAGCTGTTCTCTGCTTTCCTTTCGAATTTGTATGTGGGAGCTTGCTTGCATAATGAGAAATATGCTGGTATTTTGTGTTCATCTGTACTGAAGAGGTTTAGTGCAGGTCTGCACAAAGACACCACAGTGAGAAGGGAACTTGTAAGATGCAGTGCTTTGAGTTCTGCAGTAGGCAGCATGAAGAAGGAGAGGGAAAAATGGAGGCTTCTTTTTTTCTTCTGAGAATGTCAAATGCATTTAATGTTCCATGATTATTTACTTGTTTGTTACTATCAAGGTATCTTTGTAAATATCTCAAAAAAATTCTGGAATTAATCCTAATCATTAAGTGGCAATACATCCAAGAGCTTCTAAAGCAGCCCAGCACATTTGAAGGGGAACTCTGTATTCATAGTGATCCACTGATACAGCAGTAAGCAAGTGTCTATTATCATGAGATTTTATTTTTAGGAAATGCCTTTAATCTTTCTGAAAAATGTGTCACAATATTTGTTCTGAATAGGTTTCTCTTTTTTGACTCATGTACTTGATTATGGGTTGTATTAAACACCCAAATCCTGTTTATAGTTTGCATTTAATTCGGTAGATGATTATACTTGTCCTTTTGGATTTTGGGTCAAAAATCCTTTTTGGTAGATGAATATACTTGTCCTTTTGGATTTTGGGTCGTTTCTACTGAAGCACTCTCCAACGTCATCTGTTCATTCTTTGTCCAGAAGACCAGAACATTGTGTTCTTGGGCTATATCTCCAGTTCTTAACACTGCAAAGTTTATAAAGATATAAGGAGATAAAACTCTAGGTATGGTTTCTCTCAACACTGTGGAGCTGCCCTTCATGATTGTGGTGGGACCCTGTGCTGCCTCTTTCTCTCTTTTCTTCTGGCCATGAGATTAATGGTTTCCTCCACTAGGCATTTTATACGATGATTCCCAGCCACAGCATAGGCTCAAAGGGATGTGCCAACCAACCATTGGCCGAAATGTCCAAACCTGGTAGCAAAACTAGGTATCTCCCTTTTCAAACTTAATTTTTTCAAATATTTTGTTAGATTTATAGAAACCCAAAACAAACTCTAAACCTTTCCTTTATAGTAGATGAAAATAATCGTGGAAAATGTTTTGATAGTTTTAGATGATCATTTTGATGAGTTGGGGAGGAAGTAGAATGCAAGTCACATTTCACATTTCCTGCAACTCTGCATGCCTGAGCCTCAAGCATTCAATTTTTCTCTGGTATTCTGTATACACTTACTTCACCCTCTAACTACTCCTCAGCCACATACAGACACATGCTTTACTTGGTGTATAACTACTACTCCTCGAGAGGGTTGTACAATTGTTTTTTAATCTACAAGTCTCAATTCTTCTGGTATATTGACTCTTCTGTCTACTTTAGAACTCCAGTAGTCACTCTTAACTGCCTAATAAAAGCAAAGCCAACTTCCGAATTCCAGCAAGTTTTTCCTGACAACATGATTTCTGTCATCCTTTTCACTAACATTTTTCACTCCCTAATTAGTAAACCTGCTTACTATTTCACCTCCTGCAAGGACTGCCTTTTTACTCAGATTCTCCCTGAAATGAACTCTCTTGCTTTTTCTTCAATTTCTAAGTCAACACAGAGAAATTAACAGGTAACAGATCTCATGACAGGTTTGAAACTAGAAAAAAAATGTTATTCTGTAACAAAAAGGAAATTTCAGTTAAGCATATGATATTGTTTGTCCCTACTATTAGTTTCCTAAACCAAACATCCATTACTATCTTAAGATGCCATAGTTGTGTAGCCAAACTAAGGCTTTCTTCTATACTGCGATGTTAGAAGCAATACAACTTCCCACATTGTGCTTTATTGTATTTCTTTCATCAAAGCAATCAGTCATCTACTCTGGCTTGGAGTTCCCTCACTAAAAAAGAAAAAGTATCAGAGTTTTCTGTGTAAGAGAGATGTCTGTCCTGGATTTTCATAGCCTAACTGTAAGTTATCTGAAATTAAAATTTATTTTATTGTATTAATTATATTTGATACTGGATATTGATTCCAGGGTCCTATTTATGCTAAGTTATATACTACTGATATATTTTCAGTTCTTTTTTTCATTAAACAACTTTTGGTGACAGTGTCTCATAGTGTAGTATAGACAGGCTTTGGCATTGCCATTGTCTAGTAGCTTGAATTACAGACATGGACCAATAGGATTATTAAGATTAATTTTTTGTTTTATAATATCCAAATGAACCTGCTAGAGTTCATAAAGGTCATAGTGAAATCTATGAAACCCAGAGGGCATCTGCAGTGAGATAGTGTCTTCTAAAGGAGGAGAGATTTGGAAGATCATAGGGAAGGACTGAGAGGTGAATGTGATTAAAAGATGTTGTTTGACATTCTGTAAGGATTAATTAAAACATTTTACTTACAAAAGGAAATTTGTGTTCTACCTTTTTGGTTGTCACCAATATATTTCATTCCTAATGTGCTAACCCTGAGAAAATTTCACTTTGTTTTCTCAGTATGAATAAGATGACTATATTCTTTCATATAAAAAGTTGTATGTGTAATTTCATGGAAGTGTGTGTTTCAATAAAATCTTAGTCCATAAATTTGGTAACAATATTTATAAAGTTGATTTTTGTTAGTGCCAGTGTCTCCACACAAATGGATGTGGATGTGGAGTTTGTTGATCTACACACAATGTGTGGCTCTAATTCAGACTTGAAGGGCCTTGTGAGAGGTCTGATGCACTTGAGAGATGAAGTTCACAAATGGAGGTAGTTATCCTGACTCATGAATGGTCCTGGTTTGCCTTTCTTTTATCGCCTAGCTCTCTGAAGACAGACCCCTCATTAAGCAAACATAAGCCAATGTTTGTACTCTTTTCCACTTTCCTCTCTCCCATGTGCACTGGTAAATGGGAACCTTTTAATCATGGCCTATGTACATGTTGCCTTAGTAGAAAATTAAATTCCCCAAGACTGAGGGGCTAGTTCCAGGTGGCATGAGCCCCATGACAAGGCTCAAATCTTGGCTATAGATAGGACACACTCACATGTACCTGTTCAAAGCGTTTATTTCAATTTTGCTTTATACAGGCTGGCGTTTCTAGGGAAGCCATTATGTTATGCTTTTGAACCTCTATCCAGCACACAACAGAGCACCTGTAGAAATGAATATTCAAGAAAGCTTTTGATACTGTATTACTGCTAACTGGAAATCTCTTGTCTTAAAACATAAAACAATTTAGAATAAAGTGGTTTAAAATTAGAGATTTATAATGAATCAGTTAATTACCTTATACTCAAACATATGGACAAAATAATATAGTTCACTATATACATTATATGGGGTATATAGTTTTATATGTATGTGTATAAAATAGAAAATTGCCCTAGAATGACCACATACATAAAGAAAGTACTTTTATACACATGGAAAAAGCAAAATGGTACATCATCTTTCCTGATTTTCTTGTAAGATTAAGTTATATATAATAATATACAACTTCCACATATATGTACAAGTAATTATATATGTATATATATGCATATATATACACACACATATATATACATATATATATATAGGAAGCTTAATGAAACATTATATATAATATATACATATTACATATATATGTGTAAATATATAATATATACATATTACATATATATGTATGTATATATATATATATATATATACATAAAATGTTTCATTAAGCTTCCTATATATGATGTGGTGATTCTGAGACTAGAGCTGTTCTGTGTTCTGAACAACATAATAACAATTTTAGGATCCCCCTGGAAGTATTTAACTAGAAAATTTAAAAAATGACTGCTTCACTTGCTAAAGTAGTTTGAGTACATACTAAGTATGCAGTCTCACACTTTCATATGTCCTATAGACATATGAAAGGTTGGAACATTCATTCTCCACATGCTTTGAACAAGCTTTCAAGAATATATCCAACATATATTACTATTGTAGATATTGACATTAAAATATCTAGAGCAGTTAAATCTATTGGCTTCATGTAGGTGGAATTTTGGTTTGGTGTTTGTGCTCTTCTGAACATCATAAATTGCTCTGAACACTGTCTTTGATCTATAAAATGACAGACATTCTTGGTACTGCACAGTGAAAATGGGGCACTTTAGAAGAATTGTAATCTTTCAAATGTCTCTCTTTGTTAAAGCATTATAAATGTTGGAGAAAAAGCAAATGTTTTAGAAGAGCTTTTTGAGAGTGCTATATAGGCATCTATATGTTCTTCCTGTCTCTAAAAGAAGGGGGAAATCAATGATATACAAAATAACTTGAAAAGGATTCAAGAGAAAATTGACTTAAATTTAACATTTTCCAACTTCTCCTAAAGAAAGAAAATCAACTCTGCATGATTTGTGTGTGTGTGTGTGTGTGTGTGTGTGTCTGTGAGAATAAATGAGGCAGATTTTAGCACAATCTTCACACATTAAATATAAGTTTTAAACTATGTTTAAATCCTGACAAATAATCCTGAATCTCAGACTCATACTTCTATAGAGGCACAGAAATTCTTGTGAAAGATTCAGCACATCTGACCTGTTAGCATCATACAAAGAGCTGACTGGATATTTGGAAGTCATGGACCATTATTACTTCTTTAAAATTAAAAGTCATTTCAGGGACTAAACATTGGATGTGGTTTGTTACCATTAGCATGTAGCATGATAATTGTCACATGGCTGCAGAGATATGATGCATTGTTCTTCTTGGGAAGAAAGCTGACCATTAATGAGTAGCAAATCTATGTACAGTGGTGAATTCTGAGAGGTAGCATACTGGGCAAATTTAAAGCAGACATTTTGTTAAATTTTTCTCTTATGGGGTAACAGGAGATGGAAATGTCTTTAAAAATCAAATGAAGCTGTATGCTGCCTTAATAGCATGTGACAAAAAAATACATAATTTGATGTAAAGCTAAGATAAGAAAGGTACTATTGAGGGGGAGGTAGAAGGGTTAAGGCAGAGGTACTGTTCTACAGGAAGTGTTTAAGTGTCCATCCCAGGCCAACCATCACCCTGGGAAATGGCATATGCCGTAGGTAAAAATGTCTCCTGCTCTTGAGAAGCTAATAGGTTGGTAAGAACCAACATGTAATCTGGTGTGCATAGAATGAGATCAAATGCATCAGTGAGATTTTGCAATGCTGTGGAAACAAACAGAAAGAACAAGGAAATGATGATTGTCATCCAGCTCAGCATAAAGTTAGAGAAGAGGATTCTAGCAAGACACAGTTGCTCCTTTCTAGTTTTGCTCTTCTATTGTTTTTTTTCTAACTATTTCTATAGCAAGTAAATAAAGGAGCCTGAGAGATGAAATTATTCACACTCTGAATTACAGGCTAATTCTATTAGCACATTAATAAGAAAATTCTCATGATGTCTTATTCCTCTCATGGGAAGATATTTTTATTTACTTAGCTTTCCCTTGAGTAATCTGAGAAAAAGAGTAGGCACATCGTTCAATAGTAAGGTACAATATCACTTAAAAAAATATTCCTGTCGTTACAGCCAGGAAATAATTCTTTGAATTTCTTTTGTGTCAGATTGTGTTCAAGACACTGGATATATGATGCCTCACTTAAACATTATAACAAAGACATCAAAACATCTCAGTTTGACAAAGGCCTCCACTGTTAGTTCATGTAGAAGACATATTCTTCCTTGTATGTCTGGACAGATGATGGAGATATGTGGAAGCATGGTTTCTAAATGAGTATAGATGGCAAGCAAGGCAGCAGTGTTCATTGTTGGGGCTATGAAGTATTAATTTGTTATTCCCACACAGAAGTTCAAATCCATAGATCAATCACATGTTCTTATTTTAAACTCTCTTAGCTTTGGAGACAAGCTGGATACAAACCTTGGAAAAATGGTGTTACAGATGTTTCATTGCCTGTTCCCTTTGTCATCATCTGTATTGGGCATGAGCTCATACATTAGCAATGACACACTACTTCTACTGAAAAGTCAAGCACTAGTTTGTTCTGTTATTGACAAGTTGGTAAGCATGGAGCATTTAATTCCAGGGTTGTGGGTTTGTGTCTTGTTGGATGTCAATATGCAAAAGGAAAAATAAAAGACATAGAGACTGATACTGGGGTTGAAACTTCAAGCTGAACATCAGAAAAGCATAGCAGCTGGCCACTGGCTTCTTACCTATACTTCAGGTTGAATGAGTTGGTCCTGTCTCCATGAGCTCTTACCAAGCTTCAGGCTGTACCCTCTCCTGAGTGGCTGGAGAACAAATGTGTCCAACTAAATCCTTGCTCCTGTCTTATTACTTCTCTATTGCTGGGATTAAAGATGTGAGCTCTATTATTCTTTTAGACTGATTCAATCTCGTGTATTCCTGTGTATCCTTGGACTCAGAACTCCATCTACCTCTTAATCCTGAGTCCTAGGATTAAAGGTGTGTACCACCACCTCTTAGTTTCTGTAGGCTGAGATTAAAGGGGTGTGTCTGACTTCTGTGGCTTGTGACTGCTTTTACTTTCTGAATCCTCAGGCAAATTTTAATAAATAATATGTTACCAAAATGTCATCTGCTCAAGTTGGTCCATTTTTATTTTTTAATAAAAAGACACTCTGTACAGGCATATTGACATGGTGTGAATGTCATTTTATTTAATCTGGTAAAGACCTGTTTTTTTTTTTTGTTTATTGTTTTTTGGTTTTTTTTTTTAATTAACATCAGTGAAACAAGTTTCCTTATGGCATTTTCATACCTACCTAGTTATAGTTATCTCCTCCAACCCTACTTTCCTCTGTCGCTCTGAGGCTCCTCCCTGTTTGCATTCAGCCACTCCCTGCATTCATTTCCCACTTTCATATCACTTGTACTGCATTGTCTTCCTCACTTTCATCCCTTTATGATTCTTTTCCCCCTTTCATGGACCCCTCCTAGATTTCTGGTTTCTATTATTGACACTATGGTCCACATGAAATGTAGGATTCACATATAGGGGAGAACACGTAGTATTGTCTTTCCGAACTTGGGTTATTTAACTTCACAGAATATTTTCCAAGTCCAACTATTTCCTGGTAGATTATATAATTTTGCATTTCTTTATGTCCAAATGATACTTGATTGTTTATATGTAACACATTTTTTTAGCCACTCAGCTGTTTGATGGATGTCAAGGCTGATTCTATTTGCTTCCTGTTGTGAATAGAAAAGTCATAAACATGTGTGTTTAAGTATCTTTGTGGTAGGATATAGAAATACCAGGAGGGTATATGTGAATATTTTGATAATTTTGTTTATTTGAAAACCAGTTTTATGACAATTTCTATATAATGGCTGTATCAGTTAACACTCCCACTATTGAAACTACTCATAAATAATGGGGCCAATGTACTATCCTTTCACTAACAAAATTCCACCTAGTCATTTTAGCATTTGTTCATAACCTGCCCTAAGCCAGTTTGCAAAGTATAACTTCTTACTCCTGCCATTCTTTCTCTATTTATTTGTGATACTTCAGTATGGAAATGATTTATTACCTCTCCAAATATCAAAATACATGTCTTATGAAAATTACTAGGAACACATGAATCCATTTTTACTTAATAGATTCCATTTATCATTGTCATTATCATTGTGTTGCTCATATTCCTCCAAATTTGGCAGATGGGATCTCTAGCAATCATCTTCTATGCCCATATAAGATAGCGCCATTAATTCTTTACTATTTTCTTCCTGATTTCTTTTTTATTTTCTCTGACTAATTCCTGAATCAGTGTTTCTCTAAGGAATCTTTACTCATTACTTGTGGTGAATTTTGCATTTATTTTTCTAATAACATTATTATTGCCGTTTGAGAGTAAATCTCACATGGTTATTTTTTAACCTTTGTTGATATTTTACACGAAATTTTAAAAAAATAATTATTTTTATTTATATATATGAATGTTTGTCTGAATGTATGTGTGTGTGCGTGCGTATGCATGTGTGCATGTGAGTCTGTGTGTACCACATATCCTTGATTCCATGGAAATTATCTGTATCTGGAGTCACTACTGACAATTGTGAATCATCTGTGTGGGTGCTAGTTACAAACCCAAGTCAGAAAACCTGCTACAATTGTCATGAGTAGGACTCGGTTTGTCAATAATCGATAATGGATGGGAATGGGTCAATGGAGTCTCATGGGTCCCTGCTGAAGTATTAGGTACTGATGAACTCTGGGACAGAAGAAGTTATTGTTTTCAGTTGCATACAACCTTAGAAAGTTCTGGGCACCAACATATAGTTCCAAACCCATAATTGCACAAATGACTTTGGTTAAACTCATTGATCCTCAAGATTAAATAAAAGGACATAGATGTAAGAAGGGGACATGTTGGTCTATGTTGATCTGAGGTGTGAGTTCCAGTAATCAGGAATATATTACACACTTTAGATGCATAGGCAGCATCGTAGAAGAACAAATGCTCAGCCAAGCATTGAGCCAAACTCCTGGAATACAGTTGCAGAGAGGGAGGATTGATGAGCAAAGGGGTCAAGACCAGGCTGGAGAAACCCACAGAATCAGCTGACCTGAACAAGCGAAAGCTCATGGAACCCAGCCAGACAGCTGGGGGACAGCATTGAACTGAACTATGCCCTCTGAATGTGGCTAAAGTTAGGAAGCCTGGGCAGTCTGTGGGACCTCTAATAGTGGAGCAGTAGTTACCACTAGTGTAGAAATGGACTTTGGAAGCCCATTCTCTATGAAGTGATACTCTCTCAGCCCAGATACAAGGAGGAGAGCCCTTCCCCAAATGATGTGACAGCTTTGATGGTCCCCCATGGAAGGCCTTTCTCTCCCTGGGAAGTGGATGGAGGGTGGGATGACAGGGTAAGTGGAGGTCACGTGAGGATAGGAGGGAACAGGAACTGGGGTTGATATGTAAACCAAGATTATTTCTACATGAAATTAGAAAAAGAATAGTGACAAATAGTTTGAAATCTTTTGTACTTTATACTATAGTTAAACAGACTAGGTTTTTCAGTTCTGTAAAGTATTATTAGAATTCCATATAAAAACACCTGGGTATTTAAAAAATAATTGCTTACTTTCTTATTGTAGGGCATTTTTACTATTTTTCCTTGATGTTTTATTTTCTCCATGAAAATAAAATCATACTCTCCATGAGTATGGTTCTGTTAAATGTTCTATCAATACTGTGTTCCATTTTACTGAATTTGTTTTTCTTTAAAATTAATTATTTTTCATGCTATAAAATTTTTTATGTAGCAACATTCAAAGAAAATTTATTAGAAATTATATCTGCCATTTTGTACAGTTTTACTTTTTCATAGTTCCATTTGGTGTGTGTGTGTGTGTGTGTGTGTGTGTGTGTGTGTGTGTGTGTGTGGTATGAACTGTATTGATTACATTTTAGGTACGCCTTTGGTTATCTTTTACATCTTTCACAAACAAACAATATGGTGGCTTTTTGGTATCTGAATTAATTTTATTTACCAATATGTTGCACTATGAAGTTTGAAATAAAATTTACTCAAACTTCTGTTTTTATGTTTATTGGTCTGAAAAACTAAATTTAATATGTCTAAAGTGGTTTTATGTACAAAGCTTAGAGAATACATGCATGTACTACAGAGTCTCTGGTCCTTGTCAGTTATTTCACAGGTTCTAATGATGACTGTGCTCAGTATCTGTGTCTTAGAGCACTTGAAGTCTTGATCCAAGACTACCTTAATAGTGCAAGAAACATAACTGACTAATCCTTTCCTCTGCATTTTCCCATTCACAACCATCTTACATAAAACCATTAAAAGGTTTTCTTTACTTTTAATACTACCAGAGAACATAATTTCAATGTCTTTTTCATTTAAAAGCATTGCTGGTTTGCTGATGACAGGAATTACATGTACACTCTTTCTCTCCTTCCTGTTAAGTCACCTGCAGGCATCAGATGGAGACTGAGGGGAGGAGCAAACATGCAATCCCTAGTTTTCAACTATACTGTCACTTCACCTCTGTTGACAAAATGCCAACATTATTGTCTTAAGTCCATATAGCAATAGAGCAAATGGTTTTCCTCAATGATGACTTTAATAATGACAGAAATTAAATACACCCTGGAGCTTTGGGATCTGAGCAGCTAGCCCACCCCTGAGAGAGAGAGAGAGTGAGAGAGTGAGAGTGAGAAAGGGAGAGGGAGAGAGAGAGGAGAGAGGGGGGAAGAGAGAGGGGGTAGAGGGAGACGGAGAGAGAGAGAGGAGAATTTGTACATGCATTAGCCAGAAGTGTAGCTAGTCTTTCTTTGTCCCTCAGCCAGACCCCAAATAAATGACAGAGACTTCTTATTAATTACAAAAGTTCAGCCTGCAACTTAGACTAGTTTTCAACTAGTTCTTAAACGTAACACATTTCTATTCATCTATGTTTCATTATACAACTCAAGGCTTGGTGACTGCCTTATTCTTCCCAGCATCCTCTGTGCCTGGAAAACCTGCCTAGTTATTGGAAATACAATTCTTTATTAAGCCAGAGTGATATGATTTTACCTAGTGTAATCAGATATCTTGCAACATGTCCCCTATTTTGTTTACATAAAAAGGAAATCATTTAACTGTAACACAGTAAAACTATATACAATAAGAAAAATTATCAAGTATTACATTTACAATATCCAGTCCATTTGTATTTGGCAGATTCAAAGAAATACTCCATTATTTAGCCTATCTTGGTGGAGTTCAAAGTTCTGTGCCTAATTTACTTTCTATCATAGCTAAGGAAAAGAATAACTATAAGTATCTAGTCTTCAACTTCATCAAAGATCCTAGAAGGATATATTACCTTAGTAATCAGGAAGTATAGTTCAAGCCACTTCCAAACCCAAATGTATATAAACAATAGACATCTGGCTGCCTGGAAAGTCACCCAACATTCCTCTGAAATGATAGTGTGTATATTTAGGCCAACAGGCCTAGAATATCTGACAATCTTTTCTATGAAGCAGGAATATTAAACAATGGTCCTAGCTATTCTTGGCAAAATTTGAGAGTCTTTTTCCTTTATGTCCTGCTTGTGCAGTTTGTACAGAATATTGTCAGAATCAAGGCAAGAACAATTTCTCATCTAAATGAGCTACCATTGTCATATTGAAAGCAAACTACATATGGACGTTCTTCTAAGCCCATAATCTTCTCTGAAGTAAATTGGTGCTTCCAGGAGAAGATGTTTCACACTGTCATGTAAATTATCATATTAAAATATTTTAAATGTCATACTCTGTAGGTCTTTGAAATGCTTGAAGATCACCTATCTATCTAAAATATATCTCTGTTTGACATTGAAAACATATCTAACATTACTATAAATTTGGTTGTTATAGCTGACTAACACCTAACTGGCATTTCTTAATTACAAATTACATTTTTAAATGAGCTGCATGGCACAATGCCCCACAAAAGAGTAGAAACATACATTCAGTATAACAAAAATTAACTTTATATTTGTATCAATATGTAAAACTCCACACCAATGTAAAATATTTGAGGTTAATAGTCATCTTATTATCCTATATCTCTATATCCCCCATATACAATGACAAATATTTACAGCCCATTGAATCATTAAAATCCACCCACCCTGTCTCTTGTGAATGTGAGTGTTGTACTCCCTAGACTGCTTCCTGTTGTCTGAGGGCACTGGAATCCTGAGAAAATTAGAATAATGGTTAAGTATAGTGGGAATTTGTTTTCAGGTAATTTATTTTCATTTTCAGGTAATTCTAAGAAATTGAGACCTTTCTCCAAATAGGTGGGATAGAAGGGATTTGCTTTTTCTCAAGGTTGTGGATTATCATTATGTGTTTAGGGTTGGTTATAAGTTTTATAGCTCTTGGGATAGAATATGAAGTCCAGACTCAGTAATCTCTTTTGGAAAAAATAATGGGGAATGAACGGGATAATAGTAGATTAATGTATCTACTTATAAACTATTTTAGAAACTATTATTTATAGTCAACTTACATTGATATAGATTCTTGTATATTAATACTTATGTAAAATTATTTTGTATTACTGTCATAGATAATTTGTGTATGGTTACAAAATTAAAATTATACTTGTCATATTGTGCAGGTTCCTTTTCGGTTTGCAATGTTTTTGCAGACTAATGTAAAGTTAATTTATAGTTTTGTATGTATGTATCTTTATACATATGCATAAAATATTTTGTATATTGATTCAATTTAAGGATTTTTGTCATATTTCACTATACAGTTCTAGTTCTACCTCTGATCAAGATAGTGACATATATATATGTATATATATATGTAAATAGTTACAATTTTGTCATCATCGTCCTCATGATACACATCTGCTTAAGATTGTTTATTTTTATATGTGAAGCTTCAGTCAGTAAGTACATGTTATAGAAATTTATAGATTATAGACATCCATGCTTCCCATACCTAGTTATGTTAGTCAGGTTCTCTAGATGCACAGAAGTGTGCTCAGCATAGATATTTGAACTTCAAACACTACAAAGACCTACAAAATATGTCATTTGAATATTTTAATAGTTTACAATTCTGTTGACATGACACATGACTGCACTGAGCTATTTCTGAGAAATTTTTAGGTACTGGAGACACTCCATTGGGAGATGATTTTGTTTTTGCTTCTTGGAACAATTGGTCTCTTGGGGAAAACACTTCCCTTATCTCAACTGCTGACAGTAAGCACACTGTTCAAACTGGACTGGTAGGTTACAAATATAAGTGACTGCTAACCTTTGCCAAGACAAGGTAGGATAGTCTATTGAATTTTCCTGCTTCTGATAATGGTCTTTCAGATATTTTATGCCTTAGCTGAAGTTTTTACCCAGACATTACTGTGAGAACTTGGGTGACTTTCCAGGAAGCTGGCTGTTTCTGTCATTTCTTACACTACTAGGAAATTTCCAGTTTATACTTCCTACTTACTCAGGTAATATTATTTTCCTTCTCAGGTATTTGATGAGGTTAAAGACTAGATATTCACAGATAATATCTTCCCATATCTTGAATAAGACATTTTAGATACAAGACTCAGACACCTCAGGATAAAACAGCTGTTGGAATAATGTTTATATTTTGCCAATTACCTATAGCATGGATATTTAGTATGTGTCTCGTGCTTGATGTTGCTCTTGTGTTCAATCTAAATTTGTATATGTTTTTACCTTTTTTTTCTTCTAGACAATACTTGATATTTAGATTCTGTATCAGGCTTAGATACAATGGGGAAGTGTAGTGGGAATTTATTTTCACCACTAGTTTTGGAGTCTTAGGGGATGACTTCAGTCATTATAAGGGAGAGGAGGTGTAGAACGTGCTCTTGTTTGGGCTTATGGTCTGAGACCTGACTATGATCCTGAATCACAGCATACTGTGCCTCCATGGGCAGGAGAACAAGGCAGTTCTTTATTTTCATTGTGTGAGTATTCACCCAATAAATATTTTTCTTTTTTTTTAATTTGGGCACTAATGGGCTTCATTAATCCACCCACATTCAAATCTGTGAGGCTGGACACTCAGCCAGCAGCCTTGAAGCTGATCTTAATGTAGAACTCTGAGGAAACTGCAACAGAGGCAGTCTGAGATGCTGGATCACCTGGACCACCTGTTCTCATTGACATCTGGTTCCCTTGTTCTGAAAACACACATACATTTAAAGGTAACATATGTAATGAATTAACACAAATATGGGATATGCAGTGTGCACAAGTCAGTTAAAGATTATTTTTGTTCTATATTTGAGCAGATAAGAGTCATCTGTTAACTTTACAAGTAAATTTAGATTGCATAACCAAACTGTAATATAATTCTCTGTCCATGTCATAAAAAAGAATGACATGTAATAATAAGTCATGAGGACTCTGAAGCCAACAAGATTTATCATGTCTCATCACATCTTTGATATGTCCATGCAGATATCAGCTTACATGTCCCCTTTCATATAGTCTTTATTAACTCTCTTTTACATGTCTAAAGCCAAGATGCTCAGGAGGTTTCTCTTGGTCAAATCTGATCTCTACTAACATGGAAGGAATCTATAGCCTTTCATATTCTGTGTAAACAAAAGCATAACCCCCAAAACAATATGGCTTTTTAAAATTCCATTTTGAAGCTAAGACATTTTTTATATCTTTGGTTTTGAGCCTAGCCTTTAATGGCTGAGCCATCTCTCCAGCTCAAGACATATTTTAAACTACATAGATTGATTTAATTTTCAGTTTCCATGATCCACTGTCTCTCAGCTGCTAGGCTTTGCTCATCAGCAATCAAATTTTTAAAGTCATCAAGACAGCATATAGCATCCTGACTTTATTGTAGTTTCCATCGCTAAGTGTCTTATTCTTTTTATATTATTTATGCTCTCTTTAAAGACTTTATCTTTTATTTATAAACTTTTATTTTCTTTATAACTATCTATATCCTTTTTTCTTAAGCTTATTCAAATTATTAAACACATTGTAGCCTATTTATAGATTTTCTTCCATCGGTATGAGCACTGCTGTGTATCTATAACATTTTTGTCTGCTTGAACAAAACCTTAAACCACTGTGCTGCTTACTTCATGGTGTGCTGCACACAGGCATTGTCTGGGAATGTGCTTCTGTATCATAGCAAACATGAAAGACTATGGTTCTAGAAAGTCATATTTGGGCTCAGATTTTGTATCTGAAACCTTTTTTTAAAGCTTCTCAGGTCTTATGTGGAAATTTGTATCTAGAAACTGGGTACCAATTATTCAGAGTCTTTCTCTGTCCTGCCAGATTGATCCCAAATAAATAACATGGAAGCTTTTTTATTAATTATGAAAGTTTGGCTAGTAGCTTAGGTTTGTTTCTAACCATCTCGTATAACTTAAATTAATGAATTTATATTCATTTATGTGACTCATGGCTCTGATTTCCTTCTGCATCTGCTGGTGACTCCCCTTTTTCCCATCATCCTCTCTGGCTGGAAATCCTGACTAGCCTCTCTGCCTGGAAATCCTGCCTAGCTATTTGTCATTCAACTGTTTATTAAACCAATCTTAGTGAAATATTTATACATACTGTAATCAAATACCTTGCAATACAGAAATGTACTAATTATTCAATTGATCTCATGGATAGCCTTAACAAAAATCCAAACCAATAATCTAGAGCAGGGTTTTATTCAACCCATAAGTTATGACCCCTCCAGGGGTCACATGTAGCAAATTACACTTATAACATAGCAATAATAAATGTATTAAAGGGTTGCAGCTTTAAGAAGATTAGGAACAAATCATCTAGAGTGAAATAGAGAGAAAGGCAGGACCAACTGCAGCCATAATCCATTAGCAGGCATAGATTGTCCAAGCCATAGTGACTTCAGGGTGCTACGGAACTGGGCACCATTCTGCCTTGTTCTAGTTTTCAGATTATTTACTGTGATGTTAGTCTTCTGTGAAGAAACTTATCTCTCATTTTTTTCACTTCTACTACTTTCATTATCTGTTTTTTCATTTCTTACATAAATTATAAATAATAGAGACTACAATCATGAATGGGAAATTAAATGCATGACTAAGTGCTAATTTTTTGCCTTTTATGTTCTTAAAACTATTCTTAACATTAAGAATTCTCTGAGGTGAATGAATCTGATGTAATTTGGTAAGGGTTAAGCCCTATGAAATCAAGTTGGATTTTTATTGCCCTGTATTCTTAGCTTATTAGCAGTCTGTTGTGCATTAATGACCTTGGGAGAGACTAAAACAAGTTAATTTCTAAGTCTTGCTTTTATTTTCTCTTAATTTCCACTTATACTTGATTTGTGGTGCTACTATTATTGTAGTTACATAAAATTAAAACTAAAATACCTATTGGTTTTAATGTTCCCAAACACCTTGGCTAAGACAGTCTAGAAAAATAGAATAATATTATTTTGGTCAATAAATAACTTTTGTTAAGATCTACATTTAATTTCATGTTTTAATAAATAATATGGTAAATTTCCTTTAATAAACATAAAGTGTTTTTATTGTTTATATATTCTCTTCATCACAAATAGATATTTATGACTATCAATTTCTTTCAGTAATTATCAACATTTCTTTTGATATATGCAGTTTTACATCTGCATCAAAATTTATTGGCAAGAGAGATCACTGGTAATTTTTAGTTAATTGACTTTTTTACTAATGTGGATTAATGGGCAAGATGAAACATTAATCTCTTAAGTAATTATAAGTAGAAAATAGTTCAAATAGAAAACACATTTTGACAAATAAAAACCATTTTATTTTTTTTAATTTACACAAATGAGACTGGCAGAAAATAGAAAGAATGAACAAAAGGTAAAAATCTCCCCTTGATTTGCTCAATATAGTTAATTTCAGTAAAACTTCACATAATTTGCTATATTTATTTTTCACTCATAAAAACACTTGGAATTTGTAGTCTTTCAAATAGATAAAGTTATGAATGTATAAAACTATAAACCTTTATGCATATTCAAGTGCTTATATGTGAATGATTCTGGGTAGATATGAAAATGATAAAATTAGTATTCAGGGTGCCCTGATCTGAGCATCCTGAGGACTGAGGACTGCTGTAAGGAAGCCTTCCCTAGTAGACCAGCTCACATGAAGTCGGTCAGCATTCTGGTGCCACCTCCAACTTCGTGAGAGGTAAGTGTGGGCCTGTTCCTGGACTGCCATCTAGTGACCTGCTCAGAGTGACCTGAGGAATGAGAACTGAGGACTGTATGCAGTGTAGATCACCCTAGCAGACCCACCCTTCCAGAGTCAGCCAGCGTGCTGGTCCAGCCTCCAACAAGGGGAGGAGCCCCACCATCACCTACTGGAATAGAAGAACCATCAGTGTATTGGACATACTTGCACCCTCTAGAAGAGAACATGGGTTCTGTACCCACTAGAAGAAAGAGAGACCCTACCAGTACTCACTGGAAGAAGAGATGTATAGAGAACAGTATAAGAATAAAGTTAACAAGAGAAAGATCAATATGATGCTACCAGAGTCTAGGACCTCCAAACCAGCAAGACTTGAACCATCCCAACACAGATGAAGCAGATGAGAACAATCCTATAAACAACTTTATGATGATGATGATAAAGACCCTCAAAAAGGTAATGAGAAAATCCTTTAAAGGAATAGAAGAAAATTTAAGAAATGGAGGAAAAGACAAATCAAAAATTAAAAAAAATATTTCAAACAGTGCAAGGTTTGAAAGCTGAAATAATAAAAAAAAAATCTGAGATAATGGGAACTAGGGAATGCTGGACATAGAAAAGTTAGGCAAATGATCAGAAACTTCAGATGTAAGCATAATCAACCAAGTACAGAAGATGGAAGAGAGAATCTCAGGCATTGAAGATACACTAGGAGAAATAGATTCATTGACCAAAGAATATCTGAAGTCCAACAAATCCCTGACACAAAATATCCAGGAAATATGGGACATTGTGAAAAGGTGTAGAAACCCAACTCAAATATGTAGAAAACATTTTCAACAAAATCATAGAAGAATACTTTCCCAACCTAAAAAAAAAACATGCCAATGAAAGTACAAGAAGCTTACAGAACGCCAAATAGAGTGGACCACAAAAGAAAGTCCCCTTGCCAAATAATAACCAAAACACAAAAAATACAGAATAATGAATGAATATTATGAGCACCAAAGGAAAAAGGCCAAGTAACATATAAAGGCAGACCTATCAGAATTACACCTGATTTCTCCTAGGAAACTCTGAAGGCCAGAAGGTCCCAGATAGATATTCTGCCATCAAGAAATCATGGATGTCAGCCCAGACGACTATGCCCAGCAAAGCTTTCATTGATAGAGAAACCAAGATATCCCATGACAAAACCTGATTTAATCAATACACATCAATTAATCCAGCCCTACAAAAAGTTCTAGAAGGAAAAGTCCAACCCAAGGAAATTAACTATACTCACAAAAACATAGGCAATAGATAATCTCACTTTATCAACAGCCAAAAAAGAAAAAATAGGGGAAAGCCACACAAAATACCACCACCTACAACAAATCCAAAACAAAAAGAAATTAACAAACAATGGTCATTAATTCCCTCTGTATTAATGGTCTTAATTCACCAATAAAAAGACACAGACTAAAAGAACAGATACAAATACAGAATCTATCCTGTTGCATACAAGAAACACACCTCTACTTCAAATACAGATATCACCTCAGTGTTAAAGGGTTGGGAAAATCGACCACATACTCAGGAATATAGCAAACCTCAATAGGTACAAAAAAATTGGAACAACCCTCTGTATCTTATCAGACCACTGTACTTTAAAGTTAGAATTCAACAACAATACAAATTTAAGAAACCTTATACACTCATGGAAATTGAACAATGCTCAATTTCACCATTCCTAGGTCAAGGAAGAAATAAAGAAAAAAATTAAAGACTTCCTTGAATTCAATGAGAATGAAGAGACAACATACCCCAATTTATGAGACACTTTGAAAGCAGTGATAAAAGTTCATAACTTAAAGTGCTCACATGAAGAAACTGGAGAATAGTCACATTAGAGAATTAACAGCATAATTAAAAGATCTAGAACAAAAAGAAGCAAACTCACCCTGGAGGAGTAGACATTAGGAAACAATCAATTTAAGGGCTGAATTCAATAAGGTGGAAATCAGGAAAACAACACAAAAAAGTCAATGTAACATAGAGTTGGTTCTTTGAGAAAATCAACAAGATAGACAAACCTGTATCTAAACTCATCAAAAGACAGAGAGAGAACATACAAATGAACAAAATAAGAAGTAAAAAGGGAGACATAACAATGGACAGAGGAAATAAAGAAAATCTGCAGGTCATACTTTGAAAACCTGTACTCTACAAAATTCAAAAATTTAACAGAAATGGACAATTTTCTGTATGTATATATAATCACTTACAAAAATTAAATTAATACCAAATAAGCAATTTAAATAAACCTATAACCCTTGATGAAATTGAAGCAGTCCTCAAAAGTCACCTAACCAAACAAAGCCTGGGGCCAGATGGTTTCAGTGCAGAATTCTACCAGAAGTTCAAAGAAGAGCTAATACTGATACTCCTCAAATTTTCCACACAATAGAAGCAGAAGGGTCATTTCCAAACTCTTTCTGTGAGGATCAAATTACCTGATACTCAAGCCACACAAAGACACAGCTAAGAAAGATAAATACAGACCAATATTCCCCATGAACACTGATACAAAAATATTCAATAAAATACTTGTAAATTGAAACCAAGAACACATCAGATAAATCATCCACAATCACCAGGTAGGCTTTATCCCAGGGATGCAAAATGGTTCAACATATGAAAATCTACCAATATAACCCACTATATAAAAAAATCTGAAAAAGAAAAACAATACGATCATCTCACTGGATGCTGAAAAAAGCATTTCATAAAGTCCAACTTCCCTTCATGATAAGGGTCTTGGAGAGATCAGAGATAATGTGAACATACCTAAACATGATAAAAGCAATATACAGCAAACCAACAGCCAACATGAAACTAAATGGAGAGAAATTCAATGAGATTGCTCTAAACGGAGGAACAAGACAAGGCTGCCCTCTCTCTCCATATCTCTTCAGTATTGTACTTGAAGCTTGAACTACAACAATAAGAAAACAAAAGGAGATCAAGGGGATACGAATGTGAAAGGAAGAATTTAAACTTTGACTATTTGTAGATGATATGATAGTTTATATAAGTGACCTGAATAACTTTACCAGGAGACTCCTGCAGCTGATAAACACTTTCAGCAAAGTGGATACAAGATTAACTAAAACAAACAAACAAACAAGCAAACAGCAAAACAAAAACAAAAAACAAAAGGAGTATCCTACTATACACAGACAATAAATGCACTGAGAAAGAAATCAGGGAAACATCACCCTTTACAATAGCCACAAACAACATAAAATATCTTGGGGTATCTCTAACCAAACAAGAGAAAAAGCTATATAACAAGAACTTGGAATCTTTAAATAAAGATATTGAAGAAGATACCAGAAAAGAGAAAGATCTCTTATGCTCTTGGATAGGCAGTATTAACATAGTAAAAAAAAAAAAAAATCAGTCTTACCAAAGGCAATCTGCTTATTCAATGCAATCTCCATCAAAATCCCAGCACAATTCTTCACAAACCTTGAAAGAACAATATTCAAATTTATGTGGAAAAGCAAAAAAATAAATCCAGGATAGTCAAAACAATCCTATACAATAAAGGACCTTCCAGAGGCATCATCATCCCTGACTTCAAGCTCTATTATAAAGCTATAGTAATGAATACACTTTTATATTTGCACAGAAATTGACAGGGAGACCAATGGAACTGAATTGAAAACCCTGATATTAATCCATACACCTAAGAAAACCTGATTTTTGACAATGAAGCTAAAATTATACAGTGGAAAAAGAAAGCATCTTAACAAATGTTGCTGGCACGACTGGATGTATAGATCCATATCTTTCACCGTGCACAAACTTAAGTCCAAATAGATCAAAGATCTCAACATAAACTCAGCCATACTTAACATCCTAGAAGAGAGAGTGGGAGGTATCTTTGAAGTAATTAGTACATGAGACCACTTTTTGAACATAAAACACCAGTAGCACAGACACTCAGATTGACCATTAATAAATGGAACCTCCTGAAACTAAAGAGTTTCTGTATGACAAAGACACAGTCAACAAGACAAAACGGCAGCCCACAGAATGGAAAAGATATTCACCAACACTGCATCTGACAGAGGGCTGATTTTCAAATTATACAAAGAATTCAAGAAGCTAGTCACCAAAACACCAAATAATCCAGTTAAAAAGTGGGGTACAGACTAAATAGAGAATTCTCAATAGAGGAATTTAAAATGGCTGAAAGATACTTAAGAAAGTGCTGAACATCCTTAGCCATCAGGAAAATGCAAATCAAAACAAACAACTCTGAGATACCATCTTACTCCTGTCAGAATGGCTAAAATGAAAAACACCAAAGACAGTTTATGCTGGAGAGGATGTGGATAAAGAAGTACACTGCGTCACTGCTGATGGGAGTGCAAACTTGTACAGCCACTTTGGAAATCAGTATGGCATTTACTCAGAAAAAATGGGAATCAGTCTATCCCAAAATCAAGTAATTCTACTATTAGGCATATACCATAGTGCACATTCATACAAAAAAGAAATCTGTTCAACTATGTTCATAGCAGCATTATTTGTAATAGCCAGAACCTGGAAGCAAACTAGATACTCCTCAACTGAAGAATGGATGGAAAATATGTGGTACATTTACACAATGGAGTACTACTCAGCAGAATAACACAATGGAATCCTGAAATTCACAGGGAATAGAATGGAACTAGAAGAAACCATTATGAGTGAGGAAACCCAATCACAAAAGACAAACACAGTATATATTCACTCATAAATGGGTTTTAGACAAAAATAAAAAAATCACCAGCCTACAATCCACACAACCAGAAAAGCTAGGTAATAAGGAGGACCCCTAAGAGAGACATACAGCATTCCCTGTAAAATAGGAAAAGAACAAGGTCTTCTGAGCAAATTGGGAGCACAGAGGGAAGGGAGAAGGAGTTAGGAGAAAAAGGAGGGGGAAGGTGAAGGGAGAGGTGGGTATGAGGGAACTGGAAGATTAAGACAGGGAAACAATAGAGGAAAATAAGAAAAAGGATATCATAATAGAGGGAACCATTATAGATTTAAGAAATCTGGCACTAAAGACATGTCCATAGTTCTACAAGATTGAACCCAACTAACAATCGAAGCAATAGTGGAGAGCTACCTTTAATGCCCTTCTAGGATAATGAGATTGACGACCACCTTATATGCCATCTTAGAGCTTTCATCTAGTAGCAAATAGAAGCAGAAGCAGATACCCACTGGAATCCATTTACAGAGATGAAGAAGTGATGAGCAAAGGGGTCAAGACTAGGCTGGTTAAACCCACAGAATCAGCTGACCTGAACAAGGGGGAGTTTATGCACCCCAGTCTAATAGCTGGAAAACCAGTGTGAGACTGACCCAGACTCTGAATGTGGGTGTTAATTAGGAGAACTGGGCAATCTATTGGGCCTCTAGTAATGGATCAGTATTTATCCCTAGTATACGAGTGGGCTTTGGGAGACCATTCCGCATACTCTCTCAGCCTAGACACATGGGAGAGGACATAGGTCTTGCCCTGAATGGTATGACAGACTTTGAAGACTCACCATGGAGAACCTCACCCTCCATGTGGAGCAGAAAGGGGATGGGGTGGGTATTGGTGGGTTGATAGGGGAGGATGGGAGGGTGAGGAACCTGGGATTGACAGGGAAAACATCCTTGTTTTAAATTTAAATTAAAAAAGGGAAGCATTCAGTATTCAATGAACACTTCTTTCATGATTGAATTACATATCTTTCTACAACTGTTATTTTTAATTACACTTGTTGAGATGAAATAATTCCTAGAGAATAATGCACTTGTGTCTCCACTTTTACCACTTGAAGGGTCTATGCCATGAAGGCGATGGCTGAGAGGGTCCAGGTATGGCCCCTATGTTACTGGGACAGAGGTGTCAAGGAGAGATATTTTCTATGGTGCTGGATTAACCCACCTGACCTCAAAGACAATGGTATGGCAGGGAGACCATACACACTTCCTTTAGAATGTGTCATATTTGTTCATGTTACCCCAATTCACCCTTAGGAAGGCTGCTGGTCTAATGGAGTCAGTAGGACACAGTACGCAGCCAGGCAGGAGGTGTTCTGGGCAGATGTCAATATCAGAATCAGTTCTGGTGATGGAGAAGGAAGGGCTTTTCTAAATCAAGGCTTGCAAGTGTAAATTTTGAGAAAACGGAATTATAATTCCAAGGTGGTTAAACAGTTTCTCCTGAGGAGAACATTGAGGAAAATTCTAAGACATGAATTCAGAGTCAGGCTGTGGGCACATGAGAGCAGAGGAGAACTTTCTTGGGTGAGATTAAATACACAATAATTTTATTATTTTTTTAAATAGATACCTACTTGTTGAAGGTGGTGTACTCCATTAATCACCACCCTTGGGAAGCAGAGGAAGGTGGATCTCTGAGTTTGAGGACAGCCTGGTCTACAGAACAAGACTGCCAGGGCTACACAGAGAAACTCTGTCTCAACACACCAAAACAAAAAGTATTTTTCAGACAAGATATTCTGATTACAGCCTCCTCCAGTTTCTCCAAGGTCCTCCACATTTCCCCACTCACCAAATTCAATTCCTTTCTTTCTCTCTTTCATTATAATACAAACCCAAGTCTAAAATAATAATAGTAAATAATAATAAGAACAATATGAAAACAAACTAGAATAGGAAACAAGCAGAAAAAAAGGCCAAAGGAAAAGCATAAGAAACGCATGCAGATGCTGAAACACACATCAGCACATACAGAAAACCCCTAAGACAAACTTGAAAACTATAATATATAAGTCAAAGATCTGTAAGGTTAAAAATATGAAAAGCCCAGACAAAGCATTGTGAGACAAAGCAAAGATCAAAACAACAACAACAACAAAGATCCTCCCCAAATCATGTTGAGCTTGTTTAGTTTTGGCCATCACTTGCTTGGCAGGGCTTGCCCTTAAGTGTGGTTTGTACACCCAGTGAGGCTCCATTGGAGAAAACTAACTTTTTCAGTTGTGTGTGGTTATCAATGGAGACCACTTCTGGGTTATGGCTGTACATAATGCACGAGCTTGGATTTTATTCCTTGGAGGAAATAAAGGTGAAATCACACTGCTAATTCTGACTTGAACATCTTGTCTCTGAAGGAAGTAAAACTGTCTGTAGTTCTTTTTATCCTCAATAAAAATTGTCAGTCAATAACACTGAAATGGAGCCACAGATTATGAAATTCTTTAGAAAGATGATGCCTAAACAATGTTACATATAAATTGGAGTTTTCAATGATGAAGGAAATGAGTATGTAACCTGAATAGGAATGGTTACCAAAATTTGGAGGTAGAACTCTGGTACTATAGCTGTGTGTGACTCTAACATAGGCCCCTTAGAAGTTAGACAACTGGGTGAAGCTGGTAAACATACTGTAAAGGTGTTCAGATACTAAGAATTAGAAAATTCTGAACAATGGAGTCATTGCACCTCTGGGCATAGTGTAATGTTATCAAATCAATGTTTTGAAATTATTGTATGTTTGTGGGTGAAAGAAAGTTGTTCTAGGAGGTATTTTCTTTTTTCTTTTCTTTTTTTTTTTTGACACAGGGTGATTCCTTGGAATATTATACAAGACAGTAGATATTTAAAGAATTCATTGGTGATTATGTAGTCTGAGTATATCAGTTTGCATAAGCATATATACATGTTTGAAGGATTGAGTGAGTGTTTTTCTGGTTCAGGGCTAAGTTTTTACAAATAGTCATATTCAATATTTTTTATGTGTATATCTGAAAGATCAGTTCTTTAGAATAAATGCCCAGGAATAAATTATTGGGTCATATGGTAGTTTCCAAGTTATATTTAGAGGAAACTACTGGCTGGTTTTCTAAATATCTTCAGTATTTTTATTTCCATTTTCTTAAATGAGTAATCCAGATTTCTTCATTCTTGTCAGAACTTTGTTTTGTGAGCTTTTTTTCCATATTACCATTTAAATAGCCATTTATAATATATTATAGTCCTAATTTACACTTCTTCAAAATTGTACTTTATATTCACCTCAAGAATTATTTACATGCTTTCTGTACTAATCTTCCATGACACACGTGATTTAAAAACTCTTTGTTCTTGTTTCTAGATGGGGTTTTACATCTTCCCATGCTTAAAAGAAACATGATTTATTAACTATTTTTTTTCACAAACACATTGTTTAGGGATAAATTAAAAACTTTTTGGCTTAGCTTCAAATCAAATTATTCCATGTTGAACAAAGGTTTTATAATTTTGCATTGTACACTTAAGTCAGGCATACATTCTGTGCTGACTTTTACAAAAGGTGTGGTGTCAAGGACTTTTATTGTTTTTTTTTTATGTCCAGTTGCCTCACATTAGTATTATTAATATAGGGTCCCTCCTTTTTCTCCTAAGTGTTTTCACAGCTTGTCAGAAACTAGAACATTCGAGTGGGACACTTTATTGATTCTATTCAATTCCATTGGCCTATGTCTTCATTCCTGTGCAGATACCACACTGTCTTGATTGTCATGTAGACAGTCTTAATTTTATTTTGTTGTAATTTCATGCATTCTGTAATTTATGGCTTTCCATAAATAATTACAAATAAAATTACATTTATCATCCAATACTAGTATTTTGATAGACATCGAATTAAAGGGCACACATACAGAGAGAGAGAGAGAGAGAGAGAGAGAGAGAGAGAGAGAGAGAGAGAGAGAGAGAGAGAGAGAGAGAGAGAGAGAGAGAGAGAAGAGAGAGAGAGAAGGAGGGAGAGAGATATGCACATTGCATTGGTGAGTGTTTCAACAATGAACTAGTATGTCACGATATATGATGGGCTATCTACACAATCGAACAAGATTTGCTGATACTGTGTTGTGGAGTTTGTGTTTAAATTGGTGGCAGCTATTTGCCTGTACTTTTCATCTTTATCCTCTTTTTGTCTCATTGTATTATTGATTTCATGAAACTCACTGTCAATATTCTTTCTGCCTATTTATAAAAGAAGTTTTATAGGGAAATAATTTACTCCAGAATATGTCTGAGAGCTTTATTTTAACCTATAAATTTATTTTTTTTTGAAATACCAGGCTGTTCAAGTTGTCTAATTCATCTTGGCTGAATTTTTATGTATTGGTCTTTTAAAGAACTTGGTCCATTTTTCTAAATCGATGCATTTAATTATTGTGAGGCATTCATCATATTCACTGATCACTTCTTCAACGGGTGAAGAATCTGCAGTGTATCCTCTATATACCATTCACATTCAGACTCTATGCCATCCGTCTGTGTGTCATCAGCCTAGCCAGAGGCTGGCCAAATTTACTGGCCTTTCTGAAGAAGCAGCTTTTTTGTTTTATTATATTCTTTTTTGTTTTCTTGACTGTTGCTTTCAAGATAGGATTTCTCTGTGTAACAATCCTGGCTGTCCTGGAATTTACTCAGGAGACCAGGTTAGCCTTGAACTCAAGAGATGCCCCAGCCTCTGCCTCCTGAATGTTGGGATTAAAGGCATGCACCACTACCAACACCCTGCTTCATTACTATGTTCTTTGTTGTTTAAATGCAATTTTGACCCTATTTCCTTCTTTCTGTACAACCAGAGCTTAGCTGGCTCTACTTACTTGAGTGTGTTGATACAGGAATCAGAAGTTTTGTTTTGAAGGCTCTCCTCTTCTAAGCTTAGCACTGAGAAGCTGCCTCACACTGTCATGTTGGCAGTATATGACATAGTTTAGCAAATTAGTATTTTTAACTTATTTGAATTGCTTTTAATAAATGTTGAAGTCTTCCTTTTGACCACTGCTTGCTCAGATGTTTTCTGTTTAATTTCCTAGTATTCCATGATTAGTTGGTAATTTTATTCTCAGACAGAGAACACAGTCAATTGATAAAGGCATCTTCCTTTTTACTTTTACAGCAGGAGGATCCTCTGCTTGTCTCAACACACTCACTGTGGTTTTGAAGCACAATTAATTCCCAGGAGGGAACTAGATGATCAGTTGTCTTCTCTGCCCATTGACACGATTTCAAGGTGATCACTTCATGTTCTGTGAAGACAAAATATTAGCTCAGTATTCAGGTGGAGTCTACCAGATGCTTCCTCCTGCTTTGGAGGTAGCCCGGAGCATTTCCTTCCATATTTCAGTGCAATTTTCCTGAAAACCTGACTATTGGAGATGGGGTAGGGAAGGGGAACTTTTGCCTTGGTTTTTGGTAGAAAGTACTGTGGGTGTTGAGAGTGGCACTGTTACAAGGTGTGGTCTTGTTGGAGGAAGTGTGCTACACCAAGATGGGCTTGGAGGTCCTTTTTCTCAAACTTCCGTCAGTGTGTCAGTCAGTTGATTTCCTTTTGCCTGCAAGATGTAGGTCTCTCATCTCCAGCACCACATCTTCCTGCACACTGCTGTGCTCCTTATCATGATGATAATGGAGTGAATCTCTGAAACTGTAAGCTGACACTCCAATGATATGTTTTCTTTTATAACAATTGCTATGGTCATGGTGTCTCTTCACAGCAATGAAATCCTTAACTAAGATGGCAGGGAAGGTTAACTTCTCAAGCTCTCTTTATTCAACTTCTTCAGATTCCATTGCAATGCCTAATTTCGAGACTGGCAATCAAATTCAGTTCCTGGATGATAGCACGTGAGATTTTTAACATACTTTGCCAGTAACAGTGTTTGGGCCAAAATCAGGGTATTTCACAATATCAGGGAAACACTCTGTGGTGAAATGTTACAATTCTGTAACTGTGTGTGAAGGTAAGGTATCACTGATGATATCAAGGTCCATCTCCTGTATCTCTTGGATATCACTGAAGGTGCCAAAGTCCATTTGTTGGTCTGCTGGGTGTCACTGAAGGTACCAAGGTCCAGCCCATGGGTCTCCTTGGTGTCAGAGTAGATGACTTCTAGTGACAGTGAGGGTGGGGAAGTACCTTCACACATTCAATGATACCTAAAAATTACAGGAGGTGGACCATGGCCCTGTCATTGATAAAAGGCAGATCCATGGGCTCAACATTGACAACTTTATCCCTGATGATACCAGGGACAGTGGTTAGAGTAGTGAGTTCATAGGCTGCCACTTCAGAACACTCTCCTGCTAGGTTACTTAGAGTTGACTTCCCACAAACCCACAAACCCAATTGAGCATTGATGGGAGATGTTATTCTGTAAATATGTTTCTCATTAATTAATAAAGCACTGTTGGGCCAATAGGAAACAAGATAGGTAGGGCTAGGAGACTAGGAGGAGGAAAGAGGAAGTAGTTAGGAGGAGTCAGAAGCGACAAGATGCTGGGCCGCTGCTCTCCGGTAACATGGGCCACGAGGAAATACTTAGATAAGTAGAAATGGGTTAATAATTAAGACAGAGCTAGCCCATAAACAATAATGGTAACTGGCCAACAGGATTGTATCAAATATAGAGTCTCTGAGTGTTATTTGGGGCCAGCACACCAGACCGGCGGTGGACGGGCTGGCGGAAAGCAGACAAGCTACAGATGGCGCCCAATGTGGCTATAAGAATTTTCACTTAAAACTTGATAAAAGCTTAAAAAGGGATTTTAGAAACAAAGGAACAGAGATTAGCAAGACTTCTTAGTAGCAGCATTTTCTTGGTTGGATTTTTTGCTGTAGACAGAGATTTGCACAGCTCCTTTAAGGGAGGTTTCCAAAATTTGCATTAGCGGCAAAAAAACTCCACATTGCTTTTAAAGAGCTCTGCTAACAATTCATTAGTGTGTACAAGAGCTGCAATGAAGGTTTACACTGTGTTTTAAAAAAAATATGCTGGCTTGGGAGAGAAAAAGAAACAGGATACAATGGTTTTTAAAAAGATAAAAGGAAGTAGAATGGCTGGGTATGGTGGCGTACACCTTTAATCCCAGCACTCGGGAGGCAGAGGCAAACAGATTTCTGTGATTTCAAAGTAAACCTGCTATGCAGTGAATTTCAGGACAGATAAAAGTTACACAGAGAAACCCTGTCTCAAAATATGTAAAAATAGAAGTAGAAGAACTAGAGTAATAAAAAAGCCACGTAAAGATGGAAAGCACAGAGAAATTTTGGATACTATATGTGATTCTGTTGTCTTTAAATTGTTTGAAAGCTGAGAAAATAACAACAAATGATAAAAGAAATGCTCCTGGATTAATTCAATTTATATATTTTAAAAATGCTTTGACTACAAAATTTAAGCCTAAGGACAAGTTACTGGGGAAGAGGATTTCTATTTTGTCTCCAGAGAAAATGAAAAGCTGTGGATTCCTTCCAGACTAATGTGGTTTGATGAAGCCAGACACCCTGAAACAGCGCCCCAGGTGATCCAACATTCAAAGCAGTTGAGACAAAGCCTTGCAAACTACAGCCAAGATTTCTGTGTCTTCTTAGGATCTCCCATGACAGCGCCCCCTTCCAGCAGGAAGTAGTTTGGAAAGAACAATGCCCAAATTCCCAAATATTTTTTATAAATGTTAGTTTTTATTTAAATGGGCTTGGTTATAAATGGTTAATGACCACAAGCAATCTTTTTAAAGGTAAAAAGGAATTATGGTATAAATATGAATGCTTTGTTTTGGAATGGATTTTCATTTATTGATACAATTTAAGGTCAATTTGTGATATGTATATTTCTCCTCTTGTTTAGGTATTGTGTTTATATAGCTCAGTTAGAAATGTAATGCATAATTTAATACAGATTATAGAGAGTTCCCTATGATAATGACAACGTAGAGTTAAGTTATTTAGGTTTTCTAGATATGCAGAGATGTATTTAAGATGAATAGGCATTCTTCAAACCTTTCAAATACCTACAGAATATGGCATTTAAAATGGTTTAAGGTTTTTCTTGACAATGAGGCACAACTGCTCCTGGTAACACCACCTGCGCCAGAAAGGAAGATGACATCTAAGAAACGTATTATGGAGTTTGCTTCTAATATGGCAAGACTAGCCATTTGGACAAGATACTGCTCTTGTCTGTACTGTTTGACTTTATACTATAGAAAATGGACATGCAGGACCCACAAAAATGTGACTGCTGATTCAAGATGGACATTGTTACAGGATTACTGCTTCATGAAAAGTCTGCCAGACATTCTCCAGGATACAGAGGAAAATGACTGACAAACTGCCAATACAGGTGGACAGTTTAAAGTTTCCTGCCTTGTTGAGGAGTCTGGAGACACACTATGGCCTATGGGCTGAAGATGGAACATTACAGAAGAACTTCAGGTGACTGACCAGGCAGTGAGTTGTCTCTGTCAAGTTGTCTCTGTCATTCTAGAGTTTATATATTATCCTTCTGTGGTCTTTGAAGGAATTGAAGACAGATAGTTAGGGTTATGGTTTTCCTTAGTTAGGATTAAAGATAAGTTACATATAGGACTTTAGACTCACAAAGATAGAATAGATGATATTTTGTTTAAGTCTTACAAAATGTTAATGGACTAAATATTGTTAACTATGATTCTTATTTGATAACTGTTTTATGGTATATTTTGCTATGTTAAGGTTAAAACCCTTCTCTCTATTTTAGACAGAAAAGAGGAGATGATGGGAGATGTTATTCTGTAAACATATTTCTCATACTGGTTAATTAATAAAGCACTGTTGGGCCAATAGGAAGCAAGATAGGCGGGGCTAGGAGACTAGGAGGAGGAAAGAGTAAGTAGTAAGGAGGAGTCAGCATGTAGAACATGAAGAAAGAAGATGCCAGCGGTGGCTCTCTGATAAGATGACCATGTGGAAATACTTAGATAAGTAGAAATGGGTTAATAATTAAGACAGAGCTAGCCCATAAACAACAGTGGTAACTGGCCAACAGGATTGTATCAAATACAAAGTCTCTGAGTGTTATTTGGGGCCAGCATGGCAGACCAGCGGCGAACGGGCTGGCGGAAAACAGACAAGCTACAGATGGCACCCAATGTGGCTATAAGAATTTTTACTTAAAACTTTCTTTAGACTAAAAGGGGAATTGTAGCTAGATATTCACCTTGTCTGCACCTGTGGCTTAGGCCATGCCCATTGGGGGCGGAGACAGGGCCGGACATGAGCTGGGGGAAAAGGCTGGGAAAGGGTCCTGCTCTCTTTGGTGGTGGATGCTGGAAGGCTTAGGATCCAGTGGATCCCGCCGCATTCATCTGCCTATGTTGTGAGTTATTTCTCCCTTAATAAACATCTATTCGGCCTAATTGTTTATCCTGATTCTTATTAAATCACAATAGAGCATCACCTACCTGTCTTGGCCCATCAAAACCTTCTCCTGGCCCCCTACAGTCACCACCTTTTAGAGTGATGAGTTCTCTCGGTAGCTTATCAAGGAAGCCTTAAGCACTCTGAGGTGATATGCCATCATAGCTTCTATCTCTTCAGTGTTCACTAAGATTCCACTCATGGTGGAATCAGCACGCCTCTATGTCCTGGAAATCACTTTGTAGAACAGGCTGGCCTCAAACTCAGAGATCATCCTCCTTCTGCCTCCCAAGTACTACGATTAAAGACATGCACTGTCACCGTGAGCAATCAATAAGACTTTCTTTCTTTATTTTTCTTTTTTTTTTTTTACACACAATGTATATTAGAAGGCAGAGAACTAGAGTATATAAAGTTTATTAATTTCCTTTTTTATCATATTAATATTTTAAATATTTTTACATTTTACTCTACATTTTCTGTTCACATAGGTTTCTTTTCCAAACTTTATTTCCCTGTTCTGTCTGTTGAGTGGTAACTGTGGCTCTAAGAAAACAACTATGAGAAATGATTGAAAGGCGCATAATGGGACCTTGTCTCCTTGGTTGGGAATACATACCAAGGCAATAGAATGTGAGTGCTTGTGATTCCTTTGTTTTAACATGATGCAGATTTATATGTGTGATTTTAAAACCAAGATTTACCCTTTTTCCCCAATTCAGCTCTTAATAACTTCTTTACCATTAAGTATGTTTCCATAGAACAGGAGCTATGCTTTTCTCTGAATGAAAGCAACATTAAGCTCTCTGATCTTAAAATCAAATCTTTGAAACTAAACTGGCCAACCAATCAAAGGTCTTGCCTTCTTAGGAAAATTACCTCACAGACTGTAAATGAATAAGTAGAATTCACATTTTATGTGCTTTGCTTCCCCCGCCACCTAATATATTGTGGCAGTAAATGTGCCTCCCTTTGCTCCTCTGTCTCTATTTTCATTTCAGGAAATAGCAATGTCTTTAGCATAAACTATAGTCATTGTGTTGATAAGCCTAAGTAAATCACGGTTAGTGTAACAAACCTGTATTATTGTGGTTATTAATAAAGCTTAATATGTGTTCATGTTAGGAATGACTATAGTTCCATCAGCCATCACATTATCAGTACATACACTATGATGAGAATTGTTCTTTCCCACTTATATTTTCACCTGGTTAATCAAATGAAGGCTTTTTAAAAAATAATATGTTATCCAAAGGTGGCTGATTGATTATAGAAAATATAATTTCCCATCTTCTGTTATGTTTTCATATTACACAAAGCATTTGAACACTGGGCAATGACAGGATAGTCATGGTGCAGAGATAATATTTTCTATAGAAAGCAAAAAAGCAGGCTTTCCATTTTCATCATGCTCTGTAGAGGTCACATTTGAGTCTTTATACCTGATGTGACAATTGCCATAATAACTTTGCACATTGCTTTCTTTTAGCTATTCTTTTTAATATACAGATGAAGACAGATACTTGGAAGACAGATACTTGTCTTCATTTTTTTAGGGCTAAGACTGGAAAATATCACAAACAGGGTTTCTTAGACCAAGGAAATATCTTTCTTCACAATTGGAGAAACTTGAAATCTGTGATTCAGCTGCCCCAGAGCTGTTTCCTTCTGAGAATGGAAGGAGAACTTTTCCAGGCTTTTCTCCTTGGCATTGAGACTGTGCATTGCTCAATAAGTTTATCCTCTTTCTACACATCTTTTCAAATTGTTCTTTCTTAAAGGATATCACTCACATTAGATTAACATTACACTAATGATGTTTTCCCTTGAGGCTCTCTATAAAGGCTAATTCCAAATAAGGATAACCCCTAAGGACATGGGGCTTAGGACTTCCACACTGTAGTTATTTTATTATATTTTTCCTGCCATGGGGAAAATGCACAGCACAATGCATAACAGTTGTTTATTCTATTTTGTCTTCTCTCCTTATAACTAAATGTGAGCTCCTTCATGACAGACTTGCCCAAAGGACATAGATATGGCAATCACAATCAATGCAATTCAAACATGTATTGAGTATTTATGTAGGACTAGAGACATGCTGTGTTTTCAAATCAAGTGATTCAAAGACAAATAAGAAAAATGGTCTGTAGACCTTTCCTATGGTTGCAGAAAGAAAAAGAATCATTGTGTATAGGTACAATGGTGACACAGATGTGAGAACACATGACACATTTTGAAAGAGCTGAGATAAGCAGAGTTGAGAGCATGCAAGTAAACTGGGGTGTGCCCAATGATGTGAAGATTAGCTCTGAGGTTACTGAAGGAACACTTCCCTACCAGCCTCTCACTTTGTGCATCGTGTCTTGGAGATGTCTTGTTAGCTGCTGAGAGTCTAGAAAACCTCAGCTGAGCTCCTCATGTTAGAAGCTGTTTCTGGAAGCTGAGAAAATGAGAAAATGGTTGGATTCTTTGATGAAGACAGAGATTCATGCATGGATCAGCTTTGTCTGAGTTCTGTGATACTTCCATAGAGCCTCCAAGACAGGTCATTAAAGTAACTCTGAAAATTATACAAATGGAATCTTATTTTTCTCTTTAAAATTGTATTTTCCATGCAGTTAATAGCCATGTTATCCTGTTATAAAAGAAAGCATGTATTTATTGGTCTGTCTGACACTGATTTGAAGATACAATTGTACTTGGGTTCAACTATTGGTTTTGCTGATGGAATAATTGACACTCATATGATAAAAACTTGTATAGTCATGGGCTTTTTAAATATACTTAAAATCTGTGACATAATCTGCTCAATTTTACCAGTTCTAGAGCACAGGAAAGGTTAGCATCTTGGCTGCATGATGAAATAGTCTTTCTTTGTCAAACATAGTTGGTTTCATTTATGAATCAATGTGAAAAGACATGTACCTAAAGAAATTTTCCACATTTTTATATTGTTCATAAATATTTGAACTTGACTTTACTTAGCACCCAAATGAAGAACACATGAAAGACCTTGATTTTAAACCATTAATTGCCACTGATTTTTAAACCCTTCCTAAGAGGAGACAGACACAGCATAATTATGAATCACAAGGAATCGCTGTAAAAATGTGTTCACATTGTCACTGAGCTGCTTAACGTCAGTGAGGCAGCACTAACTTTCTGTGACATTTTCCCAGCCCCACTATTACCTGTCAGATTGGAAAAAATTCAAGGCCTCAGACAAGCTTATGCATTGATGTGCTCACTCTTGTCATTAATTGAAGTAAATGGATAAGCTTGTCCATCAGCAGCCACAAACACATCTGTTCATTGCTGTTGTTTTGCTTTTAGTCTCCTTAGCCTGTGTTTCTTAGCAGTCCCTGGGATTTGAAAAATGCCTCATTCTCTATTCAAGAACCATGAGGACTCTTGTGTTTGCTCTACACTTTTAAAAAAATTGCTGACAAAGTGAAATATGGAATACTGTGTTCACTTATTCCATGTTTGGATCACAATGGAATGAGTTATATAAAGTAGGACATGGATAAATTACAAAAACCAGACCAAGCAGAGGTCTCTAATAGTCTTATATAACTGCAAACACTCTGCATTTGCTTTAATCTGTCATCTCCCCCCACCTCTCACAGAAAGAAAAGGAGTGTTTCTCTTTCCCTCTTCCCTCCTCTACTCTTTCCTTTCTGATTTTAAGTACAGAGAACAGGTTTTCCGTATTATAAACCCGAAAAGGTGCCTTTAATGAGAAAGTAGCTCAAAGTGAAAACAGGAAATCCTTGCTTTCACTTGCATGACTCTGTGACTCCATTAACTCATGAAATATGCCACAGGCTGTGATGTATAGATGGCCATTCTACATCTTTTGCCTGAGAATGGTGTTTATTGCAGTATCTTTTGGCATTGAAATAAAGAATTCATCCCCCATTTTATGTTGCACTCTAGAATTTTCTTCTAAGTTTGCAATGAAGGCTAACAGGAGTGTAGGAAAAACAAATGAAACAAAAAAATCGGCAAATAATTTAATTATGTTTATCTGAGAATTCTGGGTACATCAAGGATATGGTGTTTGTCAGAGCAGGGAAATGAGATAAATCAAACCTCAGTGCTTTCTCTTTGTCATGGGAGTCACATTAATGAAGAAAAATGTTTCCTTCTGCCTATATTTAGAATTTCTATCAAAGGGTAGGAGAGATAATTCTGAAGGCCTCCATGTTTGCAAAATATTTGTCCCAGACTTTACAAAGCTACAGAAAGTGAAAAAGGCAATTAAGATTCACTAATACAATGTGTGTTGCTTTGCCAAGGAAAATAAGAACTGAAAGAAGTTGCTCATGAGAAAGGATGAAGAGGATGGAGATGGAAATCTGTTTTGACTAATTGTATTATTGAAGCTGTCTTCTAATTTGGCTGCATTTAGAGTCCTATTGACACTTGAACATGCATGAAGACAGTACTGATGGAGAGGGCAGAGACAGCAGCTTCAACCTTGTCTGTCTTCATCTGTTTCCCCCTTGCTGCGCTCTGTATTGGCATATTTCCCCCTTCCAGAAGGGTCTTCTGAGCTTCCCAAGGCTGTGCCTGGAACTCCAGATTGTGGCCTTTGTAAATAACGTACATAAAGAAGGGCTGTTAAACTCTTGTTGAGTTATTTTTGTTTTGCACTTTGCACCTTCAGTGAATATGGGAACTACTCCCACACCATTTCCTGATGAACCAAATCTTGCTGTGAAGGCTGAAAACGTTAGTCAGTTGCACCCTATTTTTAGGACTTGTAATGAAGAGAAAATGTAGTGTTATAACACCCATCCAAATGCTGGCGCCCCAGTAGACAACTGCAGAGTTTTAAGAGCTAATGTAGACAATTTATACAGAAAGGACTGCATTATGACCAATTCTTCAAATAAACAGACAACAGATCACTGGGAGTTGTGACGGAGTCTAGTTGTGGTTTGGAAACGCCAAACTTGGTGCTATTGAAGATCACAGATGGCCAAGAATAACAGCAGCAGTTACCCAGGAACTGGACTCGGAAAGATGCTAACTTTAGTGTTAAAAAGGAGAGTGGAAATAAGGCCAAAAATCTCTGCTATAGCTTCAAAAACTACATTTCTAAATGCCTGTGACTTTCCAAATGATAATGGCTAGCTTTCACTGAGTCCCCACGGTGTCCTCAGTACTTGTATATATTAACTCAGTCTCTAGTGAAACCTAAAAAACAGGGAAGAGTCTTCTTCCTATTTTAAACTAATGAAGTTCCAGCACACAGTGATTAACATGGCCAAGGGATTACAGCTCCTGAAGAGCAAAATTGGAGGTAACGTTGTTCCACAGCCCGGTTGTCTTCTGATATATCTATACGTCTGCCTATAGAGATAAAATGATCCCACAGCCTGGGTGTCTTCTGATAAACCTATACATCTACCTATAGAGGTAACATGATTCCACAGCCTGGGTGTTTTCTGATATATCTATATATGTGCCTATAGAGATAAAATGATTCCATAGCCTGTGTGTCTTCTAATATATCCATACATGTACCAATAGAAGTAACATAATTCCACAACCTGAATATCTTCTGATATACCTCTGCCTTTACTTATGGAGAAGGTTCCAAAAGCTTCCTGTTTTGCCCTTCTGACTTTCATGTTCCTGCCTGTCTAGAGAAAAGTGGGTGGAGAAGAGCGATAGGCTATGGGAACATGTCCCAGCTACAAAAATCCAAAGGTCACTGGAATTGCTCAAATGTTGGCATATAAGGCTGGGGTGGGGGGGTGTGGGGCTTCCAATAGCGTTTATCTTTTGAATCCAAGCCTAGCAATTTCCAATTGGTGGCTGCATAAACTTAGCCCTAGACATTCTCAGAGATTTTCACCTGATAGGATCTGGCCCTTCCTTCCATTTTTCTCTCCATGTATTTTCTGGTAATCTAAGCTCCAGTTTCTGGTTCTTTATACATGGGCCATTTGAAGTCCTGGTGAGACATTCTTATAATGGCCTCATGTGATCAGACATTCACTTCTGGTTGATTATTTCTGTTGTTTCTTCCATTTAAACTTTCTAGGTGCTCTTAGAATTGCATTAAAATTATTTCAGCATCTGGGAAATATTGAGGAATGTCTGAGTTGGGAGCATATTTTGTGTGGCTAGATTGGAATATTTGCAGGCAGGTTGTCATAACTTCTTCTTTGTCACTGTTAGCTGTCTAAGGAGCTTTCAGTGGTAACCTGTCCTAACCCCTGCCTTAAATCAGTTGACTTCATGAGGGTGAATCCTTGGGTGATACATGAGTACTACAATACCAGCACTTAAGCATCTGGTGACTACACAAGTAAGCCCACACAGAACAAAGCAGCCGATTCATACTTGGATGGCTCAATGCTTGGTGAAATTGCAAATGGGATCCAATCATAATAAGTTAATGTTTATTTTCTAGATAAATACTTTGGTAACTAAATTGTTATTTAGTGTTTTTATTCATTTTCTTCCTTGAGTTTTCTCACTAAACTGCATAAACTCAAACATCTCGAAGGAGACAGATAGCTATGTGCAGGAAATCACATAGATTTCTGAGAATAAGCACTGAGTGAAAACTGACATTGCCATGTCTGGAAGATTTTATTCTTTCTGGACAGTGGAGAAAAGGAATAAATAAGCTGTGAGATACTTATTCCACTAAGGTGCTCATTATCAGACGTTCCTTCTGATATGAAGCAGTGTTTCTGAGGCTCTAGGTCCAGAGCATTCAGCATAGCTGGGGAAATTGGTCAACATGTAAGTTCTTGAGATAGAAACTGTGGAGAACCCAGAAATCAGAGTGTTCACAATGCCTCTAAAGGAATAGGAAGGATGCTATCCCATAAGTCACTGTGATCTAATGCCTCTGAGTTCCCAGTGACAAGGTGGGGATCACACTGGTGAGTGGCGTCCTCAAGAAGTGTTGGGTGGGCACTGCCAAGCATATTGAGCTGGTTCTTGAGTCCTGTGTCCACTGCCGAATGTGTTCAGCTATTTCTGTATCTCCTTCCCTCCTCGGTGTTCATCTCATATCCTGGAGTTAATTCGCATACTTCTGATGTAATCTGTTAGAAAATCCATTCTTAGAAAAATATAAATAAATCAGTAGGAAATATTATATTTAGGTTTAATATCTATCTGTAGTGATAATAATATTTAAAAAAAACAATGCTGTAATACATATGCATAGACACTTTTGCCCCCTGGAAATCCACTAAAAATAATGATGTGTTGCTTTCTCTTGATGCATTTAAAAATATATCAACAACAAATATATCCTAGCACACAATTATACTTAAAATGTAATGTCTAGCTGCTAGCAGTTAGAAGATATCTTCAAATGAGAGTGGTGTGTGCTTTGCCCACCCAATTCTCAATGCCCAAGCAACTTTATTGTTGTTTTCATATAGAGGAGTGGTTTTCATAGCTAAAACAGTTACAGATAATTTACACATTCCCCACATAACACTATTGTAAAGTACTCATGAAACTGGTAAACAGAGAATTGCCTCATGACTGACTTCAATGAGCCATTGTTTGGTGTGACCTGGGATTTGTAAGACAAAAGTATACCTGATTTCATGGTCAACCATGCTACTATGTTAGCAATAACAAGAGTGGAGAGCCATGTTTCAGTGCTTATTTACTACATGTCATCTTCAAGGTACTTCATTTTAACCAAGGAGAACTCATCTTTGTCATAAGCTTTTTCTTATTTAAAACTCTAAACCACCACAGTTCTACAAACCTCACCATAAAAAAAAGTAAAAATACACCTCGAGAGTTCTACCAGTTACTGATATCTGCTGAATTACATAATTCTTAAAGGAGCACTCAACATTTGCTGGAATTTTATTTTCTGCAAAAGGCTCAGATTCTTTCATATATTTCCATACCAGAAGTTAACCATTTATTTAGTTTTTAATAATGTTTATACATTACTTCATTATAGGTTTTCACACTGAATATAACACAACTGTTTCCCAATACTAGGACACCACCAAGGTTAAAGCAATTTAGTGACACACTCACAAGTCATCAAGGAAAAGAAGGGAGAAGTCACTCCATGGGCATTGTAAAGGTGCACAGGAAAATGAGAATCCATTTCTCTATTGTTCAGTCATGATAGGTTCTTGTGTCTAGATATGACTTCATTTATTCTTGATTATTTGGCCTGTAGGATTATAACTGCAGTAATCTCTTATGGTCTTCTTTATGTCTCTGGAACCAATTGTGACTGGGATAGAAATCCCTAGCCCTGTTGGATTATAACTACAGTAGTTTTTTTTCTATGTACTATCTATGTCTCTGGTACTAGCTGTGATTAGGGATGGGGGCCTCTAGCCTTGGCCACAGCAGAGCTGAGTTTTGTTGGAAGAGATAGATAAGAACTGTGTCAGCTACCTTGCTGCTGGGATGAAATATACCTATACCTCTGAAATCTTCCAGTTTCCTCCCCAAACCACCAACTGGGGACCAAGTATTGCAGAACATAAGCCTATGAAGAATTATTCTCATTTAAGCTACTCAGTTCCACCTTGAGATTCCATAGGATCATGGCCATTTCATAATGCAAAATATATTTATTTAGTCTAACTTCAAAAGTCCCCATGGCCTGTAAACCTTTGTCTTTTGCCAAGGTCACTTCTAAAATTCAAAGGCATCTCTGTGACCACCTATAAAAACAGAAAAAATAATTATATAGTTTCAACATATAATGACACAGAAAATACACCTCTATTCCCAGGAATGGGGGCATAATAAAGAAAGATTAGGCCAAAATAATACAAAAATCTCTCAGAAAAAACATCAAATGTTACATTTCCACATCTGAAATCAGGAACTTCAGTTTCAGAGAATGTAAATAGTTCCTCCCCTCCAGCTTTGTGCCCAAAACACACATTTATTTGGAAGGCTGGTTATACTTTCTGTATACAGCTTTCCTTAGCAGATGTCTCTTGTTTCTGATGAGTTTAGCTGCTTACTTGAGAAGAACCTATGATCCCATGGATCATATATGCAGCAGCTTCTGAAAGTGTTGCTGTGTAAGAGCAAGGACCATCTTAAGCCCTCTCATTCACAAGTTGGAAAATTGGCTGAATGGGGTCTTTACTTGTGGCTCCCTCCTCATCCGTTTGATGCAATGCAAGAAGCTCTTATGTGCTGATCTCTTTAATAGTTATAGACTCTCTTTAAGTACATGCCTTGTGGACATCCTTAAGCTTCTTAGTGTTCTTTATTCACCAAAATGCCCATTTTGTGTTTCTTTCTAACCAATTTGCTCTTTTTCGTTATAGATCCACATAAGAGTAATCAGAAATAACCAATCACAAAATCCATTGATGTTGCCATGAAATTTTCTTCACCAAAGAAATTAGTTCATTATTTTAAAATTTAGCCTCAGGCAAGTAGTTTTAACTTGGTATAGTATTTTCCATTTCACAGGAAGGCCAGTAGTCCAGTTGTCACTTGAGGTTTTGTTCTCTGCAATCTCAGGAGTCAGGTCTGCACTGTTCTCATTACTCTCAGCACTACTGTCTTCCAGACCTTGTTTACAGCATCCAACTGCTTTTATTACACAAACTTCCAAAGTCTTCGCTAGTCCTTAAGAAAGAGCCATGTCAGAACTATATATAACAACGACAGCACAGCAGATCTTTTACCAGCATCCAGTTAAGTTTTTTTATTTTTAATTGCTGTGATGAAATCTACCTGGAAGAGACTATAAAATGTCACATGGAGTATTGAACTGTGCAGAATTAGAAAGCATAATAGCATAATAGAGAACTCTTTTTCATCTCTGAGGACAGTGATATCTCCAAGACCCTTGGGGCCAGGTCAAACCTTTAACATGAATTTATCATCATGTGACCCTGGTGAAATCAAATATAGCATTTTAGTATCAGGTAGCAGGAGCATTTTCTTCCAATTAATAGGTGGAGAATATGGAATCACTAACCACAAATGTAAATATTTTAATCCACACTATATGTAGATGATCATATTTATCCAAGGAAGCTAAGGAATATCAGAATAACTAGAATAATTTCTAAGTACTTACATTTTAAAGATTTGTTACACACATTTTATACTCTATGAGTTACTGAGACATTTCTTTCTTCTGGTAGGAAGGGATCATATGTAAACTTTATGCTGAGACCTCTCTCAGTGCAGATTGCTATACAAGTACAGCAGCATCTTCATCAATTATGCTAAAGTTGAGAGTTTTGTTGAAAAATCTATTTTAAGAAAAACGTGGATAAGTTGAAAACAAAAATGAGCTGCTGTATGAGAATTTTGATGCAATATCATTGTGAATTAAGGAGCTCAGGGGAGAATGAACTTCAGGGCACTTTTCTGAAGCAATGCATTTTTAAGTAACAGATTTGTCTTCAGTTTTTAATGAAACCAAAAACATAACAATAAAAACATTCCTGGAATACCTAGCCAGCCCTTAGAAAATGCCTTTTAAAGAAAGTAATACATAATTAATAAATTTGATGAACTCCTCACCTCCACTACATTTTATTAAATTATTATTACTAAGCCTGCAATATGGCTCAGTGGGTTAAAGCACTCTCTAGCAAGACTAGCAATCTGAGTCTGAGCCATGAGATCAGCTTGATGGCGGGGGTGGATCAGGGAATAATTTTCACATGTCGTCTTCTGTCCAAAAAAGTAGACTAAAGCAATCCTGCTGGTATGCATGAACACACACACACACACACACACACACACACACACACACACACACACACACACACGCACATACCTACCCACACACACACTCTCATGCACATATATGAGAGAAACCCTACCAACAATATCCAAATAAATGTAACTAAATTATTTTAGAAAATAAAGAGAAAAGGTGCTGATAAGATGGCTTGGTAGGTTGGTAGATAAAGGTAATGGAAGTACTTGTCCCCAAGCTTCAGGAACAGAACTTGATCTCCAGGACACACATGGGGAGATGTGACTCTGCAAATTTACTTCTACATGTACTCTATGATACATGAATATACACTTCTACATACCCACCCACATATATGTGTAAAATATTCTGGTATGCTTAAAATTAGATCTCCTCACTACTTACCATCATATCATTTACATTTTCTAAAATAGACTTTTTTACTCTTTTTTTAATCTCCATGGAGCCTTTCTCCCATCCATATTTTTTAAGTCTACATAAATGTCATATGAAACATGGAAAGTAGTTAGAGTTTAGATAACCCACACTGATGAAATGGCCATTTTTATAAAATTTGGCTCATCATTTTAATATTAAATCATATCCAACTTATCCTTGGAAAAGAAAAATGAAGTTTAACTATACAATTAAATTTGCTTCAAATGCTTTGAAACATACAATTAAGCCCAGCTTATGAAAAATGAAGCTTAATTGGTCAATGTTTATCTGTCTACTCAAATGTGGAATAAAAATGAGTAGAAAATGCCATATTAAAAACTACTGATAATTCTTGAGAAGCCAGAATTCACTTCAGCATATGTAATACTACCATTTTCTTAAATGTGTACCCACATCGCCCAGTAAGTGGATGTCATTGAATCTACATAAAAACCCAATCTTTAATAAACTGTATATTTTGCTTAAATAAAGAATAGTGAGGGGATAGAGAAAATAAGAAAAACTCTTATTTTTATAAAATATTTCCAGAATACATATTTAATTTAGGGAAGAATGTGGAAGTGTTACATTAATTGCAGTTATGATGTTATTTGATTCAAGAGAAAACAAGAAATACACATGGTTGGTTGAAAGTTAAGAGAATGAAAAGCAAGAGTCGATAGCCCTGGTTTGTGAGTGAGGACAATGTGAAGGTGCCCCACTCCCTTCCTGCCTAGCTGCTTTATCACACCACTGTCAGTTAGAGTCATCACTCTCCTTTGGATAGTTAAGAAAACTAAACCTCAAAGAGTGTAAGAAACGTATGCTTTGTCATACAGCTCTCAGGCAAAATCTATATGGGACTTGAAAAAAATGCAGAATGCTTACTGTTTACAAATATATAGCTGTTGTCTTATAGTTTATACCATAGGTTTCCTCAAGTCCACCATCTCCTCCAAGTTACTTCTAGCTTCTAATTGGGATCTGTGGGGTGCTAGAATATATGAGACCCAAAACAGCCAGTGTCCAAACAATATGCAAAACTCAGATTAAAACTTAAGTCTCAGGAGACTGTATAAAAAGACACTCCTAAGAGAAGAATGAGCAATCAAGAGCATGACCAGGAGGACATTGGTCTGATGCCTTGTCCAACCATGTTTTTTGTTTGTTTGTTTGTTTGTTTGTTTTTTAAGCATACACTGGACTCAGATTTTTTTAATGTCCTGTCCTGAAACATATATTATAGTTGAAACTATAGGTGAGCATCTGCACTCAAAGAGTCCATATCTACAGATTAAATAAATCCATAGTGATGGGAAATGTCATTCTGTAAATATGTTTTTTTATTGGTTAATAAATAAAGCACTGTTGGCTAATGGCAAAGCATGATAGGCAGGACTAGGAGACATGGAGGAGAGAAGAAGAAGTAGGGAGGAGTTTCAAGATGTAGGACCAACAGTGTAGAACTCCAGGCCCTCTCTCCAGTAATATAAGACCATGTGGAAATACTTAGATTAATATAAATGGGTTAATATTTAAAACATAGCTAGCCAATAAGAAATGCTAGTAACAGCCTAACAGCTTTATATCTAATACATCTTCTCTGTGTGTTATTTGGGCCTGGTGTGGCTCTTGGACCAGGCTGGCAGGAAAACATGCTCATAACACCACAGATCTAATGTGAAAAAATAATTGCCTGTATCCTCAACAGGTACAGACAAGTGTTTTTAGCATCCCTTAAACAATACATTTTAATAATTATTTATAAAGTGTTTGCCTATATTTGTTGATAGAAACAATCTGGGATTATTTTAAGCTTTCACTTAAACATGTGGATGTTAGATGTAATTACTATGCCATTTTATAAGGTATTTTTAAATTAAAATATAATTACATCACATCTTTCTCTGTCCTCCCTCCAAATCTTCCCATATTCCTCCCTCACTCACTCTCAAATTGATCACCTCTTTTGTATTATTTTCATTACATATATATATATATATATACACACATATATATGCATGGATATATAAATAGAACTTGCTAAGATCATTTGTCATAGCTATGTGTTTCATGTGTATATGATATCAAGGCTGACCACTTTGTATTGAATTACATATTAGGGTACTACAGACTATCGAACAAAAACTCCAGTACTAAGAATGAGAACCTTCTCTTCTTGTGTTGGTCAATGTAGTTAGTCCAAGTCTCCCACAAAGCATTGCAGGCTATTGCTGTTGGCTTTGGTTGCCTCTCAGAGGTTGAAGATAGATCTTTATTGTTGAAGGTAGCACATACTTAGGACACAGAACTCAGAAGGCTTGAGCTGGGTCTAACATGAAAGTCTCCTTCTATGATCTAGCTCTCATGTTTCTATTTCAGATAAAATATTTGCATTTAATCTTTGACAATTTTATACATTGATACAGTATATGATACAGTATATTTGTATCATATTCACCTACTATGCCATCCTTCAAATCTTTCCTTCTACATACTCCTCCCAACTTTCTCTCCTTGTTTAAAAAAACTAACCCACAAAATCCAGCCAATATGCATTAGTATGGGGATCATGGCTGACATAGGAGAGAATACATACCAAAAAAACCAAAACCAAACAAACAAACAAAACAAAAAAACAAACAAAAAAGCACACACACACAAAAACAAAAACATGACTGTATTCCAGTAGTCATCATCTGTCAATTTTTCTTCATCTATTTCTTCTCCCTAACACATATTGGAGTGTTAACTGGATTGATCTTGTGTAGGTCTTATGTAGGTTACCACAGTTGCTGGTGAGTTTATGAGGGCAAGACTACATCCTGTTGGAGAGACACTCAGTTGGAGAGACATTCAGTTCTCAGTAACCACAATGCAGCTCACAACTGTCTGTAATTCCATTTCCAGAGGAATGTGACACCTTCACAAAGGCAAACAAATAAGGGATATAAAATAAATATAAATAAGTCTTATTTTTATTTAAAAGGCAGTTTGACTCTATGTCCACATAAAAAAAATAATACTAGGTAGTTCACCCCTATTATGAGTTTCTCAGTCACAAGTTCTTGGCCAGATTTACAACACTTGATGTGAGTTTCTGCTTGCAAAGTAGACCTTAAGTCCCATAAGAAAGTGGATGGTTATTACCATAAAAAACTAAAGCATTAAATTTTAGAACAACTACATTCACTACATATTGATTTATTTGTTACTGATATTACAAATGCTTTTGGTGAAATGTAAATATATATGCATTCACATATATTGTATAAGTATGAATTTTATGTGGTATAAATTTCATATTATTATCTACTATATACCATATGTATTCATAATTTAAGTCCATGAAATGAATTATTGACCCCACATATATAGATATTAACTCTTACGTTTTAGAGATGGACAACCCACACAGCTTAGCGATTGACCTGACTGGGGTGACCAAAAGCAAAGAAATGGCAGACACACATGCAGAAAAGTTGCAATCAGGTGGGCCGTGTGCTCTGATGGAGAGATGGAGACACACAAGCAACAGCATGGAAACCCAGTACGTTTTTTATTTATCTGAAATGAGGAGGCAGAATTCTTGTGTACAGCTAAATGAAGAGACAGGGTTGTTGTATACACGTGGCTAAGGGTTCAGGTTCATTATATACAGCTGAACAAGGAAACAAGTTTAGGTAACCTCAGGAAGGGGTTGTTATAGAGGAGCAGTCTTGGGCTGTCACATCTGGGAAGAGGAAGCTGCAGTCAACCTTTCTGCATACTGTCAACATCTACACACAGATCCGGGGAAGACTTTGCCAACCCCATGGGTCTGAGGCATTGGTATCCTTTATGTGCCTGTGCTCATGTCAACAACATTCATTCATTTAGGACTTCATTTGCTCATTAGACATTCGCCCAGGTTTACTTCTACTATCTGCCCCCCAAAGAAGCATAGGTTTAAAGATAATACAGAAAAAGCTATATGCACTTTTTATTATATGCTACATATATATTATTATAGTCATGATTCACTCTATAAAACACTCAAGGAATGCTATCAGGTAAGAATATTGATGTACAAAAGTTGTTTTTATTACTTTTCTTTTGCACTTGAGAAAATTTTTCTAGAATGCCTGAAGCAGATCAAAGAGAGTTGCATTTTGTTGATATTGGTTTTAAAGTTATTTCAAGGTTGCATGAAAAAGCATATAGAAAAGGAAGGCTTAGATGGGATCCCTTTGCTGGACAACATGCTCACATAGGTAACTGCATAGTGGCTGCAAGTTTGCACTGAATCCTGTTATAGTGAAGAAGAACATTTTAAGAATCCAGTTTTCATCTATCAAGCCCTCTTATGCTAAGTGTCTAAATATATAGGAGGATTAGCAAAATATACACATCTGGGACATCTCTTATTATTTAAAGCATTTCATGAATTCTATCCAATGGCAGCACCTCAATGAGCCTTTAAAATCGTAAGAACACACAGTATTCTAAATCCAAATAAAATATTTTGTGTGTAATTTGAATCCATGTTGAATGCCACTGTGACAACTATGAATATTAGGTGAAATTCAGTACCTGCTTTTTTTCTCCAGGATTATGGAGAGTTCTAAAAACCATATTGTTCAGGCTCAGCCATGAGTCCTGCTGAAGGATAGAGGTCATCCTACTGCAGCTGAGCTAATTCATGTTTGGCAGTACCATCGTCCAATATAGGCTGGAATCAATCTAAATTAACTCCAGGGAAAAGTCTTGGTTGCAATCTTTTAGCTGGGGTGGTGGGGAGCAGAAAGACCAGACTGAAACTCCACCATAAATATAGATACTTCTAATCTTCCTTGTGACTCAGAAGATTCTCACATGTCAGGAGGGAGAACATAAGCTTCCAAGGTCTGCTTCATGCTCAGCTTCCTGAAAATCTTGGCTCACATTGTCTTCATTGAGATCATTAAAATTCTCATTGTCTGCCTATTTGCAGCTAGTGAACCAATGTGCAGAGATAAAAGCTGTGTGGATTTTTTAGGATTAGAGAAAATATAGTTAATATTTATAAAGAATTATAATTTGTTGACAAAGAATATTCACTATTAGAAAATATAAACTAAACATGCATTCATTTAGTACTATAACTTCATTAAGTTGATGGATGAATTTTTAAGCTGCCAAATAAAATGTGAGAATGCTACAAATATTTTAATAAATATGATATGCATCGAAACTCACTCATGTTTCTCATATGCTTCCTATAAAACTGTACCCCTTGGAAAAATACAAGCTTAAAATAACACCCTTCTGGCTCAGATTTTCATGGGTGTTAGGCAAATCTTTAGCAGCCTTCATTTATGTTGGAATCTTCAAGTGTGGTGTCACTTTTGAGTTAAGTGTGATTTGATGAACAAGGAAGTCTCCAACTTAACTACTGTCTATTTTTAATTTAATGGTTCATTTTATTAATAACATCCTTGTAAAGCAGTTTCTATTATATTTTAAAAAATGCTTGAATTCCTAATTGGACGACTAATCCTATTTTTTGCATGGCTAGTCAATTTGGTACAGTAGGAATCAGCAAGTGCTCACCGAGTGCATACATTGAGACACTTGCTTCTTCTGTTTATCTTCTCTGAATGTTCCTGGCTGGCTGAGATATCCCAGCATGTACATTGTCATCTCGGCCGCATTGTGGTTGGGAAGAACAGAAGGTTCTTTAGGGATGCTGGCTTGTTGATTGTCTCTTAAGTATTTTAATGGTGGGGCATACAGAAACATCTTAAGATCTTTATTTCTTCCTCTTAGTAGTTTTTCTTTCTTTCTTCTTTTCTTTTTAAAGAAAATAAAACATTTAATGCTGTAAAACTATTAAGTGTTATAAGGTAAATAAGTGATATAAGGAATAATGGTTAGATTTATGTATAAAATGTACCTTCATCATCTATCTAGACAAAGTAGCTCTAGGAGGTAGAGTTGCCAAAAATCCAGGCAAGTAATGCAAAGGGCAAATGGGAGTGTGGTTGAAAGAGGTTGCTGACTTAAACTTCACATAAGTCGACCCTTGGGAGGAAAACCCTCCAGGCAGAGGTCATCTAGAAGTTCCTTTACTGAAGCCAAGGACTAGATCACATTCTCAGACACTACATCCCTATTCTTTAAGAACTTGGAATGGGTTAAATCATTTTAATGTTTATTCAACTTCCTTACAAAGCCACCTATTATAACAACACTTCAAATGTGCCCAGAAGCTACAAGGCACATGGAGCACAGTCTACAAGGCCTTGTGTCTTTGTCTTTGCCAGACAGCTTTGTCCTGACACAGAGTTTGTGTGGCAGAGTTTCCATGGCAGGGGGTTCCAGTGAGCAGCTAGGGATTTAATGCCAGCATTGGCAACAAGGAGCACAAACAATTACTGGGAACTTTATTTATTTTCCATGGGTTGGTTTAAACTAGACCTACATGCTCAAGGAGTTGATTGAACACTCTAATCAGGATGATGCCTATGCAGGCCTGTGTCTGGTGACAAATCCTCACACGGCACAATTGCGGGCCTATGTCTGGTGACAGGTCACCATGTGGGTGTGTCTGGTGCAAATGCTAGTTCACTAATTGTAATTTAGGGTTAATTAAGAAAAGCCAAACATATCTGCCTTTTCTGCTCCCTTATTTATAATGATTCTTTATTCTCACTCCTTAGATATGTCTGGCCTCCAGCTGGTCTTTTCTGTCCCTGTTGTCATTACTCAAGTATTATTGATCTTCTGGATAATTGCCTTAGGGTTCCTAAATGTCCCTCTACCATAGCACAGTGTCAGACATTTGCCAAACTCCTAAGAAATACTAACTGAAGTTATTATGCTACCATCCCTATTTTTGTAATATAGAAACCATCTTTCATATGCTGGAGTCTCCAGAATGTCCAGAAGTATGTCTAGAATGTCTCAGCTTCAATCATCAGTGAGTTTAGGAAAATACACAAATTTAATAAAATAGGTTTAATTTACAGGGAAGACCTATGTAAACACTCTAAAAACAAAGGACTACGTATGCCCAGAATAGGTTCATGAGAATCTACACTGTGGCTGATGAGGGACAATTCTGCAGGTGAATTACTTAACTGCCAGCATAGATTTCAACTGCACCATCTCAGTGGATAGCTGCTTCTGATTCTCAACAAGAACCTGATAGAAATGCCTTCCTATGATCTTAGTACTTTGTTCCCTTCTGGGGTGGCAGCAGGAATTCTGGACCAATATCTGCACAAATGGCCTTTGTAAAGCTTTTCCCTCTCTGTAAAACACGCATTGTTCTGGGGATCAAAGCAGGATTTTGAAATTGTAAAAATATTTTAGCAGAATCAGTAAGGTTACTTAGTTGAATACTGAAAAACGTTAATTTTGGTCTATCATTAAGATAATTCCAGGAGGAAGGAAGGCGAGAAGGCTAAAGAGGAGAGATTGTTAAGGAAAAGAACAAGAGACAGAATAAATGTTGTTTTAAGGTAATACTTTGATTTACATGGTTGAAGGCCAGAAACTGTATTCTGTTCTTGCAGATGGCTGAAGCATCTTCACCTACCCTGTGCCTGTCAGGAGACTATCTGCATGCCCCGCGGAGTTTCGAGTGAGGTGGACTAATGGTAAATAAGAAGACAGTGAGAGGACTGTGACACTTGAAAGGTCTGACAGTCTGTGCCTGATTGCTGATAGCATTAGAATAGACTTATTATCAGCTTCTATGCACCTTATCAGAATGAACATGCCTCTTTGAAAATTAAAGTATATGAAAAAGGACATCTTGTATTTCACTTTTTGATAGTTTGCCTTAAAATGTACCTTTAAAAGAAAAGAAGAGAAACCCCTTATCATTTAGAGAACTTTTTCTACTTGATTAAGTTCCCTTTCCCTCTTCATGCAAGGGGGGAATGAAAGCCCACAAAATATCCAGGGGTAGCATCAAAGGCACATTGTTGGTATTATTCAACACCAGAGTAGGGGAAGCAGGCTGAAGGGCTCTAGGTTTGAAACAAGGAGTTTCACAAACCAAAACGAAAACGCAAGCAGCAGGGAGTTTTAAAGCTTTCTTTGTTTGTTCCTTTGTTAATATCTTGCTCTGCTAGGTTTACAAATCCTAAATAAATAGAAATTAGTGCTCCTTCCTTTGCAGTCCATTTGCTTTAGATGTTTGCCTTGAGGGACATTTGTGTATTCTGCTAATGGCTGCAGCAGAGTGCTGTCTCATTTTCATTCTGGCAAAAAAAGGCCGTCACCATGGTTACAGTTTCATTTGCTAGAGAGAAACTGATGGCTGTTAGTGATCCCATCATAAGCAACTTCTGTCAGATTTCTTATCAAGTAGACATATTTTGACAAAGTGAAAGATAACACTGTAATAAGAGAACTGAGTTGCAACTCTATGCAATGAACCATTTAGCATTAAATGAAATGTGAAACCACATTTTAAAACCCGAAGGTGGGGAGAAAGTAGTGTTTACAATTTACACACACACACACACACACACACACACACACACACACACGGAATATTCCATTGCACAGTAATGACGACCCCTTTTCTTTTCATTGTTACACTAATCCCAGCAGGACAATATCGATTGAGGAGTGTGGAAACCATCATGAATGAGACTGCTTGCAGCTTCCACAGAATATTAAGCTTTTGCTCTCTCCATCTACCTTAGTAGATCCTAGGACTCTAACAAGCCAAGCACCAAAGCTACCAGGCCAGAACACCCTGATCAGAGCTTGTAAAGCATCTGGTCCATAACAGAACGTTTGTTTTATTTTGCTGAGGGTGCATCCGAATCCCCAGATAGACCAGTGAGATCAATAGAAACACCTTGCTCGAAGCTATGTGATGTTTCAAAGGCAGCCACAATGACATCTGATGGAACTGTGGAGAGGGGTGTAGCTCTATCATTTCCCATGAAGGTTCTGGCCCTGCAGCAAGATTAACCCACAGAGAGGGTCAAGGGTAAAGTCAAGGTTAGAAGAATGAGTTCAAGGCTAGTAAGCAAAGCTTCTGACACGTTACCTATGGGACTGCAGACTCTATCTACTGGTCCTAGGGATGACGTTTCATTAAAATTAAAAGTAGAGGCTAATGGATAAATCCCCCAAAGAAAAGTCTTGATTGTTTTCTGTATCTGGCTTTTTAGTGAGTCCACCCTGTCTTAGTATGTAATGTAAACAAAACAGTGATGAACACAGCAGATATTTCATGTTGAAGGAAAAAGAAAAGGTGACCTTCTTACAAGCAAAGCACAGGGGCAGAGTGAGCCAATGGTTGTCAGCCATGATGGCAAAGAGGAGGAGCTCTTCTACACTGGAGACTTGCTGAAGAAGTCACAAAGACAGGGGGCGATGCACGTCCTCTTGTCCTCTTGTCCTCTTGTCCTCTTGGGGATGCAGTTTTGAAGCCAATTGGCTCACTGGTTAGTTTTACAGAAGGGCTCCTTGCGTATATTGATTCATTTTATAATTTGTTTTGTCTTCACCAGTGGAAAAGCTGTTCTGATCGATGTCCAGAAGAATTCAGCTAAGTGTCTTTCTTCCTCAGCAGTTGGGTTTTCAGTTTCCAGTGCTTGAACATATACACTAAAAGGTGTCCATGTAAAATAAAAAAAAAAAATGTAACAAATACTACTTAAATACTACTGTACTACTGCCTGTTAATGTGACAAACAGGATCATGAAAGAAGCTGGCAATAATAGAAGTCAGCTGTGGCTGAAGTCATCTACTGATAAGCAACTGTTTTAAAACCCAGTGTGGATTTTTCCCTAATAATTGTGAAATTATTGATTACTTGGCTCTTCTGTAAAACAGTAATTCATGAAGTTTTCCAAGGTGCATGGTATCAGCAGTTAAAAAGAAATGCATTTTATACCCGTACAACTAACATTGCAATGTGACATCATGTTTAATGAACAAAATATAGCTCTCTATTTGTATTGCCAAGGGAATTTTAAAGCTCATACATATTTTTTTTTACTTGCTATGTTTAAAAGAATGTTTTGTCTTAATCAGTCAAATATAAAAGAGATGTTTTATTTTTCACTCGACAGACAATTGGCAAGAGAGGTCTCCATCTAAAAGTTGGTTATATTAGGGAGCTTATTACATAGAATAATGTACAATTTCTTTTAAATTTAGAGAATAAAATATCTTCAATTTTATAGACACAAACCAGATCAAGTCACTTCATGAACGTGTGTTACTGACAGCTCATCTGTGTTTGCCTAACAAAATGGGAACGAATCCAAAAAGGAAATTTGTAATATGATTCTCCTTCAATTATAAATCCGTTGAACATAAATCCTAATTTTCCTGGTCACATACAATGCAATGGAACTTACTGGCAAAGAAGATCATGTTTTTAGTGGAAAAAAATCTGTAGAAAATAAAAAGATGGTACTTGATCCTTAACCAGACTTTGCCCTGAGGTCATCTGCACTTGGCATGGTTTTCGGGGTAAAATAGGAATCTCTGGAATTAAAAGAAAATGTTCAGTTTAATATTTCTTTCAAATAAAGGCATCTTTCTGCCAACTCCCAACCCAAGATGGGTTGGTGTAAGAAGAAATTTATCTGGAAAATAACAATCCTAGTAGGTACCGACCTCCAAAACATACACAGGCTTCATGCCCCTGTATTCCCTTGAAATAATTATGATGAATTCAAAAATGACTTCTTTCATGCATGTATGTATGTGTGTATATATGTGTGTGTATGTGCGCATGCATGTTTGTGTGTATGTGTGTATGTATGTATATCACTAAATAAGAAAACAATGCCTGTAGAGACAAAGTAAACATTTAAAGAAAAAATTTTAATATTTCAGAGGCTTGAAAAGTTTCCTTCATCATTGACAATACTAACATAATGACAGTTTTCATCCAACCCCAACCTAGGCTATCTATCTCAATTTTGTAGAGTTTTGGTTTTCAGAGAATTTTAGATGCAAAGCGAAGTTGACTGAAAGATCAAGTGGTTTCCCAAGTACCTTCGCTAGTCACACAGAGTCTCCCATCCTTGGCATCTTCACTATTGTGGAACATCTGGTGTTGTCAACATTTATCAACTGATGCTTTCAGGCCATCATCACTGAAGTCTACACCTGATAAGATGGTTCCATCATGGTAGGGTGCAGTCAGTGGGTGGGACAAACATGCTATCTCAAATCCTGCATGCTGCCTCTTTGTCCTTTCCCTGTTATCTAACCTCTTCCAACCACTTACCTTATTATAGACCCTATGGGTCTGCCTCATCCACAACTTAATAAAATAAGAGTCATACAGAATTAGCCCCCCATCCCCATTGGCTTCTTCTGTATTGTAATATTTCCTTTGTGGTTTTCTTTTGATCACTTATTTTTCCCCCTGTAAATACTATTTATTTGGATATATCACAGTTTATCTAGTGTAGAGAGGATCCTGATTAAAACTGCATGAAGAAGATCTACCCGGCTTCCTTGCTGGCGAGGGCAGGCACGTACAGACGGTGGCCAGTACCGGGAATTTTTCAGATCAGAACTTCTTGCAGTCAGGGCAGCACAGGAAAGTTCCCAAGGTAAGTTGGGACAAAATTAAGGCCCTCGGTAAAGAGGCGATTTAAGGTCTCCGGTAAGGGGCAATGAAGTTCCGCGTTTGGACAAAATTAAGGCCCTCGGTAATGAGGAAATAAGGTCTCCGGTTAGGAGCTATAACTCAGTCCCAGGTAAGTTGGGACCGAGTTAAAGACCGCGGAAAAAAGTGACAATAAAGTCTCAGGAATTGAGCAAGTGGTTGTAACAAACCGAAAGTAAAATTTTTAAGATGGGGACTTCTCAGTCTCATCCAATTTTTCTGGCTCTTCAGGAGCTACTTTTGTCAAAGAAACTTAAAGAAAAGCACACTAGAAAGATTCCTGAGCCAATGTGATGCCATTGCACCTTGGTTTGCAGTTTCGGAAGACCTCATGGTAGCGTGCTGGGACAAATTAGGCAGGGATCTTGACTTTGCTTGGGAACAAGGGACGCTAAAGTTCAGAGTCCAACCTGTTTGGAAGTTAGTGAGTAGCTGTATAGAAGACGAGAGGTACTGTAAAGAGGCGATGGAAAAAGGGAAAGCTGCACTAGAAATGTTGCAAGGAGATAGATCAGAAGGTATTGAGAGCACAGGAGAGTCAGGTACAGATGAAACAGATTCTGAGGAAGAATTGCAAGCCCTTGTAGAAAAGGTTCAGAAACAATCCCTTAAGGGGCAGAGGGGGAAGGGAGAGGAGAAATGGCAATGTGGTGAGGGGAGGGACCCTCCTAGAACAATGCCTTCAGCGCCTTATCCTGATCAGAGTGAGGAAGGGTGGAGCCCATGTACAGGGCGTTCCTTTTGCCCTGAGGTCTGGAAAGCGATACGAAATGACTTAAGTCTTGAACAAGTAAATCAGACTGCCATAAAAGCACGGAAGTCATTACTAAATAAGGGAGAGGTGAATAGTAACCTCACTAAGATACTACAAGGCCCAATAAAACCATTTTCAGATTCTGTGGTCTGTTTGGTAGAAGCTGCAGAGAGAGATTTTGGCATTACAGCAGCCATAGTTGCAACTATCTCTTTTGCAGTTGTGGGTTCAGTCACGGCTGCTGTGGCTATGAGTACATTGGTGCAGACAGCCTCTAAGCTAAATGAGTCGTCCAAGAATGTGGCCTTGGATGCTCAATCCACAATTGGTGCTCAAATAAAAGGAGGTTTAATGATTTTAAACCAAAGAATTGATCTGGTGCAGGAGCAAATAGATACCTTGTGGCAGCTGGCCCATTTGGGATGTGAAATGAAATGTCCAGGTTTGTGTGTTACCAGTAATCAGTATGAGAACTTTACACATGCTGCTAATTTGTCACGACAGTTGTCTAGCTATCTTTTAGGAAATTGGTCTGCTGACTTTGATGACTGATGGTACAGCTGCGAATGACCATCATTGCAGTGAATTCGACACGTGTGGATGCGAGACTGGCTGCAGGATTGTCATCGTGGTTCCCATTGCCATGGATCATCTGAAAGAGTGGGTGGGAATGGGAGCCATGGCTGTACTCTTGTTGCTTATCTCCTTCGTAGGCCTATGGTGCCTTTGCAAGATGAGGTTTGCTCAGAAGTGGTATGCAGCTATGGTTGTTCAGGCATTTACAGCCATTGAGGCAGGACAGTCTCCCCAAGCATGGCTCATAGTCATGAACAAGTATTGATCCTTCATGCTCAGGTTGTATGGCTTAGCACTGCACTCCGAGTTAGCTCTGGAAGTGAGCAACTCCGAGAAGGGCAAATCTGGTTGCAAGTGGGTTGGTGTCCCAGGCCCCACCTCCAGGAAAAAGACGCCAGACGGTGTGGCACTGACTTGGCTGACTACCAGGATTCAGGGTCATTACAATGTCCACTGCTTTACTGGAGACCAGACCACTACCCTTACCTGTTGCGTTATTAAAACAAAAAGGGGGAACTGTAGAGAGCCGTGTAGTGCCACGCCTTAAAGTGGTGCTGGCTTCCACCTTACACCATCCTGCTCGTGTAGACTCTCTGGGTAAACAAGCCCTTAATTGGTTAAGTCTGTTCAGCCTGTCTGCTTCTGCATTAGAGTAGCCTATCTGCAGGGTCCATATGGCTCACTGGGGTTGGTTAGCTCAAGGGTATTTAACCCTGCGTAGCCCCCCCCCTCTCTCTCTCCCCCTGCGGGCCAGAAGCAACATGATTAAAGGATCCTGATTAAAACTGCATGAAGAAGATCTACCTGGAGTCGCGTCTTCCTTGCTGGCGAGGGCAGGCACGTACAATCTAGTCTCTTGAAGAATGTCTCCTGAAGAATGGTAATTGCAAAGATAAGTTTGATTTGAACATTTGTGTGAAAGTTTTTGTGAGGATATGGAAGCAAGATTTTAGCTCATTTTAGTAAATATCTAGGCCCTCCACTGATAGATCATATGGGAAGATCATTTTTACTTTTGAAGAACCTGCCAAACTGTCACACAAAGTGTCTGTTCAGTGCCTCCACTGAGGCTTTAAACGCAAGCTCCTGCTCTTTTGCGCCCCTGCCAGCATGCGGTGTGGTTGGGGCTCTGGGTTTTGCTCATTCTGAGAGGATATAGCAGTGTCTTGTTCTGATTTGCACGTGTCTGATGGCATATGCAAACTCTCTCATTCTTTGTTCACCCCCTGTTCTTTTTTGTCTAGTAACCCAGCCTTTAGGGAACAAAAGAAAAAAAATATTTTTCTCACATTATAGCCTATTTTCATTACATTTACAACAGTATTCATCTTTAGAGTCCACATATATAATTTTAATTATTAAATAATTTCTAAGGAAACACAAGGGTTTTTTGTTTCGTTTTGTTTTATTTTCATTTCAAACAAGTTCACAAATGGACTAAAATTATGTGATGCTTGTAATATGTAATAGCTTGTATAGAAACTTCTGGGGCAGGGATCTGCAGAATTAACTCAGAATGCTCTTGCCAAGAACTGAAATTTAGTTGCCAACACCCATGTCAGGTGGCTCATAATCTTCTGTGAGTCAAACTTCTTGGATCCAGTGACTTCTTCTGGTCTCTGTTGACACTTGCATGTGCCCACATACATACAAACTTATGTACGTACATACATACATACACAAACACATACACACATACATACATATATACATAAAGAACACACACACACACACACAACTACTTCATTTTGAAGTCTTTCAATAACATTATTTTCTCAAGATTATTTTTTACCTAAGGAAGTAAAGGACTATACATTAGGCTATTTTAGAACAGTTACATTACACTTTTATTTCTCTTAATTTACTTCATTTCATTTTAATTGAAGTGTTCACATGTGGGTACATGACAGCTCAGTTACATATAATTTTGACTAGCCACTCTGATAGCTTCAGGACGATCCCTGAAATGAAGCCAAATTATCTTCTTTTGCATTCTGTAATGTCAGTTGACTGGCTCAACTTCCTAGATTGATGCTATAAGTAACTATTCCATGGATAGCCTTCTATAAGTAAGTTTTTATTTGATGGTATCCATTTGAGAAATTCCAAAGAAGAAGTAAATGGATTGTCCCTTGATTTGAGTTTTTATTTCATTTTATTTGTGATACTAGTATCTTGCCATTCACTTTAACTTTTTAATGAAATTAAACATTTTCTGATATTAAATTCCATTTACCTATATAATTTCACTTTGAGTGAAATGAAATTATGTTTGATTTAAATAGTTCATGAGAAAGCCTTTTTCCTTTGCCTATCTGACTGACACAATTCTTAATCATTTGCTGGGTTTACCATTTGCAAAATGTACATTGTGCTAGTATTTTCCTGCTTTGGTCATTTTCACGGTGGCCTCTTACTGTTTGTCCTTTGTGTTTACCATCAAGGCTATGTGTTCTTTAAAGTCCTCTTCAGACACTTTGCAATTATGTGAAGATTTCCTTTATGGGCCACTCTAAATAAGCATCCCAATGATAATGCCAAAAGCTACTGAAAATAGACTGGTACCACGTTTTGAGGTCATGACACCAAGAACTGCAAGTAGCTGTGTATGGATAAATAATAACAACAAAATAAAAATAATTTCTTTAAAATTTCAACGTAAAATGTCAGGAATGTTATCGAGAACATAGAAAACAGATGCAAACTGATCCTAGCTTCTTACAAGAATGGAGTTTAGAAGAATGGAGTTGGATTCTGGAAGAGATGGCTCATGGTGGCAGATCCCTCAATTTTGTCATAAAGGACATAACAGAAATTTCTATTAGAACTTTTTAGTGGAAACACTAGTCAGGAGCTGTATCTGTTCTCTCAAATAGATAAAGGAGAGGTGCTCCCAGCACCTAATGTCTCTCAAGAAATGACAAATATGTATGCATGAAGGAAGAATCAATTCTCATCAGCTATTGTTTTGTTAAATCATAAGAGATAATTTGTGTATTATAATTATGGTGGTTTATTTGCTAAAAAATATTTTCAAGGTATCAAAGTAAGATGATTGTTGAAGAAAAGCTAATTAGGGGGATTATTTTTCCATTTAAAATATTAAAAACACAAACAAACAAATACAGCCCATTTAGCCAAAAAGACATCTGAACTGTTAATTAAAAGGGGTTACAATATCCTTCAAATAATTTGGTACTTAAACCACAGCTCTGCAACAACCATTGAGAACAGAAAGCCCATTCAAATTTTGCTTCTTTAAAGTTTTGCACCTTGGCTTCTCATCAAGGACAATGAAATTTGATGTCCAAGCCTTGTATTAATAAACTACATCTGGATTTGTCCACCTTGATCTCTGGATAAAATTAAGACTAAGTCATTTGTTTTAGGTTCTCCATCATTTAAATTGTGGCTCCAGGTTTGTACAGTAATAAACAACTGCAGAGGGCTTTTTGTAAAGTACCTTATTCAGCAAAGTTAAGAGTGAAATCATCCAAAAGGACATGCACAATATTTACTAAAAAAAAGTGATAATCAGGTAATAATGTGAAAGCATGGTACAGAGTGTGGGCTGGGCTAAACATCAAAGTCAAACATACAACACAGAACTGAAATCATAGTCATATCAACATGCCCAGAGAGGCAGAACCTGGGCCAAACACAGAGGAAAGAGGTGTGCAACACTTTTCCTACAAAATTAACCTTTCATTAACCAATCTGGAAAGTTCTCTAGTTTTGTTTATTATTATTACTTATGCAGGTGCATTGGTAAACCAGCCATATGGATGTGATCTTTAAGTATCTTTCTGTTCCTTAAATTACATGTGTTAGTCACTGGAAAAAGAATATTTTCAGAAAGTTCACAATTTTTTTTAACACAATTTTCTCTCATCACAAAAAAAGAGGTTGTAACTTCTAATTTCTGGTGCTATCTCTTAAGACTGTAAAGCAAAACCCAATTTCGTAAAGTCTTTTCATTCTTTCATTTTTGCTAAAATTACATTTAAAGTGCATTGGCTTTAAGTCAGCCCCCATCTCATCCTAGATGAAAGGTGTCCACTTTGTCCTCAAGTTGTATTAGATACATTCATAATGGAAAATTGTAGAACACCAAAATAGAAACAAAGTGGTATTAGCAGATGTGATCTCACCAGGGTTCCATTTGTTAAAGAAAACATTGAATATTAATTAAAAGTTAATTAGAACTAATTGCCAATTAGAAAGAAAATGTAATTTGAAGCTACCCACAGCCCTTCTACTATTATTACCTTTGAGAATACTGCACACCCGAGGGCTGGAGAGCATGGTACCTTCCTTCCTGTGGCAGCCCTGTGAAGTACATCCGTTTACAGTTAACTTGCTGCATTAAAACCACAGAGCAGGTGATGCTGCACAAAACGGAATCATTTGTGGAACACAGTCTTAAAGAAGAAGTCAGTATTTTAGTGAGTGTGAATATCATTGTGGCAGAAAGCAAAGACTTGAGAAAGGCAAATGAAATTGGAGTGAAGTTGGAGATGCACACTGACACCCCCCTCCATGTGTTCCCATGCTTCTAGGAATAAACTGATTTTTATTCTGGGATGGAGCTGTCCTATGAGGCTCAGATTAATGTTCCTATTTGGGTGCAGTTATATCCCCAGAATCCAGAAATTCCATACACACCCAGATCATTCCAACAGTTTCCTTCCAGTCCAGAGATGCAGGCAGGTTTAGTATGAAAAGGCAGAACGAATTTCAAAACTTTCACCCTCCTTGTTGAAAGAAATTCCAGGGACAGAGTTTACTCTTCTACTGGAATGGAAACTGAGGCTGAGGCTGCAAGCCATTTTGTCATCAGACCAGACTGAGGCCCAAAGGCAAGCAAGAAGTAGAGGCCTGACATCTTAAAGCCCAGAGACCCTATGACTGGGACCCGATCATTTCTTTTTCTTCCCCATTAAGTCATTTTGGGTTTTATTTCTAGTCACTTAAAACTAAAACGTCCACTGACAATATAGTATGTTGAAGACATTTATAAAATAGACCCAGAGGAGAGGGTCTTGTACTATAACCATTCAAGTAAAGAAGGCTTCCCAAGACAAATACTGCTTCTGGAAGCCTTCCTTGGTTGACTGTTGACAATGAAGAGGACAATGAATGCAGAAGGCTTTGTTTCTCAGTCATTAACTGGGCACAGCCTGAAGCTATGAACTCACTCCCCTGTTCACTGCTTATATACACACAAGACCCAATGGGGTTCGAATCATTGATGTCGTAGAACGGTAGTTTAAGAAGCAAACTTCATGTCAGAGGAAGAGAAATTCATTTTGACTTTGATTTTTTATGAAGATGCTCTGAACCCTGTTTCTTCCTGGGCCTCTCTGTGTGCTCAACTTTGACTTTGGCCTAAATATTCTGCCTAAAGGTTCTGCAATTAAGATGCCATTAGTCTTTAATATTCTTCTAAGTGAAGATGTACAAGTTGGGAAACATGGGCTGGCTTCTCTTTGTTTTACATTTTAATTTTAAAGTCACTTACTGATTTCATGTGACAATTATCCAATTATATGCTCTTTCCAAAGAAACCCTGCCTTTCTTTAATTTTTATTATGTATGAGTGGGCATGAGTATGTTGTCTCCACACATCTGTGTGGCGACAAGAAGACAACATGCAGGAGCTTTTTCTCTCTTAGTATCTTTCATGAACCAAAAATGGGATTTGTGTCACCAAGCTTGTCACCAAGCACTTTCCCCTGCTGAGCCCCACTCTATTCCTTCTATGTGTAAGATGAGATTCATTCTTCTCTGGAGACAGATGTCTTTACTGAGTCAAGCCCTTTGCTAAGTGAAGCCATGTCTTTTGTGTCTGGTTGACAGAACACCTGAGAACATTAGTGCTATTTAGTGGTACAAATGTGATAATTTATTAGAAATGACATTAAACACAGGAGTCCTAATGTGGCTCACTGATTCATGAGTGACTATTTACTAATATTTACATTCCTTTAAAAGCCAAGTAAACTTCAATAAGTTGCAAGGAAGTTACAGAGTAGATTTGTTTTCACATAATATGTAGGTAAATAGGTATAAAAGTTTAAGAGAAAGCTATGAGATTTTATTTTCGTATTCTTAGAATAAATGCTGGAATTGAGTCCATATATTTATAAAATGTGTCTCTTAATAGAAATACCATTTTTTTTTTCTCAGCTTTTTGGCAGTTCTAAGATGCTTACACTTTAAAATGAAATTCATATTACAAAATCTTGATGTTTTGTTTTGATCTGAAAGCTCCATCAGAGTTGGGCAGTGATGGCACACGCCTTTAATCCCAGCACTCAGGAGACAGAGGCAGGTGGGTCTCTGTGAGTTCAAGGCCAGCCTGGTCTACAAAGCAACACAGAGAAAATCTGTTTAAAAAAAAAAAAAAACAAAACCCACCAAAGCTCCATTAGTAATATTTAAATACAGCAAGATGAACTGCTCTGATTTCCAATACCTTAGTAGTATTTTTGCCTTTGATGTTATAAAAAATATTTATTATTTAACTTATGGTTTACAAAAGCCTTTGCTTTTTTACAAGTCTCTCTATTACTTTGTGAAAGGATTCATAAAAAATGTGCAGAAACTTATTACCAGTTTGGAAACTCTTTTTAGCTCATTTTGATTTAATTGTATCTAATTTAATTGTTTCAAAGGGGGAATTAAAAGATTGCTCAATTAGAATCTAATGGGACATCCCTGGGGTTTATAGAAAATTTTGTCTTTGGATATTTCCTTGAGGTATCAAAGAGCATTTGGAATTTAGTGTCACATGGAGATTTTTTAAGTAGTCATGGTTGAAGATTAAGAGCTCAATTTAAATTATTTAATGTTTCTAAATTCTATTTTCATCACCTGTCTGTATTGACGTATTTTAAGGAAAAAACTGGAAGAAGCTCTGGTTCTGAAAATTAGCTGAAATTTGAAGTGCATTTGTATTTCCAGAAAACAACAACAACAAAAAAATTCTACTCAGTCAAATACATCTAGGATAATCATGAAGGCACATTCAACCTGCTTTTTAATTACCACTGTGTAAGGCAGTTCTCAAATTTTCTCTAGATAGCCTCATATCTTATCGTTATCATTTCTGTAGCAGTACTTTGCAGGTAAGTTTGTCAGCCTCAGATCAGCCATGCTAAGAAAAAGGACAATGGCAGGCTATGTAAAAGTGGCCGATAACACCGACGTCATTTATATTTATGTCTGGAATACGTTTTCTGCTGTCCTTTCCCCCCAGAACATTTACCTTCCTAATTATGTTTTACTCAGTCTAATCTTTAAATTAATTTGAATTCCCTGAGCTTGCAACTGACAGTGAGAAGAATGGAGAAATGTTCCTGAAGGGAAGGAGAAATTAGATTAAATAATAATGATCACTTGTATTCCTACACCAAATCACAATGTGATTTGGTTTCTCTTCACTAAGTCAGTCTCCACCCCTATGAGGCAGATAGAGAACTGTATACATTAGGAAAACAAATGGTATTTGACAGGAAAACAGCTGTGCTGTGGTGGTAGGGGGAGGCAGCCCCTTGAGCAGGGCCCGAGGCTTTTTGTTCACTGATATGAGTGCCTCAAACAGTGCAGGGCAACCATGAGCACATGGGTTTGAAAGAGCCCAGTCATCTATTTCCTTCTGCAAAGCCACTTCTCAGTCATCCTACATTGTTCCTATGGCCCTACCCTCATTGGCCAGGACAGGATGGACTAAATCAGTGCTCTGTCTCTGTAGAGCAACTTCTGAAGCAGTCTAGAGGCTGGTAGGGAGGCCATCAGGAAATGTGGTGCAAGCATGACATAAACCATTTCCCACAAGAATTTTATTTAGAAAATAAAATACTGATTCATAATCTGGGTAGGCTTGATGTGAAAAGAAGTCTAAGAAGTGCCCAAAGTTAGTATAGCCTCCAGAACATTTTCCCCTCTCTCTTGTCTTTCTCTTTTGTTCTTAGCATCATCTTTCTGGGGAGGGAGAGGGAAGGACAGGGGATGTGACCACTGTGGCAGTTATGCTTGAGTTGTCACTCACCCTGACACAGACATATTCTCCATGAAGCTAGAGTATAGGGTATCTGTTGGGGGCACCTTATGATATTTAGAAATAAGATCAGTACTGGGATTCTCAACCAAAGCTTTTCCCTCTGGCTAACTTCAGAGTCAATAGGCTGAACAGAGTTTTTCAAATCATATCTTTTTAAATGACTGATTCCTAATGATTTCTTGTGTTCTGATTATGCTGTATTCAATATCCCTAAGGTCTGTAATTGTCTACTGCTTATTTTCAGTTATATGATATAGCACACATTAGTAATGACTGACTGTGTAACCTTGTTAACTTGGGACAGATGGGAGAAATGCTCAGCTTCTATCTTTTCATGCATATTTCTCATATTCTGTCTAAAAACCCCACATTTAGTCAAAACTATGTTAGTGGAATTTCAATTCCCATGCTTTATATTCATTTTATTTGTGTGATGTTTTGTTTTTCTGTTTAGTAATTAATAATTTTAAGGCAATTTTGTTATTGAATCTATTAAAGAGCAATCAGTCAGTCCTTCCCCATGACACTCAAATTACTCTGATCCTTATAAATACTTTGGTCCATGAGCTCTCTGAAAATGTATTCCTGCTTTTTGTTTTTTCAACCCTGCCTCATAGTGATAAAGTCTAGTCTAACAATAGCAAAGACATCTGTTTTGGCAGAAATAAATTAATCATATTAGAGTCAGCTCCTACCTGTTTCTCATGGAGAAATAATGGCAATGATAACAAAAATGAAAACTATAAAAGCATGGATAGATTATTGTGATCATCTATTTGAGGAGGAGGTATATAATTTTCTCATGGATCTAAAATGTAGAAGATTTGACATTTAGCTTGTCCTGGTGTTCCAAAGGTAAAGTACACACAGTCAAAAACACTGATAAAGTAATTATACGACTCATACGTCCTGGACAAAGCATAAAACAACATATTTTTCTGCTGTCATGTATAACATCATTATAATAGAAATTTAAAAAAGGAGGAACTTGTCCATGAAAATTCTGTTATTAGCAAAACTAAGGACTTTGATTCAGTTTTCTTTTCCTATTCAAGCAAAATATCCATCCTCTGGGGGAAATAGAAATCTTAGGAAATTATATAAATTTATAACACAGTTATTTTGCTAATACTGGGAATTTATAAGTATTGTTTGAATTCCTACTCAGACAAATTGGTTATTTTATAGAACAAATCTGTACATTGATTCTGACATTCTGCTCTTATAGGATGCACGTATTCAGACATATAATGTGACCAATAATAAAAATAATACTAATGATAATAATGGTATGTGCTTAGAAAATATTTAGTTTGAAGATTAGCTGGTAGGCTCATAACCAACTATTCTTTTGAAAGTACATTATTTGTCTTATTATTTTATTTTTTACATTATCAAAGAGAATTCTTTCTACCTTAGTTACAGCCAAGGAGAAAAAAAATCTGAAATATATTCACCAGATGATACCTACTGAATGAATACATCTGATATAATGATTTTCTGATGTTATCAGAGCAATTGTAAAAAAAAATCTTATGTCTTCAATTTTAAATACTAAAGCCAATACGCTTTATAATTGCACTATACTACAATTAATAATGCTTACTTATTCTAGTGAGTCATTGTTTACCATCTCAGGCTATTAGTTTAGCTTAAGGTCTTGAGACTAAAAGCACTATTTTTTCGCAAAACACTTAAAGCAATCGTGAGTCCATGGAAGCCTTCTGTATAACCTATTTTACTGACAAACAATTACATTTTAGATTGAAGAGGTGAAATGATTAAGAATATTTGACTTAGTTGCCATGACAGCATGCATTTTTCATCAGGCACAGTGTAATTACTACAATTTCAATGATGTAAAATCAAGAAAGATGATAACAAACAGCAGAACCGTGGAGATATTGCCATTGCAACCAGGTTGCCATAGCAACAGTGATAATAATCCCAGTGATAGATGTTTTCTCTTGCTCTTTCCATTTTGTACGGTTATAACATTCAGAGCCAGTTTTTACCACAGCTTTTTATAGTTTATTAGACTGTCAAAATAGTTTATGACATGTTGTTGTAAAGGAAATGACTGAGTTCCGCAGCCTAATAAAAATGCCAAATACTCTGTTTACATACTGCACCAGCACTTAACAAACATTAAAAAATTGTATGAAAAATGATTTGATATTGTATCTGTATTAATCAATTTGCAAGGTATAAGCTTTGTCACTGAAGGTCAAATGAATAGTTTCCAAGCACTCTGTTTGCCAAGCTTTTTCAAAGTTCGTTCTTGATGTAGCATTTGGCAAACCCCTTCACCTGGATATAGTATCAACTACCTGCAGGAAATATCATGCCCAACTAAAAGATAAACAGTTACAGAAAATTAAAAACACACATGTTTTTCAAATAGTTTGGGGAACTATTTAGAGTGTATAGCCACAAGTACTTGCTGTGTAAACATTTTAATATAACTCTTTTTGAAGGTGTAACCAAAGATGGGAGATTGACAATGAAATAGCACCAGAAATGAAGAGTATAAGTGTAATCAACCTGTAGCAATCTAATGCATCCACATATGGACACATGCATGGTGTAAATGTTATCATTCACCACAATAAGATAGTTGTGAACATCATTATGCACAGACCTACATCTTTCATGAGCTGTTCTTTCAGCTATAAAGGAAACACATGACAGAATACACTAGCATAGGCTTTGTCTCAAAGAAAAGGTACCCAAATACATACATTCACATGAATCTGAGACCTTGACACATATTGAAGTCACGTAAAGTCCTCAGGAGGAGACTTTCTAAAACCCAGTAAGACATTAAAAATCTTGGCTTGGCTTCACTGCATAGTTTCAATGATCATGAAAATTTTGATTTCACTGGCTGTTTCCCCTAAAAATATACAAAGACTATAAAGAAACTTCAAGGATAACCCTTCCTCTTCATCTATTCATCAAAGATAAACCTTCCTCCTTCACCCATCTATGTGTCCCCTACAATATTTTTCATTTGAAGAGAATTGGATTTGCTTAGACTACTATAAAATTTCATATGGGTGAAATATGAGACCATAGACTAGTCAGAGTTCTAACAAAACAAAGACTTTAGAACTCCGGAAGTCTTTATCTTTTTATTTTGTTCTCTTGTACAATACATCCAGAGGGCAGTTTCTTCTCCCTCTACTCCCCCTCCAATTCTCCCTCTTACCTCCCTCTTACCCAGACCCACTCCTCCATCTACTCCCCCTCATTTCTCTTCGGAAGAGAACAGCTCTCCCAAGAATATCAAAGGAACATGGCATGAAAAGTTACAGTAAGACTCGGCACAAAGCCCCATGTCAAGACAAATGATGATTTCTGTATTACAGTTCTGTGCTTTTGTTCTCTGTTCTAAACTTTTATGGACAAGTAAGGCCTATGGATTTAGACACAGGAGTATTAAGTTATTTTGTTTTCCTGTTTATCAGGAAACAAGAATGCAATGTCACATTCTGTGAACTTGTGCCCACAATAGAGTTAGCAGCAGTTCAATATAATAACAAAGACATGCCTACAATGAGCCTCCAGGTCCCACTGGTTGCTCAGGCCATAAAGGGGCACCAAGAACTCTGGCTGAGCTTGCAAAGTAGGGAGGCAAAGAGATAAAGAAGGCAGGATTTTCACTTGCCTTTCAATGAGAGAACACTGTCTATCAGACAAACGGCCTAGAAACAGATTGCTTATGCATAAACTCTTACCAGATATTATTTACAACATTATGATTTTAGCAGTGTTAAAATAAGATTATATTGTGCATTAACTATAATCCAACACAAATACATCTGAACACTTCATTGTTGATAGCATTAAATTTCTATCCCAAAGTAAACTGTAGATCACTAAATGCCAGTCTTGTGGGATGTGCTTGCTCTGGCAAGTAGTTGCGAGTGAGTTTAATAATAGGAGGGCCACACCTTTTCTCAAGGATACCAGCTGTTTAGAGAAGCACAATATTCCTCAACTTTAGCTTAGTAAAGTAATCCCTCTAGACCATGACTTTGTTATATTGATAAATGGTTTTGGGTTTTTTTTTTCCAGCACAGGGCCAAATAATCTCATGCTCTCCATTATCCATCTCATTTATTAATGGCCAGCACTCAGGAAACTATTTCCAAAGCACAGTTGAGGAACTTGAAATATACACAAGGTTATTAAAACAATAAGGAAGGGAAGATCCAAGTCCAGAAAAGAGAAAGCTGTATGTTTGCCTGAGGTCCAAGGGATGTTCAAAGTCTCCCGAAGAACCCTCGCCATTGCTCAAAGTCAAGTTGGCCTTATTTCTCCCTCCAGAGAGAATTCTTTATCTATAATCGTAAGAGAGTGTTCTTTCCTAGGAAGTAATGTGTTTCTTAGCTTGAATTGCTTTGATATATAGTTATGCCATCATATGTAACTCAGAAAACTGCCCTGCTGGGATATTCTTTATTTAGTACCTAAAGAGCAATAACCCCAATCCTTCACATTACAGTTCGCTAAAAAGAAAAGAGAGGGAAAAAGAAAAAAGTGATTGGAACAAGGCAGAGATGATCTGATTTCAGTACATCTGAATGCTGTGTTCAAATGGGCAGGGTGTTGTCTGGGTTTATTTCTAAAATTATTCTCTGCTAAGACTTGCAGGTTTACAGTTGACTTCAGTTCTGATTGGTTATATAAAAGTGTCATAAAAATGTGCTTAAATTATCTTCAAGTTGGTTTCATGCCATTTTCTGTTTTTCCATAATAGTTCCCAAGTGTGAGGCTTTCATTCCCACTAACCTCTGCCTTTTATTGTGTAGCCACAGATCTGTGTGCATATGCCAACATTATGAGCAGTCCTATGACATAGACCCAAGGCAGCTCAATAATTCAAAATGAATTCACTTGTCTCAAAACATGTACAGGGGTACCAAATAATTGAGTGTATGTTTGTTTTCTAAAAATGTACTCAGTTTTAATTTTTTGCTATGGTCGTCCTCCTTCTAATCATATGGCCAAGGAGTGTATATCACTGAATGTTATAAAACTTCAGCATTGTCATAAAAGTTAAGTTGGAAGTAATGGTAAATATATGGTTCATCTATTCAAATTTTCATAAAATTTGAAAGAAATTAGAGACAGCACAGCATCATGGAAGTTAAAATATAATTTGTATAGATATGATGTTAAATAGTTTTGTATTATTAGTCAGCTGACAGCTCCTTGTCTAATTTTAGAGATAAGAGTATCTGGTGTGGGCCTATGAATTCCTATGAAGCACAATAATAAGCACACCCAGCAGAAATACAACTCAGGTAACCACCAGTGATAGAAGTGCCATTACAATGTTATCGTTAAGAAATGATTTGGGCTGAAGAATGTGAAAACAAAGTGATCTTTTCGTCTGCAACCAAAATGGTTACAATGATAACTGATGGCTGGCAATGCATCTAGTTAAGAGACTCAGTGATGTCACTGAGCCTCATTGACATGCTGTGTGCTGTGGCTTGTGTTAAAGGGAACTTACAAGTCAGGTGGAGGCTTTCTGCCTGCTTGCCTTTTGCCTTTCATATTCTTCTAATTTTATATGCTTTTCTTAGCTTTTTAAAAAAATGCCAATTGTAATTGCAAGTATTTTTAAAACATCATGACTAATGATTAAAGAAATTAGTATTTTCCTCTTTCTACATTATCATATCATTGGGTTGAAATCCTTAAAACTTATCTCATCTGGTTTTTGAGCTGTGGTATAAAACACTAGAATTTAGTGTAGCCTGTAGCCGGGGAAGGGATTTTGGTGTCTGTTGTACCTTACCTCTGACTCCTGTCTTATTTATGCCCATTTGTTCCTCCTCTCTGTCTCGTCTCTGACTCTGCAGTCATGTGATTCAACACTTCACCTCCACAAAAAGGAATGTGCTGCAGTTGTCCTTGTGTGTTTGGCCTATTTTATTACAATGTCCTCTGATTTTATGTGTGTTAAGATGAATAACAGGGTTTCATTCCTTTTTTATGATGGTCAACTTTCTACTTTACTAGCCAGCAAATATTTAAGGATTTTCTGAGAAACCATTATTATTTCAGAAGCTTCAGAACATAAGCTTTCATTCTAATTATGTATATTCACATCTTGTTTTTCCTCCTGTTTCTAACTGCACACGCCCTTAGTGTTGGGGAACATCTATTCTTAGGAGCATTACACCTCTCTGGAGAGATTTAGGTCTAATTCACTATGCTGAAACATCTGTAATTAATCAGCTTTATTTACTACCTGCTTACCAAAATATTTTATCAATTTTATTCATCTAAAATATGTGACGGGATGATGTGAGTTGGATTAAATCAATGTGTGATTATTCTTAATGGCAGAGTCTTACAATACTTTTAAGTTGTGTCAGAGTTTTCATTGACCAACCCCAAAGCAGAATCTTGACCTTCTGGAACAATAGTAATAAAGATGTGTACTGTTAATGTAAGCTTTATGAGTTACCTTTGTAGTCCATATGACTATTACCAAGGAAATAGACGTGGCTGAATCCTATTTTAGCTCTGATCTTAAGACATCTCTATTTTATTTTGTGCATTATTCATGAAGAAAAAAACCTAAATAATGTAAATTCATTTGGAGCTGATTTCTTATGTGGGATGAGAATTCCTTATTTCAAATGCTTAGGACAAAATCATTTTGGATTTTGAGATTTGAGGGTTTTGGAACATTTGAATATTTATATTGAGGCATCTTTTAAGGCCAGGGCTTAACAAAAAATTCATTAGGCTTTTATAATCATATTGTACACATAGCTTGCATGTTCCTTATACCTGGTGTAATTGCATGGTGACTGGAAGCCATCTGGGATGGAGGTTTTCCTCTGTGGATTAAATAAGATTTTAAACTTTTTGGAACACAAAGTATTTTTTTTTAATTTTGGACTTTAGATCAGGGGTCTTCAACCTATATTAAAACTTTCTACAAAAATTCAAAAGTGTGCAGGTAAGTATATGTTGCATATCATGTATATTTCAGAATGCACAGGATGTACAATGTCCTCTGTGTTTATATTATGGCTTCCAGTGTAGTGTTTTAGGATATTCCTAAATGTGTGACTGTGTCGGTTTCTAATTCTGTGCCTTCTTTTGTTCTTTTTTCTTGTGTTGATTTATCCTGTCCAACTTTGAAGTGATAGATTTTGTTTTATCTTATTAAATTTTATTTTGCTATACTTTTTAAAAAATGAATAAAAGAAAATCTAGACACTAGAGTAAAGTTTAACAACAACAACAATACCTCAACTGTCATTTACAACTATTTTAAGAGGAAGTCATTATTCTCCAATGGAGTGACACTTGGTATATCAACTACTCCAGGGCAGGCCTCAAGTTCAGAAGTAATTGACCAACATACAATGGACTCCACAGTCTTCTTGTGTGTATACTTTTATTTAGTTATAGTTTGGTGATGGGAAGGTGGTGTTATTTCATTTTCTTGGTTTTAGGAAGTTTGGTGTTTTATTGGATTTTTGCTTGCTTTTTAAAGAAAAAACTTAAAGCTGATTGAGTAGAGAGAGGGAGAGAATTTAGGAGAACTTGGGAAAGGGGAAATATGATAAAATGTATTTAAATTTAAAGTTATTTTAAATAATAAAAATACAACTAAAATGAATTTTAAAAATCTATAACTTCTAAACATCGTAGAGTTGCACATGCCTAGAAGCTCAACACTTAAGACGCTAAGACAGGAGGATAGTTGACAGTTCAAAGACAATCTGATCTACATGTCGATGCTCTGTCTCAAATAAACAAACAAACAAACAAACAAATAAACAGCAACAGAAGAAATACACAATTTTAGAGCCTCAACTCTAAGCTACATGTTACAGACACTGACCTCTGAACTTTCAGGATTTTGTAGAACTATCTTGAAAACACAAATTAATCAGAGGACATTATAGAAGTTATATGGAGATCACTCTTTCTCTTCCCCATAGCCACTCATGGTTGCATTTAAAATCTGAAACATGAAGGTAGTTATTATTAAAAACATTTACAACACTCAGCCATTTATGGCTCTAAGAGAATGAGAAAAATTAAATTCAAGATTTAACAATAACTGCTGAAGTTTCAAGTCACTTCTGGACATGTGGGATTTAACAGTGAATATTTCTGTCTCGTACATTTTATCTTGTTATTTTTCACCAACTGTTATCCGTTTACTTCTATGGAGTTTCATCCCAGATCACGGCTTGGAGGCTGCGTAGCCGTATGAGACAGTAAGTATTTCAAGATGTCAGCCGAATCTGCTGCTTCCTGGCTTAGAACTTGAGTAATTTCAGAACCTCAGGTCAGATTGCTTCTTCAGAGTTATACAATGATTTCTACGCTGCTCCATAAAATTTTACACCCTTTGCTTCATGCCCCTGCTTTTCTTTGACACCTCAGTTTGGGTTGTTACTGGGCATGTATTATTTTTCTGGCCAGAAAACCTAAAGGAAATTACAATGACACATGCCATGTAAAAACCTCATTGGTAACCCTGTCTACTCATTGCTTAACATTCTCTGAACTCTGAACAAAGAATACTAGATTAGATCATTCTATTAATTTAATGCCAATCTCATTTTTAAAGACAAAGAAGTCTGTTAGCAATTGAAAGAATGAAAGAAAGAATGCCCAATAACATAAAATTGAATTTGAATGTTTTCTTTGGCTCACTAAGCATATTTGCCATTTTATTGAATTCATTTCCAAGAAGTAAAATAATAAGGCAGTCTGAAATTTTGCTAGGAGTGACTGCTAGAAGTGAGAAACCACCTTGCCCTAAAATAAGCTCCTAGGCTTCTGGAATACACTGCTGAAACCCTTGGCTTTGCTCCTCTGCGGGCTGATAGCTTTCTAGTCTCAGGTACATAGAAGTCCCTTCATGTCATGGAAAAATGACTGTACTTCCAAGAAATTTAACTTACTATAATGTGATAACAGTGCCTGCTAAGGAACATGGGGGAAATCTTAGATAACCATCTGTGCTTCTAGCTTTTCCTTTACAAAAAGATAAAATGGAGAAGGATCAAGCTTAGATACTTCACTCACTTGCCATAACTCCCGATGCTTAGGCATTGGAGATATCTTTTTGATCCAAGACAAGTGATAGGAATTTTATGTTGTTGCTATACCAGTAAGTTACAGGTCCTGTAACTTTGATTTCTCCCCTCAGCTTAGTGCAGAATCATTGGTTGATACATTATGTTAAAATTTTCTTAATGTTTATGATTTATTTCACTTTGTTCCAGTACAACAGCACACAATTTCAGACTGAGTCATAGAGGTTACTAAGTATGGATATTATAATTAAGATCCACATCCTGAAGATATAAGAATCAAATTTAGTTGTACACTATTGTGACATTAAGATTAGATTCCAACCTTGCCCTAGTCTTTTAACACCAGATACAAGAAGAGCAACAAGAGCAGTGCCTTAGGATTTTCTGGGTCCTTGCATACTGGCCCATCCCTGTCTCACAGAATTGGTGAGGATGAAATGTGGTCCCAACAGTCTAAGTTTGTACAAGCTCTGATGCCCATGGAACTTGACAATAATCATGCTAGAGAAAGGGATTTGTCTAAACCTGCACACTGGAATTAAGAGACCCAGCTGTGGAAGGAGATATTCTGCCAAGTCTGCAAAGAGAAATTTTTTTTCCTGGGGGTGCTCAACATATGGCATATGGCCCTTGTGCATGTTGCAATCACCCAGGGAACTTGAAACAACTAATGCCTGAGTCTTACTACAGGCTAATTACACCAGCCTTTTCAGGGTGGACTCTTGGCAGGAAGATGCTTCCAAAAGGTGACTGACACATAAGTCCAAGGTTCAAAATCTGATTTTCCCTGAGGATGCTCCACAGCCAAGGTTAAGAGACACTTAAGACCCCATTTCTATTGTAACTGTCACAGCTCAAAACCTGCACTTGCCTGCTTAGTTGAACTGGTGGCCACTGTGTGCTTAGTCTGGAGGACTATTTCATCTGGCTCAGTATATCTGTCCTACACAGCATCTTTGAGGGGAACCTCGGCATTTTCTTAGATATGATCCAGCATCTGCTTCAGTTTTCTTCAACTAGGTACCCATGTATCAAGTTCCAGGCAATAAGTGCCTCTACAATCATGCTTTACATTTTAGCTCAGACTAGAAATATAAATAAGACCTTGTTCTGTGTCCCGTGACATGACTTTCCTCTCCTTTAGTTTTCTAATACTGCCTCAAGTCTCAAGTCATAAATCACTCCAAACTCATCTTTCATAGTTTGAAATTGCTTTTTTGTATTAAAACAACAAAAAAGATTATCCTCCTGTCCTCTTACCAACCTTGCTGGACTCATGATAAATATTAATTTACCACAAAAGGAGTTGGCTTTAAATGTGATAATTTATCTCTGTTAATATAACCATCATTGATACAGGCTATCACATCCTATACTTAACCATAAAATTGTTTAAGCTATGCAGTAAAAGTGGGTATTTTACAGGATGGTTGTGGGTAGCTCTTTGGAGGGAGTTTGTACTACAGTCTATTCTATCATTTGGGGTTACATAAGAAAAGCAGAGTCCCCTGAATACCCCACACAGATAGATGCAGAATTTAATCAGAGTCATTATTTTAGGAAAATTCCTAGGTAATCTGGTTGCATATTAAGGCTTCAGAAGCATTAGTACAGGAAATGCTGAAGAAATTGCCTTGAATATATATTAGAGAAGCAATTTTAACTAGTAACTATAAATCCTCCAAATATTTGACATACTAATTAAAATTACAAATAAATTAGACTTTTCTCCCTCATTTAATGGAAAATGAGCTTGAAATGAACATATGGGGAGGAAACTGTGCTCTTAAGAAGTTAAAGCTTCTTCCTTTCTCCAGACTATATACCCCGTATTTATACAGGAATTCAATGCATGGCATTGAAGAATCAAGGAGTAACTCTAGGAGCATGATGGGTCAAGGTAGAGGACCATTTCTAATGGTGTGGCAAATGTGTGAGAATACTGGAAAACTTCAGAGTTTTGGCTTCTTGCTTCAGATCTGCACAATGGAATATTGATGACATGCTCAATACATGGTTAGATGCAAGAAATGTTCCTTCACTGTGCTCCTGGTCCATGCAGTCTGCAGACAAGTGACAAGTGACTTTGATTTTAAAAGCCATGCTAGGACTTTGGGTAGAAAAGCAGGTAGGCTCACTGTAGATAATCACACTCCCTCAGTTTTATCCCCAGCTCTGTAGCAAATTAGCTGCTGTGGTTTCTCCTCATTCTCCGTCCCTAGCCTGAGGGGACTAAGTAGATCCAGGAGATAGACGGCTTTCTTAACTCCTGTGGTCCCACTTGCCCCCCCTCAACCCATATATATTCCTTTTATCTCTCAGTACATAAAAACACATAATACCCTGAACCCTGAACAGCCTCATATAGCAGAATACCAGAAGAATACCCTGTCAAGCAACACATAGCCACCACACTCTCCTAAGAACCAGAGAGGGCAACAGAAACCAAAGAACAAAGCAAACCCCCAACAAAGACAAGACTAGGATTCATCACCTAGAATTACAATCTTCCTTAACCTAGATGCCTAGAAACCAGCATAAAAATACAATAACAGAAAAATATGAATCCTCTTAAGTCCAAGATTCTTACTACAGTAGGCCCTGGGAATTACAGTATAACTGAAGAACAAGACAAAGACCTAAAAATAAAGTCTATGAAAATAATAAAGCTTATTTAAAAAATGAAGTAATCTATGAAAAAATAAACAAAGAATGAAAGGAAGTGAATGAAACAGTTCAAGACCTTAAAGTGGAAATAGAATCAAAAAAGTAAGTCAAATTGAGTGTAAACAGAAATGGAACCTCAGAGACAACAGAATACAAGAGATGGAAAAAATGTCAGCCATTAAAGGCACAATAGGGAAAGTGGATACCTTTGTTAAATCTAAAAAAACACCTAACACAAAACATCCCAGAAATCTGGGACACTATGAAAAGACAAAATCTAAGAATAATATGAATAGAGGAAGGAGAAGAAGAAATCTAGGTCAAAGGCTCAGAAAATATTTTTTAACAAAATCATAGAAGAAAACTTCCCTAACCTAAAGAAGGAGACACCTATCAGGATACAACAATCATGAGAGCACCCAATAGACTGGACCATCAGCACATCATAATCAAAACACTAAACCTATAAAACAAAGAGATATTAAAAGCTGCCAGGGAAAATGTAGCTTATAAATACAGACTTGTTAGAATTACACTTGACTTTTCAATTGAAACTCTAAAAGCAAGAAGGCCCTGGATGGATGTTCTACAAACACTAAGAGATCACTGATGCCAGCCCAAAATACCATAACCAGTAGAACTTAAATTATTTTAAATGGGGAAAATAAGACATTCCTTGGTAAAACAAATTTTAAACTCATCTATCTACAAATCCAGCCTTACAGAAAGTGCTTCAGCCTAGCCTAAGGAGATTAACCAAACCCAAGAAAACATAAGTGATAAATAATCCAGACCAGCATTCACCCCCCCCAACATCAACATCAACAAACAAATAAGAGTAATCAGCAAACACTTCTCATTCATATCTCTGATCATCAGTCGACTCAATTCCCCAATAAAAAGACACAGAATGGATGTGAAAACAGGGTCCATCCTTCTGCTATGTCCAAGAAACATATATTAACATCAAAAATAGACATCATCTCAGGGTAAAACAGGGAGAAAGATATTCTAAGCAAATGGATCTAAGAAGCAAGCTTGTGTGGACATATTAATATGTGACAAAATAGACTTCAAATTAAAACTAATTAGAAGAGACATGTAAGTATAATACATGCTCATCAAAGAAAAATCTCACTAGGAGGACATTGCAATTCTTAGCACCTATGCACCAAACACAAGAGCACCTAAGTTTATAAATGAAGCACTATGACAGATTCATTCACATACTGACCTTCACCTACGGAATGTGAGACACTTCAATTCCCCACTCTTGACAATAGGCAGGTCATACAGACAAAACTCCAGAGAAATCCTTGAACAAAGGAACTTTATAATAAATGGACCTAACAGAGATTTACAGAACATTTCACCTAAACACAAAACAGTATACCTTCTTCTCATCACCTCATAGAACTTTTTCCTATTGGCCACATACTCAGACACAAAGCAATAGACACGAGGAAATTGGAATAACACCATACATCCTATTTGATCACTATGGATAAAAGCTGAATGGCTATATACAACAGCAAGAGAATGAAAAACTCTGAACAACTCTCTACTGAATGAAAAACAGGTAAATACAGAAATTAGGAAATAAATGAACAATTTTATAGGATTGAATATAAATGAATATACAACATACCCAAGTACACAATATTAGCAATTCTAAGATGTAAGCCCATAGCACTATGTACCTACATTTAAAAAAAGAAATGAAATTATCTCAAACTAGTAGCTTAACATCACACATGAAAGTTCTAGACAACACAGAATCACAATCTCATTTGTTTTCTAATGAGAGACAGAAAGACTCCAGTTGGGAGGAAAGAAATGTGGGAATAGATGGATGAGAAGCTGCAATCAGGATCTATTACTTGAGGGAAAAAAATCTATTTTCATTCAAAGGAAAAAATATTAACAAATAAGAAATTAAAAAAATAAAGAAAACCCAGAAATTATCTTGAATTGACAATTGCTCAGAAAGGAAAATTATTTTCTCCAAAGGAGTCTCTGAAAGTACACACAAGGGCAGGCTCTAGGCTCATCAGTAGACAAGCAACACAAAGGAACTCCGTGCCATTGTTTGGGGTTCTTTGCCTCACTCCTTTGTCATGGCAGTTTTCCCCTTCCAGATCTTTTGCTTAAATATTATGGTTTCTGATTTTGTTCTTACGGGTTTCCCATAGGTACAAACTTGTGTGCCTGAGCATCTATGTGATTCCTATGCTTTTTCTTTGGCTCTCCTTTTTTTTTTTTTTTTTTTTTTAACTTTTCTTTACCCTTGTTTGCTTTTTTTGTACTATTTTAGTTTGTTTGCTTTTATCTTATTTTATTATTGTTACTATTTCAGTTACCTGTTTATATTCTAAAGAGAGAGTAAAGATAGGGTAAGAATTCAAATGGGGAAGGATCTGGGAGAAGCTGGGAAAGGGAGCCTACAATTAGAATATATCACATAAAAATCAATTTCTAACTGTAAAAAGTGAGATAGGCTGAGGAAGGCTATGGAAGAAGAAATTGTAAGTCAAAATTTCTCTTTTTGGTAATTTGACTTAGAACTTTAAAGGAGTAGTTTAGAGGATCTGCTGAGGATTTGCATGTGATGGGAATCCATGACTTGTAGCACAGCAGCCACTGCCCAAGGATACAGATGCAGAATTTTTAAAAAGTGATGATGCTTGCATTAACAGCAGATGATAGGTCTATAGGCAGAAGACACAGGTGCACAGGTCCTGAAGAGGCTATAAAGAGTGATGGGATATGTTATTAATTTATCAATGCCAAAATACTAGTTTATTAACAGCATGACCCAAATGCTTTTTTCCCCTCTTTTTCTCACAGAATCTAACATAATCATATAAAATCATCAGTAAGTGACTTTCATGTTTATTGTCCTCAGAACAACAGAGCAAACACAGGCAAACCATGCACAGGAAGAAAGGCATGATGTGACACTTACTGTCCATGGCATGAAATGTTATTCACCTCTAGCTGACAGATAAAGCAATGCTCCTCTCCGGAAGCAGCCTTTCCCTCATTTAGACAGGACCGACCCTTCTTTACTGCCCCTGATTAGCAGAGAAGCTTTCCAGTGTGCTTAGCTAAATTCCTCCAGTTTCAAGTTCCTCTTACAAAAGTAACTTTGCCTTTTGAAGGATCATTAAATCTTTCTGGGCCCTAGGGTGTCACTGAAGAAACTGCTACAATAATTTGCTCAGTGGCACCCCGGAACTTAAAAGAACTTAAAAGTTTTCCAAAATCGAAAAGAAATTTACTTCCTACCAGGATATGGCTAAGTCCCTTTGTTAATTGTTCCAAGAAGGATTTAAGGAGGTTAAATCAATGGTTTACTTAGGCCTATTCTGTGTTCCACAAAATTACAATTTTAACTGGTGTGTGTGTGTGTGTGTGTGTGTGTGTGTGTGATTTTGTTTGGTCATATATAATTTTTTAACAGCCATGTGCCTATCCTCACTGTGAGTCTACCCATGGGGAGAATATCCACTTAAATGGTGTGAGAGGCCTGGTCTGTCTTTAATTCCAAATTGGCTGTCCTGGAAATGCATCAGTTGTTTCTTTAAGGCCTAAAGAAGTTTTATAAACACTGCTCTAAGTAGAAATGAAACTAGAACTGTCCTTGAACTCTTAAATAACATAATCTAAACAAACTAAACTAACATTTCTGAAGGAATTTCCATTACAGTAATGGACATCGATGTGAAGCAGCATTAAAGTTAAGTGATCTGCTTCCATATTCTCCTTGGGTTTGTATTTGTTAATTTGCCTTTTCCCCCATCTTGCACTATTGTTTTAGTCTGCAAAGCAAATGTATAGAATCAGTTTCATGTGGTTTTATGTACCAAAAACTTTCCCCAGAACATTATTCTTTGGAAAAAGCAGTTAAAAGGTGAAACAAGACAGTTGGATCTAAGACATAAACATGACTCTTGTGCACAGATGGACATTAAAAGTCACAAGCAAAAGGTAAATAACGGGCCCCAGTTCAGACCCTGCTCTCTTTTTTTGGTGTTTTTTATGAAGGGAATTTTGGAATCCAGCACAATTAGAGTCTGCATGTCCCACAGGACAAAAATCTAAGTTTGGAGAAGTAGGAAAAGTGTTGTACAGACAGAGGTAGCCTCTCATTCTTACTCAGATCCACACAGACTAAGACTAAGCTTGTGTCAGTTCATAGCTGCTAAAAATACCCTGCCAGATACCACAAGATGATCTATAGCTTATGTTGGACTCATAGAGCACTCATGACTTTAGGAAAAGAATGGGATCTTACAAAGTCACAAATTGGAATGATATTGTAATTCCAATTCATAGGTTAAAAAATGAAACTCACCAAAGTGGAAGGCCTTGTTTAGTCAGGAAGCTATGGTAGAGCTAAGTGGGGTAGAGCTAATTTCTGCCCTGGTTGAGACTAGAACATGTTAAGTCTACAGTACTGTGTGAACATGTTAAGTCTACAGTACTGTGTGAACATGTTAATTCTACAGTACTGTGTGAACACGTTAAGTCTACAGAGCAAAAACCCAGGCCATTTATTACATCTTTACATCCCCCTCTAAGACCCGGAATGGGGAATTCCAACACTTTGTCTAGAGTGCCCGCTCTGGTGTCCACCCAGAGGAAAATGCCTGTTTCTTTCACCTGTGGGTCCTTTGTTTGCTCCCTCCTCTGCTTGTTTGCTCCATGTGCTTGATCTTCACAGATTGCTATTTGCTTGTGATCCTCTTTCCTTTCCTTTGTACTTTTCCCCTCAAGGCACCGGAATGACTGACAATCGGGAGAAGTAACACAGGTGCACAGTTAAGTAAAGTGATCTACCAACTAGGCCATATCTTTAGGATCCACTTTGCACCTTTTTAAGATAAGTCCCTCTTTACAATAGGTGGCCTGGAACCCAACATCCTGCTGCCTCTTACTCATTGGTGGGATTATAGCCTTTATAGCACCATAAAACATGTCTTAGTTAGGGTTTCTATTGCTGCTGTGTAACACTGTGACCAAAGGCAAGTGGGGGAGAAAGTGGCTTATTCATCTTATATTTTCATATTTCTGTTCATTATTAAAGGATGTCAGGGCGGGCACTCAAACAGGGCAGGATGCTGCACACAGGAGCTAAGGCAGAGGCCGTGGAAAGGATGCTTTACTGGCTTGCTTCCACAGGCTTGCTCAACCCACCTTCTTATGGAATCTAGGGCCAGCATCCCTCCATGGTCTGGGCCCTCCCCAGAACATCACTAATTAAGAAAATGCCTTACAGCTGGATCTCATGAAGGCATTTCCTCAACCTAGGCTCCTTCCTCTGATGACTACTTTGTGTCAAGTTGATACAAAACCAGCCAGTACACCACATACACCTGTTTTTTTTTTTTTTTTTTTTTTTTTTAGCAAGGGATTTTCTTGTAACTGTAGGTATTATTTAAAAATATGTTGTTTAATTATTATATTTTGAAGCTTTTACAATAATTTTTTAAAAGTTTGCAAATATTAATTTAATTTCCAGATAGTTCTATAAGAATTTGGAGAGAATAAATTTGACATGATTTTTGACTGAGGTGAGGTTTATCTTGTAATCCAAAACATTGTCAATGTTGCATGTGCACTTGGGAAGAACATGTTGTATATTTTTTATAAATATCATTAGGCCAGGTGGTTTATGATGGTCCCTACTGAGGTTTTCTGTTTATGTTTTTTTTTCAAGGACTGAGTGTTTGTATGGGGGTTTGGGTTAGGTTAGAACACCAGAGTGACCTCAAACATTTAAATCCTCTGACAAACTGTGTATACAAGGAGTGACCACACTTGTCTTTGCCTGAGAAGATGACGTGGAGTAGCATGGACTGTGCTGTGGCTGCTAGGTAACTTTTGAACAGTTACTGGCTCATCTTTCTTCCCAATCAAGACATCACAAAAGTACCAACCAGTGCTGGAAACTGGGTTCAGCAGTAAAGAGTGCTCACTATTCCTTCACAAGACAGTCTTCAACACTCATGCCAAGCAGCTCACAAACACCTGGAGATCCTGCTATAGGGAATAAGATGCCCTCTTCTGGCTTATAACACACACACACACACACACACACACACACACACACACACACACACACAAATGCACAGGCACATACACACATATGCACACATACATGGGCGCACACACACACACACACACACACACAAATGCACAGGCACATACACACACATATGCACACATGCATGGGCACACACACACAAATGCACAGGCACATACACACACATATGCACACATGCATGGGCACACACACACACACACACACACACACACACACACACACAGAGAGAGAGAATACATACCATGCAGTCATTTTTAAAATATTTTTTTTACTTTAACCACTGAGCCATCTCTGTAGCCCCGTATAGAGTTATTTTTATCTATTAAATAATATAGTGCATCAGAGGTACTAAGTGCTATGACTATCACATAACACTTAACTCTGTAAACATTGACAGTCATTCCCAATGTAGTCTGTTGTTATTGGTTAAATCCTAACTAACTGGAAGTGGCAGATTAGGCTACTGAAAGCAATGATACTGCTGGCTAAAGGTAGCCTAAGCAACATGGTATAGTTAAGGTTGAGGAATAAAAAAAAATCATGGCAGATGGAAGCCGGGCAGTGGTGGTGCACACTTTAATCCCAGCACTGGGGAGGCAGAGGCAAGCAGATCTCTGTGAGTTAGAGGTTAGCTTGGTCTACAGAGTGAGTTCTAAGACATCTAGGGCTACACACAGAGAAACCCTGTCTTGAAAAACAAAACAAGCAAACAAAAAAAAAAAACCCATGGCAGATAGAACAGAACCCACATGTGAGAACTCATTTCATCTTCTTGATTTAATAATTAAGAGAATAATTTTGGATAAATCCTTGCTTAAGATCATGAAACTTTCTCAGGATGAATACTTAGAATGTGGGTTACTGCCTATAAGAGAAGCTGTATCCAGACTTACATTGTACACTTCTGTATTTTAATTTCCCACTCAAACTCTAAATAGAAAATAATTATTGCTTTTGTTTTGGGTAACTACTTGAGTTGTGTGTTTTTGCATAGTCTAGTGAATATTTGCATTTCTCTTATGAATTGCCTTTTAAAAATAACATTTGTCCATTTTTTAAAACAATAATGCTGTGTTAATTAGGCTTCAGTTGCCTCTAGAAAACACCATGTTCAAAAGCAACTTGAGAAGAAAGGGTTTATTCTACTTAAATTTCCACATTCAGACCCCATCATCAAAGGAAGTAAAGAAGCCAAAGAGCAGTCTTTCTCAATCTGTGGGTCGTGACCCCCTTGAAAGGTAGGAGGACACTTTTACAGGGGTCATCTAAAACCATCAGAAAAACACAAATATTTACATTACAGTTCATAACAGTAGCAAAACTACAGTCATGGTTGGGTGTCACCACAACACGAGGAACTGTATTAAAGGAACGCAGTATTAGGAAGGTTGAGAACACTGCTATTGAGGAATACTGCTTACTGGCTTACTCCTGATGGCTTGCTTAGTCTGCTTTCTTGTACTACCAGGACCACCGGTCCAGGAGTGGAGTCACCCACAGTGAGCAGGACAATATCTCATCGATTTTTGATCAATCAAAAACCGCATCACAGACTTTCCCATAGGCCAATCTAGTTAGGACATTTTCCCATCTGAACTTCCCTCTTCCAAAATGACTGCAGTTTGTGTCAAGTTAGCCTAAAGCTATCAGCATACATGTCTACTATTTCTTACTTTTTATTTTCTGAACACTAAATATTTGTACTGTTTGGAGTAGCCTTAGTCTTTTATGTTTCTACCCTTTTAGTTCCTCATGTTATTTTTTTGTTGTTGTTAATCTTCACATTTTATTTTCATAGTTTCAAATCTTTAAAACTTTCAAATACAATCATTTCACTTTATTGGGATACATATAGATTTAACTCTATGGTAAATCATTACCATATAGTAATCATTGAAAAATCATTGAAAATTGTACTTAATATATTTGGGAAGTATAATGACATAATAAGAAATGATAGTTTACTAAAAGCCATATATTTTTGTATGTGTTTGTAATCCCAGGATTTTAAAAGTTCATCTGTATGCAAGAGTTTTTTATGCACCAACAGTAACATGTCACTAAAGTTTTCTCAGCCATAGCTGAGTTCTTGGAGTATCAGAGTGCATTTTAATATGAGATGGCTTACCTAGGAAGATCTTTTGTATTTACTAAGTTTCAGTTGTGTGAATTATCTGAGAGTTGAAATCTTACTTGGCTGCTGATGCATATTGCTCCATGTCTGTCCTTTCTCTGCTTCTTGGGTCAACACTATTTACCTTCTCTGTTTTTGTTTTCAGAATATATGCTTCAGTACTTCTGCCTCAGTTGTCATATGGTAATCATTAACAACATTTTTTTGCCATTACTAATTATTTTTCATTAAAATGTTTTAAAGAATTTCTCTTTAATTGTCTAAATACTACAAACTCTCCAGGACTTTTTGTACCAGTATATTTTTTCTATTAAGATCTTAATATGTAGAACCATTACTACACTACTTTATAGTATTCTTAATACACACAAAGAAATGCTTCAAGTCTTTTATTACTAATTTTTTAAACAATTAATTTTCTCATAGGCTACAACACACATATATATATATATATACATATATAAAAATACACATACATACACACAAATATATGTATATATGTATATATACATATATGTATATATGTATATCAGAGAGTTTCTGATTTTCTGGAATCAATATCAATTTATTATTATTTTTAAAATACTAACAGCTAAAAAGGACACACACACACACATACACACACACACACAAACACACACACCCACACACACATACTTCATTTATTATATTATTTAGCTTCTCAAAAATGATTTGAAGTGCATCCTTTTCTCTGTCAAGTTATGAAAAATGTGGTTATTCTGGTTTTTGTCATTTTCTCTTTATAATTATAGTAATGATTAACTTTTTATATTTTGATATTATGTTGTAAATCTTAGGCAATAGCTAGAGAATTTATTTTCTTCTTTAATCAGTGAAATTGTTCTCTTTATCCTGGTAAATGGCTTTGGCTTATAATTCTACTTTGTTTGATGTTAATATAACCCAAATGACCCTGGACTTCATTAGCCTGTGGGTACTAAGAATGCCCCATTAATATTAATATCGTAATTTGCTAGCTCATTAACCCCTACCTGCATAACAGTGGGACCTTGACCTCTACTTAAGAAGTCTCTAGGCAGTACCACCATGTATTCTCGAATCTGTAATATGCTGTTCTTCATCTCCATGGGCTGCTCTTTGAAGACACTCACTGGGTCACTGTCAACTTCTGCTGCTGGTGGTGATGCTATGTGAAGTTGGCTCTAGGACACAGAGATCAATGTTCAACCTTGATGGTGTAAAAGTGGTGAGACCCTTCGGGATATAAGGGGACAAATATAGAGGGACCTCTGTATGAGTTTGTGAACTGGGACAATCTATGAGATCCTCAATCTATGTAACATTTGCCCCTCTCTTCCTTAAATACACATTTTGACAGAATATTGAATGGCAATTTCTCAACTCATTCTAGACATCCTGTTTTAGCTTCAAGTCTAAAGCACATACTAACTTTCCAGGATGTGTTCTCCATACAGAGAGTTCATCTCTCAAATCCACACCATGCAGTTTGGGTTATTGCAAAATATTCTTCTTTTAGATTTTGACATCTAAGAGTATAAAATGAAGGTTTTATCTTTACTGCATCCCTTATCTGTGTGTTTTGCATGATATTACATATATGTGCTGACAACTTGAATGCAAGGCTGACCTTACCTTCGTATTTTATGGATGAGAACGCCGAAGACAAGCTAAGGAACTTGCCCACATACAACTGGAGACTTCTTCTGCTACTATCCTTTGTAAGTATTACTTCCTCAAAACTGAAAGTATTTGATCAATCTTTCTGCTGAGTTCCTGAAAGCATTTATCAAGTATATTTTCCAAGAAGAATGCATTAGCCAGTCTTTTTCTAAGTCTTAGAAAGGGGTGTCATATAATGTGTTTAGTATGACTTTTCTCCTGGGTGAAAGTATCTCACATGGGTCACAATCCCTCTTTATCTCTTTCTCATTCATATGTGTATGTGTACATTATATATATTAATATATATATTATACTATGTGTAATGTACTATTTAAGAAGCACAGCATAATAAAGAGATGGGTTATTTCCTAACTATTGGTCACTGTAAATAGAAAGCCACCATAAAATGATCTCCATTATTGTTTGGAATTAATATATATTTCAATTCCTTCTTTTTCTAATTTACATTTTGGGAGAAAAAGCAATTTGTTAACTCTAAATCTGAGTTTATTTCTCTGTAGAATGTAACTAATAATAATTGTGCCATACATTGGCTGCAACAAGATGATACCTGTACATAGATAACCTAGTTCTAGAGCCAAATAAGCAGTTGATAAATATTTGCTGTCTCTTTATAAATATTATTAGTAATTACTATACCACTTACATATACTCAAAAGGTAGTATTACAACCATACTTTTGACTTTAAAATTTTCCTGATTCTTTTGTAATTGTTCACCACAGAAATATAATTATGCCATTGAAATTGAAAAAAAGCATGCTTATGTATTATGGACATATAATTTATGTCATATAAATTATTTTGTTCTTTCCACTCTTCTTTCTGGATCATAACAGCCCAGTGATGCTCCTCATTAGTTACAAACATTGTACTTCTATTTTGTATTTTAACACTTTTTAATACTCAGAGAATTGAATTAATTTGAAACTAGTTTCTGTAAAAGCATTAAATATGTGCACATTACATTGCCTATTGGCTTGCCAATTCTAGTTATTTTAATGCAATTCAAATTATTCTATATAGCTATTACCCTCGATAGTTCTTTCATTGAATAACAGATCTTCTACACATTGATACAGCATCTAACTTTTCTTTTCTTATTATTAAAATAATTGACATTTTCTTGCATTTAAAAAATTTTTTAAAGCTACAAATATCTAACACTTATTTCTGCCCCCATACGTTTTTTATTCTGAAATAAATACAGAGATGGGCAACATAGTTAAGATTGTAGTCTTATGAATAGTATGATTTTTCTAGGCAATAAAAAAGATGTAGTTTTTTTTTTTTAATTTCCTGACTTTTAATCATGTGTGGTAAACTCAAAGATGCTAATAGCGCTTTGGCTGCTCATGTCTTAGTTTCAGTTAGACTCTGTTAGAAATATATTTTGCATATATTTTAGAGTACTTGGTAATAGAAGTAAAAGAGCTTAGCATGAGCAATACTTAGAGCAGCATGATGAGAGTCTGAGAGAAGTATATGACCAAATAACTTCATTCGAGTAATGAGTTTTAATTGGCAGAAAATCTTCCAGGGATGGTGATCTTAGTAGAGAAGAGTAAACAACAGTTAGCCAGTGGTACAAGATGCAGAGGCCAAAACTAAGAATTGGGGAGGAAACATATATTTGTAATGTAAAGATAGGATATCTGTGTGACATTATTGTGACTTTTTAAATATGGAGAAGAGGATTGGCATTTTTTTTTCAGGCTCTGTTGTCAATAGGATTTTCCACACAGAGCAGAAGAGGCACAAAGAGAAACTAGCTTAAAAGTCAGAGGTCAATCAGTACCAAGGCAATAGAAGCGAGCTTGAGAATAATTAATCTTAAGAAATTGATGGAGTTGTTAATGAATGAAGACCCCTTTGTGGCTACCAAACAATTGTGACACAAAGATGTACAGGGGATACACATTATAAAATACCACAGGACTAAAAAATGCAAGATGAAACAATAAGAAAAAAGCCAAACAAGATTAAATGGTGGATGGCACTATAAAGAAAATAAGTATAGATCAGACAATCATGTTGGACATCTCTCATCTCCACACTCCAAAGGAAGAGGTAGACAGAGGCCTGCAGAGCAAGTTCCAGGATGACTGGACCTATACAGAGAAACCTTATCTCTTAAAAATGATTAATATAGACTAAAGATTGAATCAGACTTGGAAAAAATATCATCTGAATTATCTAACTCCAAGTTGAAAAGATGACCGCTTGTAACCACTTCTAGCAGAGAACTAAATGCAATTGTGTTTTTGTTGTTCTCCATAATGGTTTGCAAAACTCTGAAATGAGGAACATGTAGCAACATACATTATATGCACAAAATATATAGCAGATTTGTATAATATACTCAGTAGCAAAAGAATCTCAAAACAATGCACCATTATTTCTTCTATATAAGATTTAAAAACTAGTAGCAAGATTTTAAGTGAGAGATTCACATAATCCATAGAAGAATTAGTGGCTTATAACATTTTATTGCTTTAAAGTTTTTAATTTTTATTTGTGTGTTTGTGTGGTGTTGGGCATGTATGTGTGTGTGGGGGGTAGTATATTGTGTTGTGTGTGTTGGGGCATGTGTATATGTCTTGTGTGCGGGGGTTGATATATGTGTTGTATGTGGGTTGGGTATGTGTTTTGTGCTGGGGAAGTAGATATGTGTGTTTTGTGTGGGGATGTGTGTGTGTTGTGGGTGGGGACTGGGTATGTGTCCTGTGTGTATGTGTGGCTACATGTACTGTGGTGCTCACGTGAAAGTTGGAGTACATTTTTTTTGGGGGGGGTTGATTCTCTCCTCCCATCCTCTTGAGGGTTCAGGATACAGCACTCAAGTCCTCGGGAATTCTGCCAGTTTTTTTCTCTCACCCCCATATTTCTCCCTACATTAACAATAACACTCAAGAACTGGCAATAAATAGGCAGACTATTGCTCTGAGCTTTTAATCAAGATTCATTTTCTAAACAATGCTCTTTTTAAATTTTTGTAAGTATTTAGTGAATTATACTTGTCATACTTTAAATTGCTTGGAACTTAGAAATGTGTTTTTATTTGTATGTAATACTGCCCCTCAGATGACACCACTTGTATAAGAATTAATTTACTGGTAAGCTGAGCATTATGAGGAAAAGTAAATTTTCAAAAACTGAAATCACTTAAGACTACTAGAATCAAGTTTAACTTCTCTGGAATGACAAAGAGTAGCCCACTTTCCCCTTGACACATTATCCTAGACTTAGAAAAGATTATACACAAAATCCTGACATTTCTTACTGAAAGTTTAAGTATTTATCTTTATTTCACATTTTATTTGTTTTTATTATGATTTATTAAATGTATTTTATATTTTTGTATTTTATGGCTTTTATTATTATTTCATGTTTATAAATATTTTCCTGTTTGTGTGTATATCATGTGTATGCCTGGCCATGTGCTGCAGGGGCCGAAGAAGATATCAACTTCTCTAAAGCCGGAGTTAGAGAAGTTTTTGAGCTGCCATGTGGTGCTTGAAATCCAGCTCAGGTCTTCTGAAAGAGCAGTGAGTGGTCTTAAAATATTATGTCAAGTAAAGGAGGTCAGTATGAAAACCATAATTCTATAATCCACAAAAATTAAAGTCAAAAAAAAAAAACCAGAAAAGCATACTAGACATTGTTATGATCTGTTTTCCCGCCAGCCTGGTCCCAGAGCTGCATCAGCCCCCAATAACCGAGACTCTTACTGGCTAGCTCTGTCTTAAATATTAGCCCATTTCTATCGAACTAAGTAGTTCCACGAGGTCTTATTTTACCAGAGAGATGGTCTGGACCTCTTCTCTCTTAAGTCTCTATATCTCGAATCTCCTCCAATACATCTCCCAGAATCTTCCTGGTCTCCTAGTCCTGCCTATCTTGTCTTCCTATTTGCCAACAGTACTTCATTTATTAACCAATAAGAGAAATATATTTACAAAATGACATCTCCCATCAACACATAACATTAGATGGGTGTGTATAAAGGGACTTGGGAGCTATTAAATATGGCATATGGGGATTTTTGAGGGGATTAAAAGACTCTGAAATTGACTATTGTGATGATTACATCTATATGAGGATTGAGTTAATTGTGTAATATGAAATTTACATCTTAAACACACACACACACACACACACACACACACACACACACACACCCTTAGGGTGATAGTAATTCAATTTCTTTGTGCACAAAGGAAAATTACCATGATGCATAGCAGACTTAAAAAAGATGTGAGATTGAAGGAAATCTTAATGGAGAGTTCTGCAAATTAATTGACGGTGCAGAGAACAGAAGGTTCCATCTATTTGAGGGAGTACTCATTGATCTTCCAGACTTCTGGTCAAGTCGGTGAGGACAACCACAACTTAGAGTCCATAAACCAGAGGAACCATGAAGGTCTGATCCATCTGAGGGCCATACAGCATTCTTGTCCTATGGAAGTCTTTTCTCTAACTGCTACTTCAAGCGCATATATTTGATGTTCTTTTGTTCTCTATATAGAAACTTGCTCCATTCTTTCTTACTTTTCCCTGCAGGAAGCTTTGAAATCTTCACATTAACCTTGGAGATCTGAATTTTGCAAAACTATTTAGACAATTCTATCTTCCATTCAGTTTAGCTATGGAGTTGCCATTTAAGCTCCAGGATCCAGACTTGTGTCTTTAACACTACACTTTGATCAGTTATATTTTTTCTCAGATTTACCTTAAATCTTACCTTAAAACACTGACTTTCCTTTTGAATTTCCCATCTTTGATTCTGTGTTTTAAATCTGAGTGCAGCTCTTTCACAACTCTGATTACTTATTAGCATTTTGAGTTCCTAAAAGCCATATATTTTAATTCCTAAGAGTTTTCCGTAGGCAAAACTGGCTATTTTGGTGCAGGGGAGAACATGCAATTTGGCTCATTTTTCTTTAGGAACTGAAGGCAATCAGGGTTCTTTCAAATAAATTAAAAAGACCTTTTATTTAGTAGGTTAAATTCAATAAAACTATTTACTGGTGTGTATATATACGTGTGTGTGTGTGTGTGTGTGTGTGTGTGTGTGTGTGTGTGTGCGCACACGTGCGCGAGAAGGGTCTACCAGTTCCTTTCTTACATGTTGCAAACATCAAGCTCATAGTCATGTTGTGGTTATAGGCCCCAGGTGAGATCAAGACACCATGGGCATTATTGATTGTATCTCTTCTGTTTCTCACTGGATCATATGTATCCAAGGCCTGCTCATACTGTGGCCAGGCTCTTCCAGAAGTCCCCAGTACCACAATCCCACATACAGCTTTTATAGCACAATCTCTGATTTTTCTGCCTTACAGCTATTTCTGCTTTGTTTCAGCTGTCACCACAACCATCTGCTTTTTGTCTTCCAGAATTGTATTAATAACTTGAGTGCACTATTGGCCCTCAGTACTGTTTTCTGGATATTGTGGATTTGTTCACATTTATCCACCTTTGTTTTCATTTCAATGGTATTTTTAAGAGCTCAGAGGCATAAGAATATCCCTGGTCACTGTCTTGAAGCAAGAGAAGAAGCAAGGAAAAAGTCAAATAGTGTTTTTATAGACCAAATTCATGAATATTAACGCTCTACCCCAGAGAAGCTAAGAGGTTAAGTGAACAATAATTCAGGTAGGAGACTTATTTTTAACAAGTTAGCAAGAAGGAACAAGGGGCCTAGTCAAAATTACAACCACCACCACAGATCCAGATGAAGTTATGAAAAAGTATAAGGAATAGAAGGGCACTGAATCATATAGGAAGAAATCATATATATATATATATATACATATATATATATATGTATATATATATATATATATATATATATATAGAGAGAGAGAGAGAGAGAGAGAGAGAAAGTTTTAAGAGTACATGAAGGTTTAAGTGACATGAAGCTTGCTCTGCACACTAAATTGTTGATAGTGTAGATAACAATGATGTTCTGTATAACCATGAAAAGGGGCTGACAGGAGGAATGCAGTGTTTGGAGAACATTATCATGTCAGTGGTGTAAGCAATAGACTTGATCAAAGACAGACTGGAGCAAGGGAGAGTGCACATCAGCTTGTTGATGCAGTCCAGGAATCAGGGTCTGAGAAACTGGCAGAGAATTATAATTTTGATACTAGAACAGAAAGAGATTGGGAACCACATATTCCAAGTGTGTTGTTGCTTTCTGACTCAACTCAGCATACTTTGCTTAATTTCCAAAAGGGGAGACAACAAAGGCAGGATCTGTAGTAGGAGATCATCATTTATGAAAACAGCTGAGGAAAAATACAGGGGCTACTCTATAGTTTTTATGCTTTTCTATAGTTAATACTATGCCATAAAATAAAGTAAAAGAAATAAAGAGTAATGGGTTGGGGTGAGAGTCTTAAACAGAAGGTGCTGTACCTCAAAGGGGCAGCATGAGCTCTCCTCTCGTATTCTGACAGCCAATCTCATGATTCCAGGAAAATAGAATGAAAGTGCAGGATTTTTCTCACATACTAGTTTTGAGAACAAATTTCTTTCTGGAAAGGAAAGGCAGACAAAACAAGACAACCAACACTGGTTGGGTAGAGAGGCAGACTAACATAAAGATATAATAAAATCCACTGTGATTTTCATTACAATAATTGCAATTCTATTTTATTACTAGGAAGCACATTAACAGAATACATCTCATTCTGTGTAGTCTTTACTCACATGAACGATTATTTAGAACAACTACCAGAGGAGGCTTGACTTGTTTATGTCCTTCTTTTAGCAGTAAAAAGAGCTTTGGTTGTTATTTTCTGTAAGATATTTGGGTAAAAAATAGTAAGTTTGGCAGTTAGGGTAAATACCCCATTTGATTTCTACTGTTAGACAAGATGGTATTCTCTTGGGGATTAGCAAATGTTTTATGAGATATAAATGAAGCATAATAATCAATATAAGTCAGGTGTTTTCTTGTTTAATTGAAAATGTTATAATTTTCAAAGACTGAAAATTATAATTATAATTATCAAGTGAAATATTATAATTAATTTAGTGGCAACAGATAATTTGGGATTTAAAACATGTCATGAAATTTTTAGTATTGGATATGTCATAGGTGTCTATTAGCATTTAAAATTTTTAAATAATAAATTAATCAATGAAAAATCTATTTACCCACAGATGAATAGAATTAAATCTTTCAAAGAAAATTGATATAAGGAAATTACAGAACTCTTCTGGCTGTTTTGTTTGTTTCTGCTTTGTTTTGATTTTGTAGTATTCTGTTTTATTTTGAAATTATATTCAGGGCTCTGTGTGTGGTCTACATAACTGATCTATATCTCCTGCCCTGAACTGTGGGTATTTTTTTATTCCAGAAAATCATACATATTATTTTTTTTTTCCTTTTGAGACAGGCTGGCCCTGAGATACACCTGCCTCAGGGTCCTGAGTGTGGACCACTGGGTTTGCCTTACCACAATGTGAACTGAGACAGCCAGTGAAAGTCATTTCAATTGAACATAGTTTTGAAAGTCGGTATTGAAGAGTTTGTGTAAGAGAGAAATTTGTGTGTGTTAGTCAAACCAGTTTGCCATTTAGAGCCTGCTGTAGGATCAGGCAAGACTTTGGTGAGTTCCTGAGTCTGTTGTTGGGTCAGGCATGCCTCTGGCAGGTGTGAAGTTTGGCTGCTCTCATCCCTTTTGTCAAAAAGCAGAGAGACGAGTTTCTCTGAGGAGGTGGGACAGCAGTCAATGCCTTTCCCTACCATGCTGCTGCATAGATACTGTGCATTTGGGCTTTGGTCTGAAGTCATTTTATGAAATCACATTCTAATTGCATGTTCAACCATAACATCAGGGAATAAATACGTTAATGACTCTTCATAAGTATCACTCGGCTAGTCCTCGTGCTGTGGGGGAGGGGTTATAACTTAATAAACATTTACTGAGCAATGGTGGATAATATCAGCAACAGAGATGTTTTCTTCTATACATTTGTAATGTTTTAGAATCCATTACCATCTAACACGGTTGAACAAAATAACATAGTGTAGATTCACTGTTCTTTCAAGTGAATCCTGTAAATTTTTATTAGACTTGTGCTTGTGGCTCAAATGTTTCAATACTTGGTGTTTCTCAGCTATGACATGAATGTATATGAGCACATTCTCTTTGTCTCTATATAGTACATGAATCAATTCCAGTGGCCTGACCCTCCAGTAATGCCGTCTACACAAACACCACCTTTTATATTTATATATTTGTGTTCCTATAATTATTTACATTCATATACTCTTCTAAGTAGGAGAAAGGGAACTTCATGGAATAGCCTAATGTAAACATTTGATGAAGAGGTATTCCCCAACATGTGAAAGGCAGGGTTACCATATCAGAATAAGTTCTAGTAGGATGATAAAAATGTCCCCAGTTGTCATTTTCCCTGGACCATTGAGAAAGAGGTGTTGGTGCAATGAAATTAGGAACTCTTCATATCTTGAGATCCACATTTATAAATGAAATGATCCATTTCTGCTTGCAATCCCCTCTTGGCCATTTTGTGGTCATGTGACTCACCAACAGCAAAATTAATAGTCACATAAAGAATTCTATATTTTCCTCTCACTCTAACTGCGGGAAGTGGTGTGACTATCTCCTTTATTCTGTCAAGTAAGCATGCCACAATTTGAAAAGAGATAAGTGGTTCCAAGATAAAAAATATAAGACCCAAATTCCATGCATCATGAACACAAAACAAATATGTGTTTCCCCATGGCAGAGCAATAGTAGATATTTATAAATATTTAGCATAAATTATAAGCATCTAATATAGCATCAATACTAATAGATGGAGGATTAATCTTGACAAAACAAGGATGTTTTGTGGGAGACACAAACACAATATTTTTAAATCACAAGTGACTTTGACATTGCTAGAGTCAAATGAATGTTTGACTGTCCCATTCGCCCTTCCTTCCTCCCTCTCTCCCTCCCTCCCTCCCTCCCTCCCTTATTCCCTGCCTGCCTTCCTTCCTTCTTTCCTCCATTCCATCTTTTCTTCCTTTTTCCTTCTTTCCTTCTTTCCTTCCTTCCTTCCTTCCTTCCTTCCTTCCTTCCTTCCTTCCTTAAATCCCTTCCTTCCTGCCTGCCTTCCTTCCTTCCCTCCCTTCCTCCCTCTCTCCCTCTCTCCCTCTCTCCCTCCTTTCTTCCTTTCTTCTGCCTGCCTTCCATCTCCACTATCTTCATGAACCCATATATTCTAAACCCACACAGTTACTTAATTGAAATTATGGCATTTTGGTGACATATGAAGAAAATAGTGTTTAAACATTTTCCAGTGCTCTCAGAAAATAATAAAATAATTTTTTAGAAAGAACGATATTGCTACTTGTATAAATGATTGAAACTACAATTTTTTTTTGTCACTATGTCTAAGAAAATCCTATACAGTCTTTCTCTTTCCAAAATTCAAGTGCAGTAATAACATCAATGTGTTGACTACCTTTGTTTGTTTCTGCCTAGATGCCTGCAATTAGTTTTCAAATATCTTTAACATTCTAACTTATGAGGAGAGGAAAGGAACACAAACTTCTCTTTTAGTGAGCATGTACCTATGACTGTGCCACATAAAGCTAGGTGTTGGCGGCTCATGCCTTTAATGCCAGTACTCTGGAGACAGAGACAGGTAGATCTCTGTGAGTTTTAGGCCATCCTGTTCTACAGAGTGAGTTCCAGGATAGGCTCTAAAGCAATATAGAGAAACCCTGTTCTAAAAAAACAATCAAACAAACAAAACAAAACAAAACCACTGTATCACATAACACCTAATAAATGATCTCATTTTTTAAAATCCCCTTTAGGAACAGTATCTGTAGCCTCCCCTTTGTTTCTACATTTCTATCATCCTTTTAAAGTTATCATACAAGACTGTGGGCTCCATTATGCTTTTGCATACATGTTTTCATACTTTCTCCCTCTGGTCCCCTTCTCCCATAAACCCTCATTCTACCCTCATTTCCCATGGATTTCATTGTGTTGCTACTTTCATTCCTCCTACCCCTCCTAAAAATCTCTCTGTCTCTTGTAATGCCACTCCTTCTAGCTTTATTACTACACATACATATGGAAATTAAAATCTGGGTTCTTCATATGTGAGAAAACATGGTATTTGTCTTTCTGAGTCCTGTTTATTTTGATTGGCATGTGGTTTCCTATTCGAGTTGTTTTCCTGTAAATTCCAGTATTCAAATTTTATATACAAGTCTATAAAATTCTGCATATATATTGTCTTTCTTAAGTCATCTGTTGGTAGATAGCTAGACAGGTCTTTTCTGGCTACCCTGTCTAGTTCAGCAAAAATGATGAGTATGCATGGAAATGGGTAAAGACTGCTTCAGACTTGTGCTTGAGATAGTAGCTGAGTCATATGTTAGTTCTCTTTTTAGTTTTGAAACATAGTTTTCATTTAAATTCTTTTTTAAATTAGCACAAAGTAATGAGTTTTGTCATGGAATTTGTGTATATGCATGTGTCTAGACATGTTCAAGTGTGTGAGTATTCATGTGTGTAATTGGAGGTGTAAGAGAGCAAACAGATGCTTGTAGAAATCATAGATTCAGGTGCCAGTCTTCACCTTTTGTCTTGTTTGAGGCAGGGTCTATCGTGTACCACTGTTTCTGCTAATGTAGCATCCAGTTTGGATGAGTATTGGAAGTCTGAACAGCATTTGAGATGGGAGGATGGCAAGAGAATATCTACTCAGCCATCTCTTCAGGCCCTTTCTATTTATTTATGTTTAAGAAACCCTCATAGCAACTCCCATGGGAGGTGGTGGTTTCCTACAGGTGGTGTTTAAAGGCTTCTCTTTCTACACATCCCTGCTAGTATTTCTTATCATTTCTTCACCTTTTCTTGCTATTGACTTGTAGTTTCAGTTTAATACAATTTGGTATGAGATAAGAACTATTTTGACATTTTTATATTTAGTGAGGATTAATTAATTCCATAGTCCTCTGAGAAGAATGTGTATTTTGTGTCTTTTGGATGTAATAGTTTATTTCTATAAATTAGCTCAATCTGTGCTCTTTAATCTCTGATATTGTTTCTCTTTAGTTCAGATGACCTACTTAGAAACTCAAATGAAGCAGCAAAACCATGCACAACTAATGTATCAGAATCTACCTGAACTTTTATGTCCTTTACTGTGTGTTTTGTGGAATCGTACATCTATTTTATAGCAGTTACGACTTCCTGATGAATTGTTGTCTCTCTTAATACATGATGGTCTCCTTTATCTCTTCAACTAATATGACTACTTTATTTATACTACTACCTCAGAGTAGCTATGCTACTTTATTTTTAGCATCCATTCATATATGAAACTGTTTTCTTTCCAGTGAATGTGGGGGTCTTTCCCAATATGGTGAGTTTCTTGGAAACAACTGATAGTTAGATCTGCTTTACTTTAATCAAGTTAGTTCATCTGCATGACCTTATTGGTAAATGGAGATCATTTAAATCTAATGTTATTGATGTGTTCAGAAATTCATAGATGTGTGTTTGTAGTTTTTCTAGTTTGTTAGATTATTGGTTTTCTTTCACTTCTTTCATTAGCAATAGAGTTTTTCTGGTCTTATATAATGGATATGGTGGACCCTTCTCTGCCTCTCTATTTTTTAGCTGTTGTCACAACTTACCATTGATCTTTCTTATGTCCTTGTGATTAAACTGTTATTTTTCCTCTTTTGTGTATAGTATTGCTGTGAGTATCTTCTGCATTGCTGGCTTAGTAGTCAAGGACTGCTTTACTTTCAATGTCTTGACTTATTCTTTCCACTTTAACAGATAATTTTGCTGGCTATAACAGTATTTATTGCCAGTTATTCACTTTCTGTGCTTGAAATATATAATTTCATATGTTTCTGCCTTTTATGATTACTGATGAGAGATCTGATGTTATCACAATGTTTCTGCCTTTTTATGTGTGTTGGTATTTTTATTTTAAAACTTTTGCTATTATTTCTTTGTATGTTTGGCATCTTGACTATAAAATGTGGTAGAGAGAATATTTTCTGGTCAAGTCTATTTGAAGTTCTAAACATTTCTAGTGTTTGAATGTCTATTTCTTTAAATATGGGAAAGTCTGTCCTATTATTAAATAAATCCTCTATTCTTTTGCTGTTTACTTCAGCACCTTCTACATTTTTTTTCTTTTTCTTTTTTTTCTTTTTTTTTTTTACAATATCATTACTTTTCTGACCTTGCTCAGGTACTGGACGTGTTCATTACTTTATTTATATTACAGTATACTGTGTGGCCATCAGTATTTTTGCATGCAAAGCTCCAAAGTCTTTCTCTGGCATGTCCAGCTACCTTACTAGTCTTTACTTCTTGCATCAAATATTTTTGAGCTTGTGAAAGAATTGTCTTATTTTCTGTATATGTTTTGTGTTTCTTGGTTGTGTTTTGCACAGTTATAATGGGTGTGTCCTCTAATTTTTTTTCTTTTTTCTCCCATTTAAAAGAAAATTATGCAAATTATTTTGGTAAATTGCATCACTTGTTATTGTGCTCCTCACTACTTCATAGGGGCACAGCCCTTTGCAGTAACAAATACAGTGATGTGACAGTTGTCTAAGTGTTAATGGGAGTAGAAGACCCATTTGCCTCAGAACTTTACATTTTTCTCTGACAAGTTTTAGAGATCTCAGTAAAATAGAAATGATTGAAAAGTATATCATAGATGTCTGTTAGAGATAAGCATGCTAGTAATAAAGCAATAAATCAAGGGGAAATAAGAATAGGAGGAAGGGATAGTAAATAATAAATAGGAAGGATCTCATCAATTAGAAACAAGAAAAAAGAGAAAATATAGACTCCAGTAAGAAAAGACAGTCAAGTAAGACATTACATAAAACAAATAGATAATTCAAATACAAAAAATAAGTAGAAAAGCAAAAATAATAAATAAAATGTCATAAAGATGTTATAAATGCAGAAGACAGTGTCTATCCCTATTTAGGAAGGATGTGGATTATTCCTCCCATTGATTGTCTTTTGCAGTAGATGTTGGTAGAGGAGAGAGATGCTAATCTCAGTACTGCAAACAACTGAAGTTAGTGTGGGTTTCCTGTAACTGTGATTTCATGTGGAAGCACACCTTCTGTCAGTAACTTCCAGGATGAGGCATCACCTACCCCTGGCTTGAAAGTTGCACAAGTTCTAGCTTTGCTTCCCAGTCCTATCTTTCCACATACCTATCTGTTGGCTCTGATGAGAGTGGCAATCCTGCTATGTCCCTTTGTTTGATGGGTGATTACTTCCAACAAGTTTATCAATACACTTCTGGTTATTTCCCTGCTTATCTAGATGTGTTATCAGTAGGGCATTTCCAAGATGCTGTGGAAAATCTCAGCTCCTCATCTGAGAGTGGTGAGCATCTTCCTTGAAAGCTGCTATCAACTGTTGGATCAAACCGATCAGGCAGTTTAGGGACAGGAACTTGGTTTCTTGTCCTTGGCCAGAGCTTCTGTCTTCTGTCTCTTGGTTTTGTACTGGTCTGAGGACAGAAATTCTAGAAGGCCCTGATCTATCCTGTTTTCATACAATCTAAATGAGTCCCATTGCCTAGAAACTATACCTAAGGATATGACCAAAATAAAAAGGCACCTGGTTTGGCAGGTACCCACCCACATGACCTACAGAGCCCAGTTTCTGCAATAAGTCCTATAAAAGGTTCCTAGAATAACATCTTCATGGTATCCCCACTTTCTGGGACCTTCTCCTTCTCTGTAGGTGCATGGTGTCATTCTTTACACTCCAGGGTGTTATCCTTAATAGATACATTTTCGGAAACCACCCTCCAATATGTAATTGATTTTTTGACTTCCTGGGTGAAGAATGTAGAAGCCACTTACTTAGGGTGAAGCTTAGGGTGGTCTTTACCAAGCCTGTTACCTCTCACAGCTCTGCACACCTGAGGACCCCCACTCTCCATCTTTTTCCAGTAACATGCCTGATGTACCTGAGTGCCCTTTGCAGGCTGTTCCTGGTGATTTTCAATAGATTTTCTTCAACCTGTTTATGTGTTTTCTCACCAACTCTTTCTTATGTAACGAGAATGTCTGTTTGCTGTCCCAGTTGCTTCCTTTCATTCAATAGTACCCAGGTGGCTTCTAATTTGACACTGACTTGGGAGTTGTGGTTCATCTTACACAAGAGTATCTTTGGGTGTGGTTTGGCCAGGCTACTGGTCCAATCATAGCGATAAAATATGCTTTTGAATAAGATGGTATCCAAAGTTTGCTTTTCTACTCTGGACCTATGCAGATTTAAGCTGGGAGGAGAATAAAGCTCATATTAACTTTATTTACTTTGACTTTGGCCAATGGAATACCTTTGAAGATGGCTTTTCTTTTTATGTAATTAGTGATTGTTAATACTGCCAAGATACGGTAGAAATGATCCCTGTCATCTTTGACAAAATTCAAACTGATAACTCCAGAGTTGAAGATAGCCTGTCAGATAACAAAACTTTTTCCCCACTTAACATTAAATTCATTAATAACAATATCACCAAATTACTTCTGCCTAAAACCTCATAAAAACAGGAACTAATCAAAGCAAACACACTTAACAGCTAATGATGATGTTAATTTAGCTGTAAATGCCTCAAAGGCTAGTAATTAGAGAGCAGTTATGTGCTTTTTGTTTTGCAAAATAAATTAGTGCTGCACATTTTGCCACAATTTTCTCTATTTACTTTTCTAAAATACTATTCCCTGAGTAAAATTGTGAAATAGATCTAATGGCTGGATAACTTAAATAACCATATTACAATCAATTTATTTAAAATAATGTGCATAAAGATGTTTGGAACAATAAAACAGGCCACAAATGTCCCATAAAACAACACAAAGAGCAGAGGAAGTAAACTCTTCACAGCCCTTGACTTCATGGAACTACTCATTTTAGAGTTAATGGAAGGTTATTTGTTCAGCAGTAGGGATCTGAATCATGCATCCTGTCAGTATTATGGCTGGAAACAATAGGAGCTAACGGACAATTGCACATCCTCCCCAACAGACATTACCCGCAGTCCTTTCTCTTTACTATTTAGGTCTACAGCTCAAAACTAATGATGTGAACTAATGATGTAAAGTGTCTTCCCAAGTTCACATGTGAGTGGTACATGTAAACCTCAAGCCATGTCAGTGGTTGAAGTTGTCTTCTCAGGTTAAATGGGAGAGGGGCACAGTCTTCAACAGAACTGTCAGGCAGGGACTTGTCTTCCTAAAGGAGAATAATGAAAACAGAACCGCACATTGTGCCAACAACCATGCACAATGACAAAACCAGTTTTCAAGTGAGTGACCATGCAAGGAATGAGGAACAGCTATAATTTTTAAGTCTAGAATAAGAAAAACAAAGGCAACCTTACTAGATCTGAGAGTACACTGACACTGAGATATGCCAGCTAAATTTGGTATATGAAACTGTAGCAGCTCATATCTCTTTCCAATTCCCTGTAAAGTGGTTATACTGATTTTGTCTCTGTGTTTTGCTTGTATATGAATAATAGACATAAATAAGAGAGGCACAATTGCTGCCGTGTATGTGTGTGCAATGAGTCCCCGGGGTCCTTGTGTTAGAACTAAGTTCCCAGTTCAGGGTGCTGTTTTGGAAGACTGGGAAACTTTTGGTGGGCAGAGTCTTGCTGGAGCAGGTGGATCTCTGTGGTTGGGGGTGGGCCTTGACAGCCTGACATCACTTCCTTTTAGTTCGTAGCTTCCTGCCTAACAATATAACCAGACTAGCTGTCTCACATTCCCCATATCAATCCTTCCCATTATGAATAGCATTCCTTTTAAACCACGGGCAGAAATAAACCCTTCCTTCCTTCCTTTCTTCCTTCCTTCCTTCCTTCCTTCCTTCCTTCCTTCCTTCCTTCCTTCCTTCCTTCCCCACTTCCTTCCTTCCTTCCTTGCTTCCAAGTTGTTTCTTGCTAGGTGTGTGTGTGTGTGTGTGTGTGTGTGTGTGTGTGTGTGTGTGTGTGTGTGTATGTATGTGAGTATGCATGTGCCAGTTACAATCCTTGGATAAAATCAACCAGCATTAATGTTTTAATGAGTTCTCATTACATAAGTGGCTGAAATACATAGATATTACCCAAGAAAGAGGACTACCTCCACCTCATTGGGGAGGAGTGGAGCTCGTGTGTACCAAACACCCTATTCTTGACACTTTGTTTCTGGAAACAGTTTCCCTCTTCCCTTATTTTCCCATGATAATTTCCATTTCCTGGCATCTCCTGACATGCTCTCCAACTTTATAAATGAAAGTATTTTTTAAATATACCAAGATTAGGTTTTTAAAGAAAATTGGATCATATGATATGCCCTTACTTTTCTTTTTAAATGCTTTGCCCATCTTCCATTTTACATCATTGTCACAATTAATTTACTGTTCTTTACTGATTGTTTTTATATAATTCTTGGTCACTATAAGCAATCTGAAAAAACAAAAATCTTAGTGGAGGCTTTCCCAAATTGGTGCTTAACATTTTTTCAAATGGATTCCAGACTGGTAAAATTTGGAGGACAGGAAGGCGAGGGAACTGGGATTGATATATAAAATAACATTGTTTTTACTTTAAATAAAATTCATTTTAAAAATTCCAGTGGTCTTTCCTTAGGGTGAGATGCCATGCTCAGTGGCAGTAGAACCATGATGTAATCCCCGTACATGAGCAAGCTTGTTGGAGCCCATTCCCCATGGTGGGATGCCATGCTCAGTCTTAATGCATGGGAGAGGGGCCAGATCCTGCCCCAACCTATTGTGTCAGATTATGTTGACTCTCATGGGATCCCTTACCTGCGAAGAGGAGTGGACTGGGGGTGGGTAGTGGTTAGGTGAAGAAGGGTGGGAAGAGGCCAGGGGTGGTAGGAATAGGACTGTGATTGGAATGTAAGAAATAAAAAAATAATTTAAAAAATCAAAAATAAATAAATTTAAAAAATTTAGTGGACTATCTGTAACTTTATAGCTATTGTGTTGTATACAATGGTTTCCTAATGTCTACCCTTGTGTGTAGCACAAGTTCTAATAGTTCTTAAGAATTAGAAACCAGAGTCAAATATCAGGGTAAATGCTCTAACGTCAGAGAAGTAAAGGAGCCAGCCATAAGGGAGACCTCCTACCTCTACTGATCCTGAGCCTGTCCCCACAAATCCTCAGACTGAATGCAAGGAGCTCCTGTCTCCTCCAGCTTATATGCTTTTACTGCCTACCCGTATCATCCCTGTTTCCACCTCCCTAGTGCTGGGATTAAAGGTGTGTGTAGCTCTCAAATACTGAGATTAAACATGTGAGCCACCACACCTGGCTCTGTTTCTCTTTCAGACTGGATCAATCTTGTGTAGCCCAGCATGGTCATGAACTAACAGAGATCTGGCTCTGTCACTTCAATGCTGGGATTAAAAGTATGTGCTACCACTGTCTGGCCTCCTGGCTCACTAGTGCGGGTAGCTCCATATCCTGATCTTCAGGCAAGCTTTATTTGTTAAATCACAAACAAAATATCACCACACTTGTGACTGGTTATTTAGCCCTCTGAGAATCCTGTCAGATGATGTTAATGCTTTTTAACTGTTCATTGTTCTGTTACCACTGTCTTGTCAAGTTGTAAAAACATGAGCGCTTATTTAAAGTTTACCATTTGATCTAACATAAGATTTTTGCCATCTACATTTTCACATTAATATTTTTGACATGGAAAATTTGTAAATTTTATACATTTAGCAATTTAATACAGAAAAGTCTTTTTGTCTTTGACTTCTGCATAAGATATCTTACTCAGGAAGATTTCTGAATACTAACTAGCTCCATAGGATGATGACTCTTGTATATGATATCTGACTCACGAAGGTTTCTGAGTTCTAATTGGCTCTATAGGACATTAGGTTTTGTATAAGGAAATGTCTTTTTATAATATCATTTTGTATTTTTTAATAAGTTTTTAATAAGTTCAGAATTATTTTTGAACATTATATAGTACATAACTATTTGAATTTCCTTCAATATGAGATTTTTATACTCAGATGTTTCTTATTTCCATAACTTTTTCACATGTATGTTTCTTACCAATTATGGCTTCCTTAATTCTCTGATACATTTATATATTTGATATAGAAAATATTTTTTATATTGATTTGAAATGTATATGATGTACTCTAGTAAGTTCCCTTGGAAATTTACCTTTATAACATTTTCTTCCCTGAATATTTATTATTGTTGTGAACTTTAGTTATTTTATGAACTTCAAAATGCATCCCTTGAAGTGTTCATGGTCTTGCCATGAGCTTACATATAATGATGGAAATATGATTATCTTAAAATATTTGATTTTCCCATATAGAACATACTTTTTTATTCAGAAATGTTCATGTTATTCAAGTTATCAACATGACTTTAGCATGTAGATTTTAGTTCTTCACATTATTAACATGGCTTTAGTATGTACATTTTAGATTTTGAGGTTCTTCAAACATTATCAACATGGCTTTAGTATGTAGATTTATTTTTGATACCTTTTTCTTACTATGTTAGTGTTTGTTGTTGTTGCCACTATAGAGAAAATAACCCTCCTTTCACTTCTAGTTTGTGGCTGTAGTATAAAACATTATATTAAATTTAGATATTTATTATCTTTTCTTACATTATAAAATTCTCATATGAATTGTTTTGTACATATTTTTAAATTTTTAGATGCATTATTATCAAGAAAGGGAAATTAAATTTTTATGTCATTTATTTTGGTTTTTGATTATTTTATAAAACTGAAAAGAAAAAAATTAATAGTACTATGGTAAACATTATTCATAGTTCCTATTTTAATCAAAATGGTTTTAGTGTATATTAGTTAGGATTCCTATTGTTGTGATGAAACATCATGTTCAAAAGCAACTTGGGTAGGAAAGAGATAATTTCACTCACATTTCCATATAACAATATCAAGGATACTACATAACACTTTATAATTAAAAGCAGGATCCACCAGCCAAATTCACACCTCCAGAGAAACAAGGATACAAGGAGGAACCTAAGAGATTCATACAAGGTCTCTCACAGAAGGGGAAAGGAACAAGATCTCCTGAGCCTACTGGGAGGGGGGAACAGTGAGAGGAAAGAGAGCTAGGAAAAAGAGAAGGGGAGGAGAGGAGACCATGTGGGACCAGGAAGTTTGAGTTGAGGGAAGAATAGATGACAGAGAGAGAGAGAGAGAGAGAGAGAGAGAGAGAGAGAGAGAGAGAGAGAGAGAGAGAAACAGAGACAGAGACAGAGACAGAGAGCATAATAAAGGGAGTTATTATAGGTTTAGAGAGAAAACTGACTCTAGAGAAATGTCCAGAGACGTACAAAGATGACCCCAAGTAACAATCTGAGCAACAGTGGAAAGGTTACCTTAAATGGCCTTCTCTGATAATGAGATATACCATCATAGAGCCCTTATCTAGTAGCTGATGGAAACAGAGGAAGACACCCACTGCTAAACACTGAGCCTAACTACTGGAATCCAGACACAGAAAGGGAGAAGTGATAAGAAAATGGTGTCAAGAACAGGCTACAGAAACCCATAGAGACAACTGACCTGAACAAGAGAGAGCTCATGGACCCCAGAGTGATAGCTGGGAAACCAGCACTGGACCAACTCAGACCCCCTGAACATGGGTCTCAGTCAGAAGGCCTGGGTAGTCTAAGGGGCCTCAGACAGTGGAACCAGGATGTATCAGTGTTGCACACAAGCAGTTTGGGAGCACATTCCCCATGGAGGGATACTCCCTTAGCCTAGAGGCAGGAGGGAGGGCCTAGTCCCTACTGCAAGTGACTTGACAGATTGTTTTTAATCCCTCCTGGGAGGCATCATCCTCCCTGTGGAGTACGGAGGGGGGGGGAGAGAATGGGAGGGTGGTTGGAGAACATGTGAGGGAAGGTGTGAGGGAGGGAGGGAGGGGAAACTGGGATCGATATGTAAAATAAGAAATATATTTTATATATATTTGCAACTCAGGTTGGGTAGGTACCTAGAGGCAGGAGCTAATACAGAGACCATAGAGGATTGATGTTTATTGGCTTACTCTACATACCTCACTTAGTCTGCATTTTATAGAGTCTAGGACCACCTGTTTAGGGAAGAAATCTCCCACTGGGCTTCTTGCTCATAAATCCCTGATTAAGAAAGTGACTGACAAGCTTGCCTACAGCACAATTGAATGGATGCTTTTTCTAAATTGACATTACCCTCCTCTCAGATGACTCTAGCTTGTATCAAGTTGACATAAAACCAGCCAGCATAATATGTTACCACTTTAGTTATTAGCTTTTAATTTTGAATTTGCTTTATTATTGATTTAAATAGTTCTCTTTTTAGATAAACGTCTAAATCACAATGGCTGAGGATCTAATAAATGTGCTTATAGCGCATTTGATATATTTTTCACTTTTAATTTTCTGATGCAACTGATATTTTCATACTTCCTGATATTAAAACCACATTTTTTTCTGTAAAAATCTTTCTTTTTTGTAGTGTGTTACTCTAGTGATATACTGCAATATTCATCTTCTGCTACTTAGAATTTTTATTTTATTCATCATTTCTTTATTTACAATTGTGTTTTATTTCTATGCTAGTAATACATGACATTGATTTACAGTATTATATTTGATTTTAGTTTTTCATGTTTGTTTAATGATAGTCCATAAAAAAAGTTGAACTTTCCATCAATGAAATTTGTATAATTTCAAAATCATTTCTCAAAGTTAGACAGAAATATCATTGGAATCATTAACTTACAAGCTGAGTTTCATGTTAATTTAAATAACCTTCAAAATTTCCAATGATTATTAATTTACTCAAGTTGTACTTGCAACATTTTTGATACTTGGACAGCACCCTGTTGGAAACACTGGCAGTTCTTCAGGTGTTTAGATTTCTGCCAATTAGAGATCTGTGTTCAACTCTCATGGTCTCTCAATGGATTCACATTTATAATCTCTTCATTTTTCTCCATCTTTTCATCATCAGTAGTAAAAAGGTTTATTCTACATTATAAGGTTTTTCTTTATTTTTCATAAATGCATTCATTTTTAAATCAAATTGTCCCCTTATATGCTACTTTTATACTAGTCCCTAAGTTTTCTTATTGAATTATTCTATTTATTACCTTCTAAATAATGAATTGTCTTGTAACATCTATGTTTGATCTAAAACTATGTCATTTGCAAACTATTAAATGTATTTCAGCCACTTCAATTTTTCAGTTTTATACAAAGACAGGAAAATTACATTTAGCAATATTTCAAATCTTTTGTAGTTTTCATTAAATTTGAGTACATTTTCTGCTTAAATCATTTATAAATACATGATTCACATAGAGAGTTGTACGTACATACATTGAGGACTTTGAAGATAGTATAAGCTTATACAAGTATCACCATCAACACAACACAATCTAGTTACATGCTCAATATGAAAACCATATTAGTTTGAGGCAAAAATGGGACACTGAAGGTAAAATTTGTCAAGGTTTCCTCATCATAGCCAACACAAAAATACATCAAGTAAAAAATATAAAGTGTTTTAAGCAGGGAATTTCATTACAAGACTAGTAGTGAGGAGATCACTGATTCATGGAAAAGAGTAGAGTTGGCAGGAGAAGTCTCCAAACAAACAAGGATGGAAGCTACAACTGTAAATAAAATTTTGTGGCACACACACACACACACACACACACACACACACACACACACACACACAAAGTACCAGCACTATCACTACTACCCCCAACAACAAAATAAAAGAAATCAACAGTCATTGGTCATTGATATCCCTCAATGTCAGTGGTCTCAATTCCTCATTAAAAAGACAGACTGAAAGAATGGATGTGGAAACAGAATCCATCCTTTTGCATCAAAGCAATATACCTTAAAATTAAGGACAGATATTACCTTGGTGGGAGAAGGATGGAAAAAGAGATTCCAAGCAAATGAACCTAAGAAACAGGCCATGTCAATACCTAATGGAATATAATGCAAGGACAAACAAATCAGAAAAATAGGTAAAGACACTACATATTTGTCAAGAAAAAAAATCTACCAATAGGAAATTGCAATTCTTAACATCTATGCATCAATTACAAGGGAATCCACATTTGTAAAAGATACACTACAACCGCTTAAATCTACTGCTGACCCTCACACACTGATAGTGGAAGATCTCAATACCCAACTTATACTAATAGACAGGTCATCGTGACAAAAACTAAATAGAGTAATGCTATGCATAACAGACATTATCAACCAAATTGACCTAACAGCTATTTACAGAACATTTCACCCAAACATAAAATAATATACTTTCTTCTTTCCACCTCATAGACTTTTCTACAAAATTGAGCACATACTAACACATAAAGAAAGTCTCAACAAATACAAGAAAAATACAAGAAAATTGAAAAAAAAATGTCCTGCATCCCATCAGACCACCAGAGTTTAAAGTTGAATATCATGAACAATAAAAACAGAAAGTTAACAAACTCATGGAAACCAGAAATTCTCTACTGAAAGATGAAAATAAAGAAATTAGACTTTTAGAATTCAATAAAAATTAATTCACATCTAACCCAAACTGATGTGATGCAATAAAAGCAGTTCTAAGAGGCAAGTTCATAACAAGGTGTCTATATAAAACAACTGGTCATCTCAAACTACCAGCTTAATAGCGCATTGGAAAGATCTAGAACACAAAGGAGAAATCACAGCCAAAAGGCTACAACAGCATGAAATAATTACTCTTAAGGCTGAAATCAATAAAACAGAAAGATAACGATATGAACAATCAATGAAACCAAGAAATGGTTCCTTGAGAAAAACTGATATGATCAATAACCTCTTATCTGAGTTAACAAAAAGACACAGAAAGAATATTGAAATTAACAAAATTAGAAATGAAAATGGGGACAGAAAAATAAACTGGGTTATTCTGAGAATAAAATGGTCGGAATTTAAAAAGCTATACTCTATCTAATTGGAAAAATCTAAAGAAATGGATAATTTTCTTGATAGATCTCACTTACCAAAGTTAAATCAAGATCAGATAAGCAATTAGAGCAGATCTATTACCCCCAGCAAAAGCAAAGTAATCCTTAAAATCTCCTAACCAAAAGCCACAGACCAGATGGTTTTAGCACAGAATTCTACCAAACTTTCAAAGAAGAGCCAATGCAAACACTTCTCAAAATATTCCACAAATAGAAACAGAAGGGACATTATCTACTTTTCCCTATAGGGCCATAGTTACCCTGAAACTCCATTCAAATCCCCAACAAGGAAAGAAAGTTACAGACCAATTTTCTGATTGTATATAGACACAAAAATACTTAATATAGTACTGGCAAACTAAATCCAAGAGCACATCAAAAGGATCATTAAATATGACCCGATAGGCTTCATTTCAGAGATGAAGGGATATTTCAGCATATGAAAATCAGTAAATGTATATTTTACTGATCTAGTATGTAAACAAATTGAAATAAAAGTCCATGAGTAGCTCATCCGATGTCATAAAAAAATCTTTGATGAAATCGAATACCCTTACATAATAAAAGTCCTGGGGAAATTAGGGATACAAGGAACTTTCCTAAACATAACACAGGCAATTCACATAAAAACCAACAACAACTTAAATAGAGAGAAACACAAAGCAATTGCATTAAAATCAGGAACAAGGTAAGGTTGTCTATTCTCTATACTTATTCAATACAGTATTTGACATCTTAGCTTGAGCAAAAAGGCAACCGAAGGAGGGAGATTAAGGAGATACATATTGAAAAGGAAGAAGTAAAAGTATCACTATTTGTTGATGATAAGATATTATGCATAAAATAGCCCAAAATTCTTCCAGAAAACACCTACTACTGATTAACACCTTCAGTGACATGGCTGGATACAATATTAACTCAAAATAGTCAGTAGCCCTGCTGCATATAAATGACCAATGGACTGAGACAGCAATCAGGGAAATAACACTCTTTATAATAGACACAAATAATACAAAATATCTTGTAGTAATTCCAACTAATCAAGTGAAAGACTTGTATGACAAAAACTTTGAGTCTTTAAAGAAAAAAATTGAAGAAGATATCAGAAGATGGAAAGGTTTCACATGCTCTTAGATCAATAGGATTAACATAGTAAAAATGGTCACCCTACCGAAGGCAATCTACAGATTCAATGCAATCCCCACCAAAATTCCAATGCAATCCTTCACAGATCTTGAAAGGACAATTCTCAAGTTCATATGGAAACAGAAAAAACTTAGATCCTAAAACCAACCTTGAACAATTAAAGAGCTGTGGGTGGTCTCATTATTTATGATATCAAACTATAGTACATAGTGTACATGCACTATAATTCAAACTATAGTATATATTACTACAAAAGTATAATAATATAAATAGCATAATATTGGTATTAAAACAGGCATGTTGATAAATGGAATCAAACTGAAGACCCAGACATAAACTCATGCACGTATGGATACTCAATTTTTGATAAAGAAGCAGGAAATACACACTGACAGAAGAAAGTGCCTTCAACAGATGGTGCTGGTGCATGTGGATGCTAGCACGCAGAATGCCAATAGATCCATATCTATCATGCTGTACAAAATTCAACTCCAAATGGATCAAAAATCTCAACAGAACCAGATACACTAAACGTGATAGAACAAAACATAAAGTGGGGAGTAACCTTGAACACATTGTTACTTCCTGAACAAACTACCATTGGCACAGACACTAAGATAAAATATTAATAAATTGTCCTCATAAAACTGCAAAACTTCTGTAAGGCAAAGTACATAATCACTTGGACACAATGGCAGCCAATAGAATGGACTTTATTTATTTTACAAATCTGCATTGAATAGAGGGCTAATATCCAAAATATATAAAGAAATTAAGAAATTTAATTAAAAAAACAAATAACCCGATTAAACAAAGGGGCACAGAACTGAAAAGAATTTTCAATAGAGGAATTTTAAATGACTCAGACAAACCAAGAAATATTCAATATCCCTAGCCCTCAGGGCAAAGCAAATCATAACTATATTGAGATCCCATCTTAAATATGTCAGAATGGTTAAGATCAATAACATAAGTGACGGTTCATATTACTGAGAATGAGGAGAAGAACACTCCTCTGTTGATGGGAGTGCAAACTCCTATAGCTACATTGGTTATCATTTGTTTAATGACTAATATCCAGATATAAGTGACATACGTATTATATTTATCTTTCTGGGTCTGTGTTCCCTTACTCAGGATAATCTTTTCTAGTTGCATTCATTTGCTTGCAAACTTTCATTATATGGAAATTAGTATAATAATTTCTCAGAAAGATGGGAATTATTCTACCTCAAAATTCTGCTATGCGTCTTGGGCATATACCCAAAGGATAATTCCTCCTACTGTAAGGACACTTACTCAACCTTGTTCTTTCCTGCTCTATTTATAATATCTAGAAATTGGAAACAACTTAGATGTCCCATAAAAGAAGAATGGATTAATAAAATATGGTACATCTATAAATGGAATATTATTCAGATGTTAAAAAAATGACAACATAAAATTTGCAGCCAAATGGATAGAACTAGAAAAGATTGGCCTGAATGAGATAACACAGACTCAGAAAGACATATAATTTGTATTTGTTTATATCTAGATTTTAGCTACAGTCTGTAGACCCAGAGAAGTTTAGTACAGAATAAAGGTTTGGGGGGGGAGGGCTCATGGATCTCTCTAATTAGAAAAAATAGAACAGATTTTATTTGTGGACTGCCAGGGTGGGTGGGAGGGCAACAATGGGAGGATCAGATAGGAAGGGGGAGCAGAGATGAGATTGTGGGAAGACTGAGGAGAGTAACAGTTGGAATTGAAGGGCATTGGGGAGCTGTGATAGAAACCCAGTTCATAGGAAACTTCTAAAATATACAAAAGTGATTCTAATGAGGTCTCCAAATAATGAGGGAATTTGAACTTTTACTGGCCATATCTTTTGACCAAAGCTTCCAGGACCAAGACGGTTTCAGCCAGTTGAGTTGTTGACTGAAAATGTCTCATGAAAATCTCTTAACAACTTAGGCTGTGGACAAGACAATAGTTTGCTCTCCCCAGCTGACAGCAAGACCCCATTACTGAGGATGATAGCCACACAACTCATTGAACATGAAGAGGTCACATTGGCATTTACAAAGAAATTTCAACCTTTGGTATGGAAAAGTATTATTACAGGCTACCAATAAGAGACATGTGAACTACAATCCAACCCCAAAACCTTTGATCTATCATGTTGTTCTGCCTGCTCAATGTGAAAGAGCCCAAACCTGACATTGCTAATAGCCCAGAGACTTAGGTAAACCCAAATACTACTGATTCAAACCAAACAAAACCAAAAATAACAATAAAATAACTCCTTGCGAATATTTTGCTATACTCACAGATCAGTGGTTTACTCAGTCATCACCAGAGAAGATTCCTCCGGAAGTAGATTGGTATAAAACAACCAAGAGAGTCCTTGGAAGCCACAATCTTAAGCACAATGTTTCCAAAACGTCCCTCCCCTCAGAGCTCAGGCAACCTCTTAGAACGAAAAGGGGAACAAGGAGAACAAGGTCCTCTAAAGCAACATGATCAAAGCTGATGTGAACTCACTGAGATTGAAGCAGCAAGTGCAGGGCCTGAAGGTGTCTGCCTCAGGTTCTGTGCACATATACTACAGCTTTCAGTTTAGTTACTGTATGGCCCTCCAGATAATGTGAGCGAGTGTGTCTCTGATTCTTGTGCCTTCTAGTGGGGCTCTTTTATTTTTTGGTTGCCTTGTCTGTCTTTGATATGATGGATTTTGTTTTATATTTTATTTTATTTTGTCACCTTTGTTTTGTTTCTCTTAGAAGCCTGCTTTTTTCTAATGAGAGACACAAAGGGGATAGATCCAGAGGGGAGGAAAGGTGATGCGGCAAAGGAAGGTGTAGAGGGAAGGAAAACTGTATTCAGATCATGTAAAAGGAAAAAAATATCTATGATTAATAAAGAGGGAAAATGACATTTGGTGGGAAAGGAGCCATAGGGACTTGTGGGATGGGTGAATCTAATTTTTTGATATTACTGCTAGCATGAAATAAAGATGTCAAAGAACTGAAACTAGAGCCAGGGAATATCAAACATATTTTAATGTCTGTGTGGTAAATGTTTAACACCTGACAACAATGTGATAGGTATGGATGGATCATGTAATGATTATTAGGAGAGTTAAGGGTGATACCTAACTTTGGTGGTGAACTTTGTCAGATATAACTAGGAAACTAATAAAAATTACTTCTGTTGTGTCTATTAAGGAATTTCCAGTAGATTCTAACAGTAAACAACTTTGCTGTGGAATTTGGGCCCAGAGGAAATAAAAGGAAAGGAGATAAAAGTATACTCTTGTTGGTATTTCTCTCTCTCTCTCTCTCTCTCTCTCTCTCTCTCTCTCTCTCTCTCTCTCTCTCTCTCCTGTTTTAAAATTTCCATGATGTGAACTGTTCTACTTTTCCCTACTTGCTACCATAGACTGAAATATGAGTCAAAATACATATTTTTGCTTTTGTTAGACCTCTGGCATTTTGGCACAGCAATGAAATGTTTCACTGACATAGCCAATTGGTACCAGAAAGTAAATTTTCTTAAGACTAATTAACTATGTGGTTCTTAAACCCATGGGACTGATGGAATATTTGAAGGAGCCAAAGAGAACAGTGGTGAATGCTGCAAACGGGACTCAGTTGTCAATGTTGGTGGAAATTCAGAGGACCAGAATGCAGGTGTGTAAGCAGTGACAGCCTGACTTAGGTGTCAGAAGACATATATGATATATATATATATATATATATATATATATATATATATATATATGTATATATATATATATGTGTGTGTGTGTGTGTGTATACCATATATATACATATATGTATACCATATATATACATATATATATATATATGGTAACATTATACAGACTGAGCATGTTATATTTAGGATGCTGTATACATATATGCACATGTATACATACATACATACATACACACACACACCTATATGCATGCAACAAGAGTGAAAATGGAGGCCATTAATTTTATAGAGGGCAAGTAGAATATACAAGAGGGTTTGGTGGGAGGAAAGGGAAGAGGGAAACAGTTATAATCTCAAACGAAAAAAAAAATAGAAAAACAATTCAGAAAGAGATGTGCTTAGGTGTGACACTGCCAAGGGGAGGACCTGTGACATTTTTATTGACAATGTGACTGAGTAGAACTTGTATAGTAGAACACTGACACATTTCACTAGAGTCTTATCTAGTGGGGGAGTGGTCTGCCTCAGTTATCCATAGCTCCATGTGCTATGGATTCAAGTGGACAAAAGGGGCAAATCTATTAAAATTATCCTCTTAGTGCTTTCTAACCATCATTGTATGCACTGTTTTTGCCTTCCATAAGCTGGTTCATTGTAATGGTCTGAAACAACTGTAACAATGAACCAAAATAAATCTTTCTCCCAGTAATTTCTTTTCCTCATACATTTTGTCAAAGTGATGAAAATTCTGTCTGATAACAACTTTATTGAGTGTTTGGGCTCATTGGTGGGTACTATGAAAACACTCATTTAATGAGCATGGCAGTAAGCCTGCTGCTTGATCTCACAATTTTTTGGTAGAAGCTAAGTCTAAATTCCCAGGTAACCAAAGTCCATGCTGAATTCACATCCAGATTGTTAACTCCAATCCTTATAAATATAACTTCAATGTTATAAAGCTAACATATAAACATTATATGATATAATGTAAGAGAATGTCTGAGTGCATTTCAATGGTAGAAGTTGATGATAGGTGTTCCATAGGCTTTGTGCTGAGAGAAGATGGAAGTCAGCTCTAGACCTTAAGTCTTAGAATTATAATTCTCCTTTTATTTCAGATTGAGTGCCTATGTCTCAGGGTTTAGTGACTCTATTTTCTCTATTATAATAGCTATATGCAATATATGTCACATTTTCTGTTGCAGCATTGCAATTTAATTCAATCTGGTCAAGTCCCTGCCCCTGCACTAGCTTGAATTATGAACAGCTTCAGAATTATTATCAGCATACTCATTCTGGCTCTGCATCTAACATGACTGAGGAAAATGAAAAAAATCTCATTTCTAATCCACAGTGGCTTCTTTGGCCACTCACTGTCACTGCAAACCCTAGCACCATCAGGCACTGCTTTAATACTCACATCAAGCACCAACTATCACCACCTGAGCATGGTACCTTTGCGCATCCGTGAGAGGCACTGTCCTTGTGTTCTGTATGAGAGACAATTAGCCTTTGGCTCCTGGGAAACTCCAAACACCCAGTTTTCTAAAATATCACTCTGCTTCATCATTCAAAGTCCATGGTGTCAACACTGCCATGTTTAGAACCACATCCTTTAGAACGTGTAACTCCATCGCTCATTGACCTCAGTCAACTATTAAGCACTGAAGTGAATAAGACAGCTCTGTGTCACTGGTGCACTTTGTGCTGACTAATTTACATCATTTTTTGACATTAAAATTATGACTAATTCAAGTAACATCTGGAACCTGTATGTGGCAGGCTCTTTCTTTTAGGTCAGCAATCAGCATCCAAATCATGACAGCGATACTTCTTATGAGTTATGAATGCTTGGTCTTACCTTATTTCTTATTTTTGTTTCTCTTTATATATGTTTTGCCTTGGGGTCTTTTACTCTTTTTCCTTATGTATAGCTCACTGTCATTGCTTATCGCAGCTTGCTGGCTGGTGACTGCCTGACTTCAGGCCCTGGGCATGTCTTTCTCTCCTTCTTTCTCTTTTTATCTCTTCTCTCTCTTTTGCCTAGATTTCTCCTTGTATTTATCCTTTCTGCCCACCAGCTCCACCTATCCCTCTCCTGACTAGCTATTGTCTGTTCAGATTTTTATTAGACCAATCTAATCCCTTAGGTAGGCAAGGCAAAACAACAGAAACACATCTTTACATAATTCAACAAATGCAGCACAAATAAATGTAATGCACCTTTTAACAATTAAAGTAACATTCCACATCATAAACAAATAGAACACATCTTTACACAGTTAAAATAATATTTCGCAATACCCATGTTTACAATAGCAGAATCAGAACAGGGTTTTGGGGGTTCCCACTCTTGTATGTAGGAGTCTACACTCTCTATTACTGGCTGATAGAGAAGTTTCATGTCTGATCCTGAAAAAGCCAATGGCTTTTTCCCCCTGTGGTAAACCACAGTAAGGCTCAGACATGAAACTCCTCAGCACTTTCTTGAGAAAATGTCTCGTCTTCTTTGTAATTCTCCTAAAACAAATAAAATATAGATGTGCTTATTTGACATTCAGGTTATTGACATCTTAATGGAACATTCTACTTTTGCTGAGACAATCTGTCCAGTGAGCTAGAGCAAGGACCCCAGTGATGTGCAGAAAATGGAGTAAGGCACTTACTATGATCTTGTTCATGTTTTCTTCAAGGAGGCCTAGATCCTGTGGCCTCCACTAGCTCACTAGGGAAATCTCCAGGGATCCACAAGGACGACCTCAACTAAGAATCTAAGCAGCAATGAAGAGGCTTAATGCCTTTTCCCTATAATGAGATATTTTTCCCTTTTAGGTAATTAGTTAATTAATTAATTAATTTTTTTAAATTTACATATAGTTCCCAGTTCCCTCTCCCTCCCATACCCCCTGCCCCCCTCTCCTCCTATTCCCCACCCACTCCAAAGGGAGGGTTGTGCCTTCCAGGAGGGATCATCAAAATCTGTCAAGTCATTTGGAGTAAGGTCTAGGCCCTCCCTCCTGCCTCTAGGCTAAGGGAGTATCCATCATGGGGAATGTGCTCCCAGAGTCCTTTTGTGCACCAGAGATACATCCTGGTTCCACTGTCAGAGGTCCCTTACACTGCTCAGGCCTTTTAACTGAGACTCACTTTCAAGGGGTCTGAGTAAGTCCAATGCTGGTTTCCCAGCTATCAGTCTGTGGGTCCATGAGCTCCCTCTTGTTCAGGTCAGCTGTCTCTGTGGGTTTCTGTATCCTGGTCTTGACCCCTTTGTTCATCACTCCTCCCTCTCTGCAACTAGATTCCAAGAGTTCAGCTCAGTGTTTAGCTGTAGGTGTCTGCTTCTTTTTCCAATGCTACTACATGAAGATTCTTGGGTGGTATATAAGTTAGTTATGAATCTCATTATCAGAGAAGGGCATTTAATGTAGCTCAGATTGTTAGTTGGGGTTATCCTTGTGATCTCTGAACATTTCTCTAGATTCAGTTTTCTCTTCAAACCTATACTGAGATTTATGATAACCTTAAATGCCATCATAGAGAGATAGGAGTGAAAGCAAAGGGGTTAAGACCATGATGGGGAAACCCACAGAAACAGTTGATCTGAGCAAATGGGAGCTCATGGATCCCAGTGTGACAGCTAGGGAACCAGCATAGGACAGAACTAGGACTGTGGACATTGGTGTCACTTGGGAGGCCTGTGCAGTCTAGGGGTACTCTGGCATTGGAACCAGTATTTATCCCTAGTGTATGAATGGACTTTGGAAATCCATTTCCTATGGAGGCATAGTTTCTCAGCCTAGATACAAGGGGGAGGGCCTAGTCCTGTTTCAAATGATGTGATGATCCCCCATGAGAGGCCTAACCATCATCAAATGATGATCCCTTATGAGAGGCCTAACCTTCCCGGAGGAGTGGATGGTGTCTGGGATGGAGAGATGATGGAGGGGATGGGAGGACAGGAGGGGGAAGGAACTGGGATTGGTATGTAAAATAAGATTGCTTTTAATTTAAACACAAATTAATTTTAAAAAATCTAAATTTGATTCTCTCCTTATTGTATATTCAGATCTTCTAAACTTAGTTTGAGATTGTTTGGTTTGGAAATTGAGTTCTGAGATTAAAAATGCATTTTAAAATGTAGAAACAATTAAAGTTTTGTTAAAATTGCTAAGAATAGCTATGATAGACAGCCGTTAGTAGTTAATTTCTAACATGTACACTATAGTAAGTGTAGGAATAGTAAAGCTTATATTTTATGTCCAGTTCTGATTTTAAAAGAACACTTAGAGCAGAGCCACTGCCGCAGGAAGTGCCAGGTCTCTCACCACAAGACGTCTTCCCTCTGAATCTGTCACTGCCACCAATTTCACCTCACCAACCCCTCTTTGTCTTCTGCTCATAGATCCTCACCATCCCTAGAATGTTATTATGCTACCGGAGTGGTACATGTCATTCTTTCACTGACCACAGCATCTAACATTGACCCATGTCCTTACCTGTGTCTCTCCGTGGTTCATGTCTTCATTTCTCTCACTGCGGTGTTATATTCAGTCATTCTGATGCAACACACATGAAATATTCACCGACTAAAGTGAATTTGGGTTGGTGTGAATAATGTTATGACTATTCACACGTAATATTCAAAATGATGCAAGTTATAATTTCTCTGAAATAAATGCCTGATTAAACTACCATGTGCTATTGTAACTCTATGTTTGGTCTTATAAGAAATGTTCAACTTATTTTTCAGCTAATCACTGTACTACAGTTAGCAATGACGGCCTCTGCTGCAATGTATCCTTGCCAAGATGTCAGGTTTGTTTTTCTCACACATGGTACCACAGTAATAATTGTGCGGTGCTGTTTCTGTGTAGTTTTCATTTTCATAAGGAATAATGATGTTGTGCATCTTTTCATATGCTAATCTTCTTTTCTGGATAGTTTCTTTCATAAAATGTCTGTTCATAATGTTCATGGCTTTTGAAGTGGATCCTTTGCTGAGATTTGGGAGCTTCTCACAAACTATATCATAAATATAAGCTCTTTGTTGAATATTTGATTTACACATAATTTTTCTACTGTATAACTGGACTGGATTATGTATTCTCTTCCTCTCTCCCTCTGTGTGTGTGTGTGTGAGAGAGAGAGAGAGAGAGTGAGAGTGAGAGAGAGTGAGAGAGAGAGAAGCAGAGAGAGAGAGAAGCAGAGAGAGAGAGAAGCAGAGAGAGAGAGAAGCAGAGAGAGAGAGAGAGAGAGAGAGAGAGAGAGAGAGAGAGAGAGAGAGAGAGAGAGAGAGAAAGTGCACTCATACATATACCTCTAGAGCCCAGAGTTCACCCTTGGGTGTCTTCTGTCACTCTACCTTAATTTTGAGATGAGTGTCATTGAACCTGTAACTCACTCAGCAGCTAGTCCAGATGACTGTAGAGCACAAGGATCGCCTGTCTCAACCTTTCCAGTGCTTGGAGGACAGGCATCCACTGTCACGTCCAGCTTTGGTGTGGGTTCTGGGAATCCAAACTCTCAAGTCCTCAGGTTTGCATAGCAAGCACTTCAATTTAGCACTTAGTGCACATTTAAATTAGTGCTTAATATGCATTTTGACTGAGTATTTAGTACTGAGTATGTCTTTCGACTCAGTAATTAGCACTGAATATACCTTTTGACTGGGATTTTTAAGTGGGCATTATACCTGCTTTCTTAGAATTTTCATTGCATCCCTCTAGTTTTAATTTTACCAAGTCTCCTCCTGGCCTTTTTCTTAGATATCTTCTTTCTAGTTTTGAATTTTACCACACAATCATAATCTTAGTATTGCTTCTGTTTCTGGAGATAACTGATTAAATTATTTTTCTAGAAATATAACACAATTTTCTCCATTATCCTATCAATTTTTAATATTTCTACAATATTTTTTATTTTACAATCAGTATTCTTTCTTTTAACTGCTTCATACTCATAGTAAATTATTGTTTCTGTACTTTTTACATTGAGGCAAGATTCTAAGGCTTAATTTCTATAGTGAAACACTCTACTTGAAACCATAAAGCCTGATGAGTCATCACTATTGCAGCCAGGATGTAGAACATTTCTATCAAACTGAAAATTACTTTGTATTCCTTTGCAGTGACCCCCTCCCTTTTGCTCCTAGGTCCTGGGCAGCCTCTTCTGTGGAGGTATGCTCTCTGAGGAACCCTAAGCTCCTGCCCCACCCTATTTCTTGCTCTCTGGTTGATGGTGTAAGCAAGTTTGTTTCACCTCCTATGTTCTCTCTCTCTCTCTCTCTCTCTCTCTCTCTCTCTCTCTCTCTCTCTCTCTCTCTCTCTCTCTCTCTCTCTCTCTCTCTCTTCCTGGAAATTGAAACAGTAAAAAAGAACCAACTTCCAGTTCCTGCATCCTCTAAATTATAAACTAAAATGAGTACTTTCAGCTATTTTGCTGTAGTATAGGAAGCTAACCCAGTGAAATGGCCAGTTGTCATTTAAACCGACACATAGAATATATAGCATCTGTTACTGGCTTCTTTCATTTTGTATAATGCTTTGATGATTAATCTATGTGATTACACCAGCTTAGGTTCAGCCATTTCATCCTCAGTAGTGGCTTAATACATTTTTCTTGTTCATTTACAGACTATATAACATTTAAATCTTTTCAAAAGTCATGACTGTTTTGAATAAAGATACTAGAAACATCAACATACTGGTCATTATGTAGACCAGTAAGTAGCATTATATAGTATTAGGTACAAATATTGGAGAAGTATTTCTGAATTCTGTAGAAAGTGTATGCATTAGCTTAATTGGAAGCCCAGCTGTGGCAGTTTGCCTTCCTGTCAAAGGTCTACATGTTGTGAAGTCTTCAGCACGTTCACTAGCAATCTTTAATTATAGCCATTGTAATGGAGTAGTGACAACTGTGTCCTCATGAATGTCATCATCAACTATGCATTCTACATATGGTCTGGATCCCAGCTTCTTGGCAGAAGTATCTTTAAGGCAGGTCAGTGAATCGTCTCTTTCTTTCTGAACATCTATTAATAAAGATAGAGGAGGTAGGTTGAATACTATCACAATTTAAACCACTCTGATGTCTCTGACTTCCTGCTCTGTCTTCTTTATCTGCTTTTAAGGTCTCAAATGGTTTCCTGATTTTTAAGGTCAGCTAGTGAGTCATCTCAATTACAGCAGCCTAGTCCCTTTTGTCACAAAATGTAAGAAAGCTGTAAGAAAACACTATGGGTTGACATAATGGGGCCCAGTTTTCCTGTACCACTGCCTTTGTGTCCAACCATTGAATCACAAATATTTTCTTGTATTTATAGATTTCTTTCATATTCCATTATTCACTGGCTTTATTTTAGTAGTCCTATGTTTTCTAATTATATCTTAATAGTAACCTTGATATGAGGAGCTTTACATTATGATCTCTTATTGCACAAATGTATTAAAACAGTTTTAAGCCCTGCAAATGTTTTGTTGTACTAAGTTTGAACTGAAGGCCTTATGAATACCAGGCATGCATGCACTTTGCCACATATCAGAATGTCCTGAATATTCTGATACCAAGTTATGATGACATAAGCTTCTTCCAAAAGAAAATTCTCTTGTGTATATAATACCACAGTGATTATAAAATGCTTTGTTCACTTTTATTATTGTTAACGGTGTTACTTAAATTTGTTCACAGGCCATTTTAATATTTAGAAATAGGATTTATTTCTTTGTTTGTTAACATTGTAGCCTGTGACCATAAAAATTTCACTTATTTGTTCTATTAGTTACTTCACAGCCTCCTTAAGGGGGTTGACAACATACCCAGTCAAATGTGGATAACAGTGTTCTTCCTCCTAACGCAAGTGCCTTTTTTTTTTTCTGTCTATGCTGCCATTATTAGCTATCGTTTCTAATGCAAGGTTAAAGGTAAGTTTTGTGATCAGTGCCAGTTACTGAAATTTCAGAAATTCTTATATTTTTCATCATTTTTTATTTTGCATACCAACCACAGTTGCCCCTCCTATCTATCTTTTGTTCCTTCTCCCTCATCAATTCTAACCCAGCCAGCCATTTTGATGGGGTAAGGCCTCCCATGGGAATCAATAAAGCATGGCATATCAAGTTGAGGAAGGACTAAGCTCCTCCTCACTGCATAAATGCTGAACACGGCATCCAACCCTAGGGAATAGGTTTCAAAGAGCCAGTTTATGAATCTGGGATAAGTCCTGTTCCCACTGATAGGAGCCCAGAATAAGTAACTTCTCTTATATTCTTGGATTTTTTCAGAGTTTGCAATTGGAAATGGAGGTAAGATTTTCAGTAAATATTTTCTCTCTTTGTTATTTTTTTAAACTAATGGATTATAGCCAAACCAGGTTGGTCTTAGAAAAGCAAGGTTGTTTGAACTTAAGAAAGGAAGGAAGAATGAAAGGAAGGAAGGAAGAAGGAAAGAAAGAGAAAAAGAGGAGATATCCTGGTATGGGGACTGCAGGCAGGTTGACTTGCCCCCTGAGGACATGAGGGATCAGGAATATTGAGTTGGGGGAAAATACAGGAGGGCAAGAAAAGAGGTACTATAATAGAGGGAGCAATTATAGGTCTAAAGAGTAATTTGGCACGAGGGAAATGTCCAGAGATCTAGAAGGATGACCCCAACTAAGAAACTAAGCAATAGTGGAGAGGCTGCTTTAAATGCCCTTCCCCTATAATGAGATTGCTGGCTACCTTATATGCTATCCTAGAGCCTTCATCTAGTAGCTTATGGAAGCAAAATCAGACTCCCACAGCTAAATGCTAAGCTGAATTCCTGGAATCCAGTTGCAGAGAGGGAGGAGTGATGAGCAAAGGGGTCAAGACTAGGCTTTAGAAAACCACAGAAACTACTGACATGAACAAGGGGGAGCTCATTGATGCCAGCCTGATAGCTAGGAAGGCAACATAGGACCTACCCAGACCCTCTGAACATGGGTGTCATTTAGGAGGACTGGGCAGTCTATGAGGCTTCTGGTAATGGATCGGTATTTATACCTAGTATACAAATGGACCTTGGGAGCCCCTTCCACATAATGGGCTCCACTCTCAGCCTAAACACATGTGGGTACCTAGGCCCTGCTCCAAAAGATATGACAAACTTTAATGATCCCCCATGGAAAGCCTCACCCTCCCTGGGCAGCAGAAAGGGGATGAGATAAGGTTAGGTGGGAGACAGGGCAGGAGGGAAGGAAGAGGGTATTGGAATTGACATGTAAAACAAGATTGTAATATAAATAAAAAATGAAAAAAAGAAAGAACTTCTATTAATCTAAACGAGAAAAATAATACTATCTCAATAAATTCAGAAAATAGTTTTTAACAAAATTCCCCCTTCAGTAGTAGGAAAACGCTGTAAATTAAGATAGGATTTTTCTCAACATGAGCAAAAGTATGTATGAAAACTAGAGTAAGTTAATGTTTTGATTAAAGTTTTGCTGCTTTGTTATGAGAGAAATTAATCTGGAGTAGCTTTTCTCTCTAAGATTGTTCCCTCTCTGTGTCAGGCTAAGGTAGCTTTGACATAATCAAAACGTCTAGCTGTCCCCTCCTCCTATTTCCTGCGTGTATTTATAGAGTTGGCATTTCCCTGAGGATTTGATGGTGTAGTACTCTGATTTCATGTACATCTAAAGCATCTAAATACTTCTTTGAGTCCCCTTTCGTGGGTATTGGGCAAATCAGGTTCTTTTTTGCTTGACTTCCTTTAGTAGTTGGTGCATTTCCAGGAATTTTTTCCTTCCTCTAAGCAGACTTCTTTGGTGTTTTGGAGCCATTGTTTTGCCTTCCATGACAGGGTTCCAAGACGGTGGCATCTGTACAGTTAGAGGTATTATCAATTTTAATGTCTGTTTAAAGGATAACTCCTGGTTTTTAAATTTTGTCTGTTCATTTCCTGTTTCCACCTTTGATGAGTTTCTTTCTGTACTGTTGGAGTATTAATTATACCTTTAAACTATTTAATTTTAGCTTTACTTATACATATGTGCATATGCTGCATGTTTGTGGGTGAATTCAGAAGCCAGAAAGAGGTAATGATTCCCTGGCAGTTGTGAGGTGCCTGATGACTCCAGTCTTCTGCAAGAGCAGCAAACCATCTTAATCACTGACCCAACTCTGCAGCCCCTCCACTATGCTTTTTAAAGAAATAACAAAGATAGTGCCTGCTTTCAATTTCTAAAATATTACCTGTTCATAGTCTAACTTGTGGTAATATTGTATATTTTCACACACAATGTTATAAAAACAACAAAAAATAAAAGCCCTTCAAAAGTTTCTAATCCATTCAGTTTTACACTTATAATTTACAGTCTTAATAGACTGAAAATCAGAATTGTTCTCTAAGATTTTAGCAAAATTAATCAGAATGTTCAGGTTTTGTATACATGTCATAACCACACTATAAATATGCAATACCAGAAACCACTTGTTATTGACATGTATTTCATACACATGTGTTATAGTTGTCATAAGAACTGTTTCGATCTTTCTTTTGTACCATCGATTATAGTTTCTTATTATTCAGTTAAATAAACTAAGAAATAGTGGGGCTGGAAAGATGGCTCAATGGTTAAGAGCACTTGCTGCTCTTGCAGAGGAACTTATTTCTCTTCCTAGCACCAACATGGTGGATTATACATTTTGTGACTCTGGTCATAGGGAAACTGATGTTCTTTTATGGCATAACTGGGAACTAGGTACTTATATGGTACAGAGATATACATGCAGGCAAAACATCCAGGGACATAAAATAAATACATAAATGGGAAAAAATTAACATTAACAGAAGGTTGATGTTTCCTCATAGCTGCTAAAATCATCCTAATTAAAAAAAAAAGAAAGTAACAAGGTATTAAGGACTTGGGGAAGGATGCTCTGGATTGCAAATGAGCACTTCCACCCTAGAGGTACTGAAGTTGGTACTCTGCAGAGATAGCTGCTGTTTCATGTTCACTGAAACATTCTACACAGTGGACACTGTCTGAATCCAGCCCACGTGTCCTCCAATGGAAGGACAGATAAAGAAATGATAGGACATATACACAAATAAAACATTTTATCTGACCACAAAAGGGATTAATATCTATCATTTGAGATGTTATAAAAGAAAGTAAAGGATGCTTTGCCCAATAAGGTAAGCACAGAAATTTAATGTTTCCCGATTCCAGTTATAGATAGAATCTGAATAAGCCCAATGAACAGACATATACAACTGAGTGATTACTATCAGAGGTAATTGAGAGTAGATTGCATAAAAGAAGATGACAATCAAAACATTTCATTATATTTGATAGGAATTACAATTTTGGATCTACTGCAAAACATGGAAACTATGGTTAATTTTGATACAAAAGGTTCAAAATTGCTAGCAGTAGATTTTAAATGTCTTGTTATAAAAATTTGACATATTCTGTTAGATGCTTTATTTTACCAATCCTTAACGGATCAAAACATCACATTTTATTCCCCATATCTATATCTATATCTATATCTATATCTATATCTATATCTATATCTATATCTATATCTATATCTATATCTATATCTATCTATATATATATATATATGCACCATTTCAATAAATTAAACTTAAAAAAAGTTCTTAACAATATAACATTATCTGCTATTAAGAAAAATTGTAGTATCAGTACACAATGGAAATGCTATATACATAATAAAATACATAATAAAAATAAGTAAATACTTGGTGTATTTACAATCACAATAAACAGTTTGTATTTTTAAAAGACTAATTTCTGATGTAGCTATTTATAAATGTTCAAATGTTTAGCTTTACATGGTAGTATAAATTTTGAGTTGAAATAGGTTGATACACACTAAACAAATTGCTTGATAGTAGCTCATCACCCAGAGCCCAGAGAACCACTCATCAGAGTTTTATACCATTTTTATCTTTTCAAAAATGATATGGGGCCAAATAAATGGTTTAGCAATTAAGAGTGCAAAGTACTCTTCCAGAGGACTCAATTTCTATTCTCAACATCCAAATGTGGTTCAAAACCATCTGAGCTGAACTCCTGAAATCCAGTTGCAGAAAGAGAGGAGTGATGAGCAAAGAAGTCAAGAACAGGCTGGAGAATCCCACAGAAACAGCTGACCTGAACAAGTGAGAGCACATGGACCCCAGTAATAAAGTTGGGGATTCAGCATTGGATCACTATTGGATGGAACCAAGTTTGCTGAATGTGGGTGCCAATTAGAAGGTCTGGTCAGTCTATGGGACCTCTGACACTGGAACCAGTATTTATCCCTAGTGCACAAATGGACTTTGGGAGCCCATTTCACATGGAGGGATACTCTTTCAGCCTAGATACATGGAGGAGGGTCTAGGCTCTGCTCCAAATGATGTGACAGACTTTGATGATCCTCCATGGAAGACCTCACCCTCCTTGTGTTGTAGATGGGGGTGGGATAGGGAGTCAGGGGGGGCATGGGAGGTGTGAGGAAGAGGGAACTGGTATTGTTATATAAATAAGGTTGTTTTTAAAATAAACAAATTTAAAAACACAAAAGGCAATAAAAAGGTATTCTTATGTTTGTAAATTAAAATTGACATGCCCATACACTATATAACTAAACAGTGTGACTACAAATTTTCTATAAGATCCTTTCCAAACTGCCTACCAAAAATAGCACATTGAAGTAACATTGAACCAAGGAAGGTCACACCCTCAATTTCTAGGGAGTTAACTAGTTGGATATCATGAATAACATTGCAGTGTAATTATATTCAAAACTGTACCCAGTCATTATTCTGACAAACCTAGTAACAAATGTTAGAAATAGTACAGAATAAAGAGGCAGACCATTTTAATTCCTTTTGTGATTAAATGTATTACAAAACAAGTATATTTTACTCTGGAACACAGTTCCAGTGCATGAGGAGACAAACAAATCAATGTGATGGTATGGAACCATTAAAAAGCCATGACATCTCTAGGTACATATTAAAAATTTCTTCCATCAAAGTTTAACAAACTCTTATAAATACAATTTTCACAGAATAAACTTGTTATATTAACAGAGTGAAATTGAGTTTATAGTGAATTAATTCTTCCCTTCAGATAAAATGATAAAGGTATAATCACACTTAAAATGGTATGAATGTAAGTAGAGATAAATTGAATTGAAAGCATTTCAGATTTCAGAGATGGAGAAATGACTTGTTGAGTAAGAACACCTAGTGTGAAAGTTTGAAGACCTGAGCTCCTATCTGTCACATAGTGTGTACCACACTGCTAAGAGCAGTGGACACTGGAGAACTGCTGAGGAATTTTAGATCCCAATTTAGGTCTAGATTCAATGAGAGACCATGTCTCAAGAAAATAGAATAGAGAACACCAGAATTTCTCCTCTAGCCTCCATGCATGTGCACCTGCAGATATAAATATAAATAAAACATATGCTTAACACACACACACACACACACACACACACACACACACACACACACACACGTGCAATACAGCATTGCACTTCAAATGGGGGTAAAATAACTTTAAAGATTATGTTTATAAATCTATTTGAACCTGACTGAATTTTTTGGCAGAATTAGCAGATATTTGTATTTCTGTTTTTATTGCAAAACCATCTGAAGGGAAGCTGAAAATCACAGAGATGAGTATACTATTATGACTAATAGAATGCCAAAGCAAAAATCAGTGTCCTTGTCACTATCATAGCTATAGAAAATAAAGCTGAAGGAATACCAGCTTTGCAATAGCAACAAGAATGTAAGAAGTTAAGAATAAATCTATCATAATGTATAATATATGGAGCAAATATCTCCATTAAAACACATATTTAAATCAATGAAGTGCAATGTCATTTTCATATATGAATAAAATATTTTAACATCAATTATTCTCAAGTATATTTGCAATTTTAACATAGAATTTTGGTTTTCATTGTAGAAATTGGTTCAGTGAATGTTTAAATCAGCATTAAATCAGCACTCTTGAAAGAAATTCAGGTTAGGAAGATTCAGTGTTGTGGGATATTTGTACACTGTGTGAAGATACATTTGCTGTGATTAGTGTAATAAGAAGCTGAATGACAGGAGACATAGGCAGGATTTCTAGGGAGAGAAAGGAAGAAGAATCAAGGTAGAGAAGTCAGGAGGCAGAGAAGAAATGAGAGGTACAAGATGGAAGAGAGGTAATGCCAAGTAATATAATGAAGGTTAATATAGATAGGTTAATTTAAGTTATAAGGTCTGGTTAAGAACAAGCCTAAGCTACAGACTGAGCTTTCATAATTAATAAAAGTCTCCATATCATAATTTGGGAACTGCCTAGTGGGACAGAAACAGGCTCGTTAAATATGGTATCTAATCCAGGAACATGTATTTCCATATAGGACCTGAAAATGCTTTTTCACAAAGTTCCAAACATGCAAACATGGAACCAAATGTGACTTCCTATCCCTTAGTCTGTCAGGTGTGCTATATAAAGACATGTCTCCCAGTTATTGCCTGCAAGCCTGAGCCAGCCAGTGCCATGTGGATTTAAGGCTTGGCTCACATGGTCAGAGAAGGCTGTAGGCAATCAGTAAAGTGGTGCACACAGAGAAAAACATTAAACAGATACAGTAAAAATTTAGTGTAGACAGTCATAGAAAAATATTTTAAAAATAGTAAATATTTTAAAGAAAAAAAATAAAGTAATATAAAAGAGTAAGCCATGTAAGGATGGGAAATACACAGGACATCTGCATCCTGTGTGGTGCTTTGCTGACTCTGAATTTTTTAAATGCTAATGTACAAAAATAAGCTACTGGAAGATATTGGTTTATGGAAACTGTTAAATTAAACCAAAGTATACATATTTTAGAACTGTCTTAACTTCAAATTGGAAGTCAGAAAATATGTTGCAATGGGGTAGAGGTTGTGCCTTTTTTCCCTCAGGAAACAAAAAAGTTATGGTTGTCTTCAAAATTAATAAAGATCCAATTTGACTGAGTGGAAACTCCTGAAAACCGTGGCTAGAGACATGAAGAAAAAAAATAAGAAAGACTATATGACAGGTGACTCGATGAGAATTGATAAATGTAGTTGGCTATCAAGTCCTGCTGACTTATTCTTACATGTCATCCTTTCATGCCATGGTATGGATAGAGGTTTGGATATACGGTTCAAACAAACTTATTAAGTCATCAGATGCCTTTCACCTGCTCAAACATAAAACAAACAAACAAACAAAAACATCTTTAATTGGTTTTTCTTACTGGACATGCCATATTTGTATATGTTACCTTTAGAAGTTTGTGTTTTCAGAAATAAAAGGACCACACATCAATAAGACAAGTAGCTCAGGTGATCCAACATCTCAGAATGTCTCTGTTGCAGGTTTCCTCAAAATTCTGCATCCAGAACAACTTCAAAGATGCAAGCTGAGATGGTCCAGCTCACAAACAATCCAGCCAAGACTTCAGATAAGCTCTAACCATTCCCATCACACAGGAACTAAACAAAAAATAATTCAGCTAGCTCTCCCAGGACTTGACCATTACTCTAGTTTTCTCAAAGCCACCTAAATATTCCCTTACCTCAAGACAACAGAATGTAGTCTAGAGAACACAATGCCCACATTTCCAGGAGGTGGGGTGAGCAGTGTTTGGTTACTTGGTGTGTTATGGAAGTTTGTCATCAGTTAGGGAGTTTGGTTACAAATTGTTATTGGTATTGATCAGGAAGAAAACTGAACAAGATTAGATTCAGGGATATTGTTCTGAAAAGAAAAAGGGGGTATAGAAAAGATAAAGGGATAGATTATTGGATTTAATTTCAAATTTAAAAAGCAATTATTAGTCTCAAATAATTTACACTGGTATAGATTTTTATTGATATAAACTTAAGGTTATTTTGTTGTATTGTATATTTTTTCTTGTTTAAGGTATTATATCTATGTAGCTCATTTAAAAATATCATGCAAAGATTTAGTCCTTGAATGCTATTTAGGTCAATACAGAAAGATGGGTTAGTAGTTAGTCATGTACAACAATCAAGCTTATTGCATGTTAGGTATGTTTTCCAGGTATATTTAAATAGATAAGTGGTCTTCAAATACTCCAAAAACCTAAAGAATATGGCACTTAACATATTTTAGTAACATAGTGTTTTTTATGACAGTGAGACACATCTGCTCCAGGAAGCACCAACCTACTTTAAAAAAGGATGATGGGCATCCAGTATCTCCATATGGAATTTACTTTCAATTTGGCAAAGCTAGCCATTTGGGTAAGAAACTACCCTAGCCTAAGCTGCTGATGGTAAGCTGTCCAAACTGGATAAGTAGGACAAACAAGAAAGTCACTTTCAAACTTTGTCAAGATAATGTAGGATAATTCTTCAAAATCCCTGCTTCACAATATATGTCTGTCAAATGTTCTTGGTCTATAGGCCGAAAATGGATGCCCCAACATTGCAGGGGAACCTTGGGTGATTTTCAGGTCGCCAGCTGTCTCTGTCATTTCTAGTTTAGTAAGTGGCTTGCACTGGGTTTCCTGTTTACTCAGATAATATTACATATTTATAGAGTCTCTGACAGAGTTGAAGACAAGCTGGCTAGAGTTTTATTCTTCCTTGTTACCAAATTCAAAATACAAACTTACATAAAGGATGCAAAGTTTACAAGGTTGAGAAACATAAAAGCTTAAGTTGTTTAAAAAGATGTGTTAAAATCTAAAAAGATAGTTTTTAAATTGGTAATACAAGTGATGATAAAAAGTGGTTTAGGTCTAAAATTAGACTCACCAAGATAGGATGAATACAGTCTTTTCTTTGTATTTTCCAAATACAAATGGACTGGAATTTGTGAATATAATCCTACCCTGATAATTTTTTTCTTATTGTAAATAGTTTAACTACATTGAGAGACATACATGGTCCCCCAGAGAAAGAGAAAGGGGCAAGATCTCCCGAGAAAATTCAGAGCATGGGGAGGGAAGAGGGAAGAGGGAAGTAAGAGAATGAGGATGGGAGAAGAGAAAGGGAGAAAAGGACATGAGGGACCAGGAAGATTAAGTTGGGGGAAAATACAGGAGAACAAGAAAAGATTCACTATAATAGAGACAGCCCTTATAGGTCTAAAAACAAATCTGACACTAGGGAAATGTCCTGAGATCTAGAAGGATGACCCCCAACTAACAATCTAAGCAATACTAGAGAGGCTGCCTTAAATACACTTCCTCAATAATGAGATTGATGACTAACTTATATGCCATCCTAGAGCCCTCATCTAGTAGCTGATGGAAGCAGAATCAGACACTCACAGCTAAACGCTGAGCTGAACTGCTTGAACCCAGTTGTAGAGAGAGAGAGGAGTGATGAGCAAAGGGGTCAAGACCAGGTTGGAGAAACCTGTAGAAGAGGCTGACCTGAGCAAGGGGAAGCTCATGGATCCAGACTAATAGCTGGGAAACTAGAATAGACCCTGTGTATGTAGGTGTCAGTTATGAGGCCTGGGCAATCTATGGGGCTTCTGGTATGGTAGTGGGTCTGTATTTATACCTAGTATACGAATGAACTTTGGGAACCCATTCCACATAATGTGCTAATCTCTTAGCCTAAACACATGTGGGAGGGCCTAGGCCCTGTTCCTAATGATATGACAAACTTTGAAGATCCCCCATGCAAGACCTCACCCTCCCTGGCAACAGAAAGGGGATGAGATAGGGGGTCAGTCAGGGACAGGGGTGGAGGGGAAGGAGAAGGAACTTAGATTGACAAAAAAAAAAAAAAAAAAAAAAAACAAAATCAAAAAAACACCAAGATTGTTTATAATATAAATAATAAAGGAAACAAAACAGAAAAACCTGTCCTTTTATGTAGATAAAAAGGGGGAAATACTCTGAAGTATTTGCACACTGTATGAATATTTATTTGCTGTGATCTTTGTAATAAAAAGCTGGATGGCCAATAGCCTGGCAAGAGGTATAGGTGGAATTTCCAGGGAAAGAAAGGAAGAGGAGGAGGAGTCCAAGCACGGAGGAGAAGCAAGTGTAATAGGTAGTATTTCGGTTTTCCTTGTAGAAAATGGTACAGTAAATTTTAAATCATTATAAATATTAGTAACCATAGCACTCTTAAAATAAATTTATGTTAGAAAGATTCTGTTTTCACTTAATATAAAGGTCTAGCCATTTAGTTATTATAATGGAGAATAGTGCATCATAAAGCAATAGGGAATTAAGAACAGGTGTTCACACTTTCAGAACTCTGGTATGTGAAGGAGGAGTATGGAAGGAAAAAAATACAGTCATTGGTTAACTGACCAGCATTTGAACAGCATAATACTGATGTCATATTTTAGAGCACATAAAAGAATTAATGAAGAAAATATCATAAGCTTTGCAGGAAAATCATAGAACTACATTCTCAAGTTGGAAATAATTACCTGTTCAAGGATATAGAAAGGGTAATAAAAATATTGATTGATTTGTATATGATTAAATTAGCTTTTAACAAGACAACAAAGTAATGCAAACAAGCTAGATAAGGGGAGAAGACATTTGCGATAAGGCATCAAATCAATACATAAAATCTCTTCAAATAAAATAGGATAATCCAATAAAAAAGGAAACCAATGCTTCATGAAAGTGGATATCCAAATGGCCAATGAGGATATAAAAAGTGGCTTATGGAAATGCAAATTAAAATAGTACCCTAATGTGATGTTAATTCTTACGATACCATAACTAACCAAATTAAGGTAGAGATATAGAAGATTTCTAATTAATGGCTAGAAAGGAGTATCCAAGACCTCTTACACATTTCTGTTCACAATGTATATAAATACATTTTTAAAATTGTGATTTCATTACTAAATTAACAAATATGCATATTAAATAAATTACTCCTAGGTACAAAGTCTACTGAGATATGAATATGTATGTTCTGGAACACAAATGTATAAAAAAGTATGGAGTACTTCTTAGTTATCGTTACTAGCTCAGTGATGAAACACAATGACCAAAGTAAGGTGTGGAGGAAAGCATTTATTAGACTTAAGCTTCCTCATCAGTATTCATCACTGAAGGAAATCAGGACAGGAACTCACACAGGATAGGAACCTGGAGGCAGAAGCCAATGCAGAGGCTATGGCACAGTGCTGCTTAGTGGCTTTGTTCTCATGACTTGCCCAGCCTGCTTTCTCACAGATAGAACTCAGGACTGCCAGGCCAGGGGTGGCACCATCCACAATGGGCTGGACCTCCCCACATCACTGATTAAGAAAATTAAGAAACCTGTTCTTGCCTACAGCAAGATTTGAGGTAGGCATTCTTTGAATCCCAGCACTCAGGAGGTAGAGGCCTGTGTTTGAGGCCAGTTTGGTCTACAAGAGTTCCAGGACAGCCAGAGCTGTTACACAGAGAAACCCTGTCTCATAAATCCAACCAACCAACCAACCAACCAACCAAAACAAACAAACAAACAAACAAACAAACACTTGGTCTTGCCTTCAATGCTAATTACTAGAAATGTTTTCTTAATTGAATTTTCCTCCTCTCAGATGAGTTTAGCTTCTTACTTCCAGTTTCCTCTCTCTGCTCTGTGCTGTGTGGTTAAGGACTTGAGCTCTCATCTTCTTGTTCCTGTTACTATGCCTTCTGCTTGTTGTTGTGCCTCCCATCATACCTAGGGCTTTTTACCACAAGAACCATCTTCAAGCTGACACTAAAATAGCTAGCACAGAATCATTCATAAGAAGGGGCAGTAACCTACCAAGTGGAATGAGATCTGTCCTCAGCCTTGATACAGCAGGTATGGGCTTGGTTTTGCCTCAACTTGGTATGCCAGAATTTGTTGACTCCCCAAGAAAGGCCTTAACCCATCTGTGTGCCAGCTGACCACTGGTTGACTACTCTCTCTCTCTCTCTCTCTCTTTGCCATCTGGAGGAGATCTTTTAGAATATGAAATTATTCTAGAAACAAGCTCTTTTGGTTACTCTATAGCACTTTTATGAAATAGCAAAACTAAAAGTCACTTAAGGAAGACTTTATATTGATGTGTGGTTTCAGAGGGCTGGATGTCTGAAATGGCAAGGAAGGTATGCCGGCATCCAGTTCTGCCAAGGGAGCAGAATGACCTAGAAGTTGGGAAAGTCTACAAACTCTCAAAGCCCGCTCCAGCAATGTACCTCCTCCGGCAAGCTCCCTCCACATGCTACAAGTTCTAGAACCTCCCCAAATAATGCTACCAACTAAGGACCAAGTATTCAAGTACATGAGTCTCTGGGATATGAAAAGTATTTGTGGTATTTAGATATTCCTCTTTGGATCTCAAGAAAGGACACACTAACCTTTCATGTGTGTTTATATGTACTTTATAGTATATTTTATATTGTATAGAACTGTAGAAAAGAAAATTATTTAAATTCCAGTCAAAGCTATAAAGAATTAATATTAATGATATGGAAGATCTCCATAGAGCAAAACAAGAATGTTCTCTCTCTCTTTTTAACTGATACGTTCAGCTTTTTTCTTTGATAATTTTTTTATTTAAATTTGAAATAAGCTTGTTTTACATGTCAATCCCAGTTCCCACACCCTTCCTTCCTCTCCTGTTCCCACACCAATCTCCATCCCATCCCCTTTCTGCTCCCCAGGGATTGTGATCCCTTCCATGGGGAGTCTTCAAAGTCTGTCATATCATTTCAGGAGGGCCTAGGACCTCCTTGTGTCTAGCCTGAGAGAGTATTCTTCTAGTTAGATGGGCTCCCAAAGACCATTCCTATACTAGGGATAAATACTGATCCATTACCAGAGTCCCATGGACAGCCTAGCCCTCATAACTAACACCGACTTTCAGGGGAACTGGGTTTGTCCTATGCTGGTTTTCCAACTATCAGTCTGAGGTCCATGAGCTCCCTCTTGTACGGGTCAGCAGTTTTTGTGGGTTTCTCCAGCCTGGTCTTGACCTCTTTTCTCATCTCCCTTTCTGCAACTGGATACCAGGAGTTAAGCTTAGTGTTTAACTGTGGATGTCTGCTTATGCTTCCATCAGTTTCTGGATGAAGGCTCTAGGATGGCATATAAGGTAGTCATCAATCTCATAACAGAGGAAGGGCATTTAATGGATCCTCTTCACTATTGCTTAGATTGTTAGTTGGGGTCATCCTTGTAGCTCTCTGGACATTTCCCTAGTGCCATATTTATCTTAAACTTATAATGGCTCTCTCTATTATGGTATCTCTTTTCTTGCTCTCCTCTATTCTTTCCCTAACTTAAGTTTCTTAAAGAACATTAAGAAAACTAGGGACTGGAGAGATGGCCCAAAAGTTAAGCGAATTTGTTGCCTTTGCAGACATCCCAAGTTCAATTTCCTGCATCCATGTCAGATGTCTGACAACTAACTACCTGAATGTAACTCCAGCTCCATGGGACCCAACACCCTCTCCTGGCTCCTGTACATACTACATTCACATGTACAACACCCTTCTACACACACACACACACACACACACACACACACACACACACACACACACACAATCAATCAAAGATGAAGCAAAAAATTTTAGTAAGCAAGAAAAATAATAAAACCATGGAACTTCCATTCCATGTTAATGGATAGAAGTACACAATGTAATAAAATGTACTGTTTCTAAACATAGTCTTCAAAATCAAAGTAATTCTAATGTAAATCATAATAGGGCTTATTAGAATTGTTCACAGCACTATATCACACACATATATGCACATATTTCACAAAAGAAACTCAGAAATGAAATCTAAGCAAGGAAATTATTTATAAAATAATGTCTACCTCCAATAAATTGAAAAGACAGCATACTGAGGAAGTCTACTCTTAGTTGTGCATTCATGGAGTATAAGTGGTTCAGAACCCAGATCTATGAATGTCAGAGCAATGTGACATATAGACTGAATTAAGCCTCTCAGCATCCCCCAGGGAAACAACCAATACAGTCTATCAATTATTCTCTCTGTCTCTGCATCTATCTGTTTAATATACAGAAACTGGAAATTGAGATTTTAAGATTTATTTTGAAAAAAACTAAAATGTTTGGAGAAGAACTCAAATCAGAAGGAAAAAAAAAATAAATTGGTGCTGAAAATGTCATTTCAACAAGGGCCCACATCAGTTAGCATTGTCAATGAAGTCAGAGACACTAATTTCCTGATAGCATATGAACTCACTTAGTGCTCATCCAAGTGCCCTTTGCATCGCTAGTTAACTGAGACTCACTTTTCACTTGGGAAGTTGTTTCTGGGTCTAAACAATGTCTCTGATCCTGAAACTTGCTTCTGATCTGTCACCATGCTGTAAGATTTCACTTGAAAACAATCACAAAGTTTTCAGTTTCCTCTCATTGACAAAACACACAGAAAAAAATGTTCTGAAAGCTATTTCCAGTTTTTGCTTCTCTGCCATTTTCTAAAATGCTTCCTCCAGCTGCAGAAAAGCTATCAGGGCGTGGAAAGTAGAGAGAGGCAACATAGAGAGACCATGGCAGGTAGAGGAAACTTTTGTTCGAATAGATGGATTCTTGGTTTTTCTGACTGTGGTTTACATAGCATTAAACTTTTCATAATAATTAGTAACTGACTCACAGATTTGCCAAACTCTTGTCAGTAGACTATTGAAATAACAAAATGCTTAGATCGTACTACATATGGCCTTTCCAATTTATTTTCTCATCACTAATTTGACTCATTCTCTCCTTAGTTCCTGGGTCATCATGGTGTAGCTATGGCTTTCTTATGATCTCTGTGCTAGAACACAGCTAAGAGTTATCAGGTATTGTCTCTTCCACAAATTCCTACACTCATTTGGTATATCAAGATCATAGTAACACACAAACTATCGTGGTTTAATAAGGGTCAGGATACACAAATAGGCCGAACAGATGTTTATTCAGGGAGAAATAACTTACAACGTAGACAGATGAACACCAGCAGGTTCCACCGGATGCTCCCCTCTCCCTGTTGGCCAGCAAGAGAGCACTCCAGGGCTCCTCCTTAGACCTAGTTCCCCAGGTCACTTCTGCCCCTGTCTCCACCCCCAATGGGCATGGTCAGTGCCACAGATGCAAAGTGAATATCTCACTACAATTCCCCTGTTAGTCTAAAGAAAAGATTTAGGCTTGATACAAAACGATATACAAGACAGTGAATAACAAGTGTGCTCTAAGAAAAGGAAAATCAAGAACATACAAATTTAAGACCTACAACAGACTCTTTATATTATGCTGAAATTAATAGTCTATGCTGCCAGGAGACAAGACTATTGCCTATGTGGACATCTATTTTCTGCTGTCACCATAAGTAATTGACAGAACAGTCAAGCCTCTCTCCAGACAGCTGCATTATAATTTCCTCCAAACTATGCTGTTACTTTATATGTCAAGGACAGACTAGGCTGCAGGTGAAATTAGGATTGTTAAACAGTGAAACTTAGGACTACACTAGATCATCACTTGATCCTAAATGAATACCAAAGTCTCCTTAAATATGGATAAATAAGATAAAATGTCAATGAGGGTGACATAATGTCATAGCCACTGTCAAATTTTGCAGGTGGAAGGGGATATGGGTCAAGGAAAGCAGGAGGGCTCTAGACTCCTGAGACATAAAAAGCAAGAAAACAATTGTTTTTAAAAGTTTTCTTTTTTAACTGAAAATAGATTTCTTCTTTCAAACAATATACTCCAGCAAGACTCCCCTCCCTCTAGTCCTCCTAACTTGGCACCACCTCCCTTTCTTCCTCAGATCCATATCCCCTCTGTTTTTCTTCAGAATAGAGAAGACCTCCAAGAGGTGACAGCCAAACAGGAGAAAATAAGACACAACGAGACAAGGCAGAAGCCCTCATATCAAGGCTGGACAAGGCAACCTTACAAGAAGAAAAGATTACAAAGAGTAGACAAGTGCCATGAATATACCTGATCCCACCGTTAGGAGTTCCACAAGAACACCAAGCTGACAGACACGAGATGTACACAAAGGACTTGGTGCACCATGGATTTTATGTGAGGACTCGTGGCCCATGAGTACAGGAATGGGAAGGGAGTGGTAATAGGGTTGAAAATAGAAGATACTCTATACTGTGGAGATTCCAATGATTTCAGGAATCCTAGGACCAAATCTGTAAAACACACACACACACACACACACACACACACACACACACAAGTAGCATGAAAAATAAATGACACAGAGACTGATATTGTGGTTCAAACTTCAAGATGAATATCAGTAAAGCAAAGCAGCTGCCCACTAGCTTTCTCCTCTAGCTGATCAATGCACGAGCTCTTCACCAAGTCTCCAAACCCTGCCTCTCCTCAGTGTGGCTGGAGAACAAATGCCTCTCAGAGACCTTGCTTCTGTCGTATGTATTTCCCTAATGTTGGGATTAAACGTGTGAGCTATACTCCTTTTTTAGACTGATTCTCTCTTGTGTAGCTCTGGGTGACCTTGGACTCACAGCAATCTGTCTATCTCTTAATCCTGAGTGCTGGGATTAAAGGTGTGTATCTGGCTTCCATGGCTTGGGGCTGATTTTAATTTCTGAAATTCCAAGCATGATTTAATAAATAATGAACAATATAACTACACACACATACACATATTTACTCATACATGCATCCATGCACATGCATGTACATACATATGCATGCACATACACAGGCAGTCAATATTTAGGGCATATATATATATACATATATATTTATAAACATATATGTATGTTTATAATATGTATATCACATATTGTATACTTGTTATATGTTTTATACATTACATATGTGCACACATATGTATTTGTGCATATATATGTAAATGTAGCATGTATTTATGTAACTTTCAACCTTCATAAAAAAGAGCTCCTGGCTTGTTACAGTCATTATACATCCCAGGCTGGCTCAAATGTAGTATCTTTAACCACAGCCTCCTCAGCACTGGGATTATAGGTGTCAGCCACTATCCATTGCTCAAACACTTGTAGTTTTGGCCCAACAAGACCCATTTTAGAGTCATGACTTCTAGTCTTGTAAGAAGATGAATATGTCCTGTTTTAAGCATCAATTCTGTGGCAATTATGTAGAACAACAATAAGAGCTTAATGTGACATTTACAGACAGATGAATATATTTCTAAAAAGGAAGTAGGATTTGGGGTATTAGAAACAGAGCAGTCTGACTTTCCGGTTTGTTTGGGTTTTTACTTACCATATTTACAAAAGAATGATTTTCTTTTTCACAGTAATTTTTCCTGTGTATAGCTATTTACATCAGAGCAATGCAAAGTGACAGGAGTCCAACATTTGAAGGGAAATACACTATTTTCAGATCAGATATCAGCTGTCAACTTTCATAGAGTGTATTCCCACTGACATTTCACAGCCCAGTTAACAAAAATTTTACATGCTTACAATTCACTTCTGGTGTGAAATATTTGTTGAAATATGTTGCATATGGAGTTCACAGTGTGGACATGTATAGACACAGCCTGTGTAAGCTATATGGTCTGTATGTGAGTGGACAGATGTTGATAGTCAACAAAAATGAGGATAGGGATTTCAGAGGGAGATGTGGTGAGGATGCTGGGAACAGATGAAGAGAGTGGTTGGGGGTTGATATGAAAAGGCATATTGTACATGTACATGGGTATAGAATTTTAGAAAATAAATTAAAGAAAAAATAAAAAGAAGGAAAAAATGCCCCCTAAAATAATTGAAATGAGTAAATAATTTTATCCATAAAAATGACCAGACAAAATCATAATTGATTATTGATTATTATTTATTTCAAAGTCAGCATTCAAGGTTCTGGCTTTAGCTGCTTAGTGTGGGATGCATATAAGCTCCAAGTCATGAAATGAAATGGTATTAAATTATGCCTTATTTTTTTTCTGGTCAAGATAGACAACTATGAGAAGATTGAAGTATGGAGTCTACAAATGGAAACAGGATGAGAAACTTATGGTGAAAGCTGTCTGGATATGAGAGCTTCCCATTCACTGTTAAGAAAATGGAGGCACAGGGAACTTAAATCTATAAAGCAAGTTATTGATTCTGTCTTTGAAAGAAGACAGCATTTAAAGATGAGAGTAGTTGTAAATGAGATCTCTAGAACCATGTCTTTTGGCAGTGAACAAAATAACCACATGTAGTGTCCCTCTTAAAGGCACAAGCAACAGTGTGTCATCTCTTACTCAAGTAATTTGTTGAGTAATTTATTGTTTCTATTGGTGGTAATACTATGCTACTTTGATTCAAGAGAAAATGCCTTAAATTATTAAATCTGCACGATTAAAAGAGAAAAATATCGATCATGTTAAGTAGCACACAGTTCTCAAACTTTTGTCAATTACCATACTTGTTATTGACAATTGTTATTCTAGAGAAGGAATGGTTTTCCTTTAAAAATTTTGTACTATGTAGTAAATTATGGTGTTGTTCATTTTCTTTGTTTTTCAAATTCAAGAGTTATTATGATGTTGGGTACAACGAGCATCCCCAAGAAATGTTTCTTAGGCCAATCCTGACCTTAAAATTTCGTCTTTGTCTTTTTCATAATAAAACAAAATAAAGTCAACTACTATGTCATTAGCAGATTATAATTATGTTGAAACTCAACCCAGTGCAAGGTGGTATTAGTCACAAACAATTCCCCATCTCTTTGACAGTCTATGAGGCTGGCATTTTATTCCCTAAGCAGTATCTCAGGTCAAAGTTAAGGACAGTGACTGCTCAGCATAGTCTGTTTTCCCAAGAAACACCACCCAGAAAGGAGAGCTCCTTGTAACCAATCCTCTATGAGCAGTGCCCTCTTGCAAGTCCTTGAGGACATAAACAGATCATGCAACATAAACCTATTGTTCTTAACCTTACTTCAGGCATAGTTATTAGATCTAGCTATTGAATATACTGGAAACAGCAACACTACCTCACTTTTATCTAGGTAACTGTAATTATTATCCTTTGGGTATTAGGATGCTTGTAACACTCTTACAGTTTTGTACTATTCTTAACTTAAAAAGTTTCTTTCTAAATGTTGTGGCATAAAAATAACATTTTTTCATAATTACCCTACTATAGAAAAAGACACCAGAAGGGACCCAGATGGGTAGATTATCTCCTAAACCCTTGCAAAACCTCACAGACCCTCATAAAATATAAAGAAGCTCACAATCTGATATTTGGAGGGCCAAAAATTTTTGAGGCTTCTGTGACTGTGTTAACTTCATGGATGGAAAGCCAATGTTCCAAAGAGCCCCAAAATGAGGTAAGTATGATAACATGGGGCAGCCTCCTAGTACTTGGAAGATGAAGGCCGGGGATTGGGATTTCAAGGTAATCCTTGATACATGGTCATCTAAATGTCAGACTGGACTACCCGAGACCTTTCCCAGAAGAAACAAGAATAAAAAGGAAGAGAGAGAACATGACAAAATTAAGAAAAAATTTTCCCATCAACAACACTCTTCCTACCTCCCACCTACTATTGCTTAGATTTTATCATTCAAATAATCAGTACTATTTTAATCAACTTTAATCCATTCTATTGATTTCTTGATTTGATAAATATGCATGTTTCTTATATATAGGGATATTTATTGGTCTAACAGTTTCTTAAATATCAAGTCATCTAACCCCATTAAAATATGGCATGCACCGTTATTATTCTTATCTAGTTGAAAAAGAAACTAAGGTAAGCAAAGTAATGGAACTTCAGCTAGTGAAAGAACAGAATGAGAACTTGGACTGGCTGATTTTGTATCAATTTGACACAAGCTAGAGTAATCAGAGAGGAAAGAACTTCAGTTGAGGAAATGCCTCCATGAGGTCCAGCTAAAAGGCATTTTCTCAGGTAGTGAGAAATGGTGGAGGGCTCAATCCACTGTAGGTAGTATCATTCCTGGGCTGGTGGTCTGGGATTCTATAAGAAAGCAGGCTGAGCAGGCCATGAAAAGCCAGTCAGTAAGCAGCAGTCCTCTATGATCTCTGCATCAGCTATGGTCTCTGCCTCAGGTTCCAGCCCTGTTTGAGTCCCTGTACTGACTGTCTCCAATGATGGACTATGATCTGGAAGTGTAAGCAAATCAACCTTTTCCTCTAACTAGCTTTTTGGTCATGGTGTTTCAGTGCAACAATAAAACCCTAACTAAGACGGGACTCAGGTGCAAGAGTCCTGATTCAGGTTCTCTGCCCTGGCCTACTACTTGTGTGTCTACAAGTCAGGCTCACTTTGTGTGATGCACCAGGTAAATACATTCACTAAACATAATCTTGTAATGTGCCTTCTTTACTGCCTGCCCCTGTGCCAGTGTTAAGTGGCTCAAAAAATAGCACACCAGTGAGAAATCACTAACAAAATACCTGAAATAAATACCTTGAAAAGGGGATCAATTTGTTTGAGCTCATGGTATTGGCACAGTTGACTGCGTGCATTGTTTTTGAGCCTGTGTAGAGAACAACATCATGAAAGAGCACAAGGAGGAGTAAGGTACTCACTTCTTGGTAGCTGAGAAGCAAAATGTGAGAAAGGAAGTTGTGGGATGTCTCTACGTTCCTTCCTACAACCCATGGCCCAGTGACAGAAGTTCTTTCCAGTTGACATTATCTTGTAAAGATATTACCTCCTCCAAGCTGAACCATAATCTGGCCACCTAGCCTTTAGTATAAAGGCCTTTGGGGGGAACATTTAACTTCCAAATCATGGCCAACATCTTCCCAGTGTTCTTACGCCTAAACTAGTTGGTGAGGAATACTAACATTTATACAAACAATAGTATACTTGTTTGGATCAGACATGCTTAGGTGCTCATACTCTATCTTCCTTCAAACTTCCGATCTTCAGTATCTACAATACATTAAAATATGGCAATTTTAGTGAAAAATTAGATCCAATTTTATTGTTTTGGTAATCACCTTTAATCTCCAAAGCTATAGGAATTTCTGTAACCTTTTTTGCTGTAAGCAACAGAGATACCCAAAGTTATGGCTTACTCTCACCTCAGAATAAAGGTAACTAGTAGATGTTCAATTGGCTTCAGGTGACCACATCTATAAAAGCTTTAGGCTTGCTTTAAGACTTCTGAGAAATGAGTGTAAGCATGCATCTTCTGATGAGTCCATTACTGAATTCTTTACAGCCCCATCCATGACAAAGCAGGTCAGCCAATCCCTATGGCAATGTGAATGTCCCATTCTTGCCCTGAGTGCTGCAAGCTGTTGGGGTTTCGATTTGCTATGAGAAGAGAGAGCATAGAAACAAGGGAATGGCATGTACAGTCCAATGTGCAAAGAGTATAAAACCACTTGGTTGTAAAAGAACAGGCTTAGAATGAAAGTTGGCATAAATTCAATAATCATAAATGTTTTTCAAGGTCAACAATGGGAAATCCAATATATGAAGAGTAATAAAAAAAACTGTTGATAGTGTTTAGGGAGTGTTGCCCATGAGTTGATGTCATCTCAGCATTTGAAACCTACAGCAGAAAGAAGCCTAAATCTTACCTCCTAACTTGAAGCTGGTCATGAACCCAAGGAGAGTTTTGAAGTGGTGTCCTTCTCCATGATTACAGGAAGCCAGCATCCTTTTGTCTGGAAGATCAACACACCTGCTTTATTACCATTATGTCATACTTCTTTTATCCAATCATATTTTTTCCATAATTATCTGCTTCATAATTACTGGCATAAAAACAACAACAAAACAAACAAAAAACAGCCAACCACATTCCTCTGTTTCTTTAGGCCTTCATTTACTCATGAAGACTCCCTTGGCACATAAAGCATTAAAAGTTTGCATTTTATTTTGGTTAATATATCTTTTGTTAATATATCCACTTTTGTTCCAACAACCTCAACTATGAAACTGAGATAGGATAGATTGGTGGTATCTGTCTCCCCATACAGTTCACAAATAGAAAGGAATAGGTGTTCCTGGAAAATGCTAAGTAAGTCTGGAAAGGTCTTTCACATCACAGAAGAGGAGTATGATTCTATGGCAGGGGTCAAATAAAAATGGCTTCAAAAGTAGGTGAAGGGTCTGGACTTAATTCTGTAAGTGTATTTTAAAATATGTACCATATGGAGCTGGGATACAGCTATCTCAGTGACAAAGAGCTCTGCTAGCATGCATAAGGTCCTGGGTTCCAACCCTAACATTATAAAATAATAAAAAAAAATGCATACCATGGATTCTTCAACTTCTGTAGGAGACTTTGGAGTCTCTCAAAGGTTTTATTTGGATAGCATATAAATTTTATTTCAAACAGTTTTCAAAATCAGTGAACAAAACAATACAAGCAAAAATCTATGAAGTTTTATCCTCCCAAGGACCATCAATTTAGGAAGAAGTTATCAAATTATAATGTATAGACTTGGCTTTCTGTGTGCAATCATTGATATTTCTAATGGAAAAAAGTCATTGGATAGAAAATGTATAGTGATATATTAATGATTTTTTAAAATTAGTTCTAACCTAGGCTCAGGGGATGTCTTAGTCATTAAAATGCTTGCTTTTTAAGTATAGGGACCTGAACTGAATCCGCAGAACACAGGTTATAAAGATGTATGGTATGGTGATCCCCACGTGTCATCCCAATGATGGGAATATAGAGAAGAGTCCTAGAGGCTCACTGGCCAGACAGTCTAGCCTAAGGGATGAACCTCTTGCAAACAAGTGAGCTTATCTTAATGAAGTGGGCAGTGTTCCTGAGGGTAACACACTGTCCATCACACATACATGAATACACACACACACACACACACACACACACACACACACACACACACACACACACACACAAATACAAATACAAAAAGAAATAATAAGGTAGTATCATGAGTATAATTTTTCAGTCTCAGGAAATTCTTCTATGGGAAGATGTGACAATATTTTATACAAATTGTGTGTATATTAAGTATCACATGTTTTGAGATAAAATAATTACTTTTCAGACAGATATATATTTCTGCTTGGGACGAGGATGTGAATAAGCCTTTTGAAGGCTGGCAGAGAGTCTATAGAAAATGACAAATCAAAGTCTGATCATTCTTCTAATGCTAGCCAAAATGATAATACAAGATAAAATCAGTTTGTTCTGCTCTGGCCCCAAGACACTTACAGCAAAAAATACTGTTGTCTTACCTATATGCGCTTCAGAATTTTCTTTCAGTGCAACACAATAACCCAACTCCATGCGGCCTTATACAAATGTATTGCAAAGAATCTCTCTGGTTCTTGCTAAATGATAACATCATTTGTTCTATTTACAGTGTATGTGAAAATATTGGCAAGAACTGATTAACTCACTGCTTTTGCAAACATGATTGTCACATGACTTAATGCCTTGTGTATGTCATGTAAAACTTATCGTGAAGGAGCATTTTGATTTTTGAATACTTAAATTGTGAAAACATGAGTCAGTTACTAGAAAATGCAACCATCTATTTCAGCCAAGATAGAAACACCCATTTTACTTGCCTCATGTGATATTTTCAGATAGTATTATTCTATAATATGTCTGAATCCTAATATGAGTCTATTCATAAAATTACTCAATTCTGGACTCCTAAAGATAAGTAATATTATAATATTTTAACAAATGACAATTTTCCTAGAAGTAAAATGTTTTCAGTCCAATAATATGACATACATCTCAACCTCCATTCATTCTATGTAAACATTCTAGTTAAGTCCCATGAACTACCAACAGGCCACCATGTTCCATGGTCGTCTACAAATCATCTCACTGTGAAATCACAGGGGATGTGATGGGGGAAAAAGAATGAAAGGAACACTATTTCATAATTGTGTCCTTGCAGATCTACTTCCAATGGATAATAATAGTAATTAAAAAGCCATCTTTCAAAGCAACATTGGGTAATGACACATAATTGCTCTGTCTTATTAAGGCAGCATCTTTAAATCTTAAGTCTCTAAATTATCTGTGATTAACACAGAGACTTATAGAATTTCAATCAATCTGAATATTATTGACTGTCTTGAATTAAATATGCTAATATTTCAAAGGAAATAAAAGATAATCATTACAAATTTATATATTCAATCATTATATAAAGATTATAGTTTATCTGTAAGCTGTACATCCAAACATAAAATTATTTGAAAACATTTTAATAGTAGTCTGTTTTAAGAAACTCAAGATACATAAAAAATAATTTTGTAGAAAACTGTTAGAATTATAAAATTGTTGTATAATTGTAGTTGGTCTGAAAAATAAAGACTGTAAGTAGTCAAAGCCATATTGTTATTGTTGAAGATGGTGTTTAAGGGAAAAATAATAGAATGATCTCTGTGGTTCTTCATGTGAATAAGGATGTCATAATGAATTTCCATTCTGAATATTACAGATACAGTTTTATAATAAAAGATAATTTTGTATAGGTAGTCAGCACTTATTTCATTGCATGCTCAATTATGATGTAGGAGATGATGTTTTCTTATAGTAAATAAGTACAGTAATAGTTAAGCTTTGTTTCTTTCCCTTTTAAGTTTTATTTGTTATTGTTGTGGTGGTGGTGGTGGTCATCGTGTGTGTGTATGTGTGTGTGTGTGTGTGTGTGTGTGTAGTTGTGTGTCTGTGTGAGTATGATGTGGGAAGGGATGCATATGTGTCCCCAGAGGACAGAGGACAACCTTCCTAATGCTTTTCTTGTACTTCCTTTTCTCTGGGCTGAAACATTTGTTTTGGTGAGCAATGGTGGTTACACTTCAATTCTAGGCTGCTCTCCTTTCTCTGTTTACCTTTCCTTTAAACACACACACACACACACACACACACACCCTGAAAATATACAATGGTATATATTCCAATAAACATCTATTTTTTTCTTATTAGTCTGTATTGCATTTTGAGTGTCCCTTACAACTAACTATGAAGGGTAGAAAAAAAATTCTTTTCTTCTTCTCTTTGGAGCTATAGTTATCATTCACTGTGCTCAGGGGTATGCTTGTGGGACAAGTACTTTATACACACTGTCTATTTTCTCCTGTTTATAACCAACCAGTTCGCCTGAAGACTGGGCCCCATTCCATTCTCAAAGATGGTAGCTTAGAGATGGTAGCTGCTTCAATTTTCACTCTTTTTATGCTATAGCATGCAATTGTTTCTAATAATTGTAAAATGCTGTGTCTGGCTTTTAAAAGGAATAGATCCCTACTTTTTTTTTTTTAATTTTGGTATCTCTCCGTTTGGAGCTACCATAGTGCTTAATAAAAGGAAGTCATGCATAATTACCTCACATCTGTGGGTACAAAAAAGAATGCATGAATAAAGGTAACTATATTTCTCCAAATTCTATGGTTATTTAAAACAAAAACTAGCTGAGAAATACTGATTAATGAGCATGTTCCCCTAATGTGCATTTTTCTTTTTGCTAATTGTTTGGAATCTGAATGAAATACATTGCAAAGCCCAAAGCTGAGGGGAGTTTGGTAGAATTGTTCCCTTCCTTGTTCCCCATAGCACTATTTTCTCCTTAGCAAACTGAAGCTTCAGAAGCCAGTGTTAGATTGAAATGTTATCTTGGCTTTTTTGAAGATAGTAAAAGTGAAAACAGATGCATACATTTGAATGCAGGAAGCCTTTAAGGCCTTTCTTTCCTTTGCTGTCCCTGCCCCCAGTCCTCTTTCCTGTGAAGCATCAAAATAAACGTCCCTGCGCCTTTGAACTAAATCGCCCACTGTGCATAACTGAAATCATAGGCCCGGAAACACATACCTCCTAACCAGAGCTCTCAGCCCTTATCAGGGCCTTGTCATCTGAAACGACAGTGTTGGAACCCGGGCTGATTTTATGTGATCATATCAATCAGCGGTAAAGAGAAAGGTGCCAGGGGGAGGGAGAGGAATCTTCAGGTACCTTTAGGTTTCACTAAGCTCTAGTTTCATATGTGTTTTACCTGATGATGAGCACAGCACCTGAGCATTGTATGTGCTTGCAATGCTGATATTTCCCTGCACCATTTAAAATTAAACCTTTTATTAGCCTAGGAAAAGCTGAGGCAGGAAACAATAACAGTTCAGGGAGAGTAATTATTTCTGTTCTGTTGTGTAGGATGTTTGAGCTTGGTTCTGATTAGCTGTAGTTTACAGTACTTAACAGCTAGCCAGTCTTACTGCTATTAACAATACACGGGGAATATTTTATGCTAGCAGCATGCCTTACACCCCTGAAATGTTGGCTTTATGTGTTTCTTGGTGACTTAAATCTTGTTTTAAAAAGTACCTCTCATTTTCTGGGGTGTGTTTGGAAAGGATCATGCTATCAACAGCATGCAGTAGAGAGCAGCAGGCAAGGCAAGAGGGATCACTATGAAATGGATACAAAAAGCTGTGGGTTGTACACCATTCAGGATTCCCAGTGTGATTCTAATGAGCTGATGATGGCCTCACCAAATTACTGTTTCTCTTCCAGCCCGCCAAATTATAGTTCACCCAAATTAAATCAGTGGGACTCAAAACGAACTGGTCTTCATCAAGATCTACATGTGTAAGAAATAAAACAAAACAAGACAAAACATGTCCAATCATGTTTAATCACATGTATTGAGTCAAGATTATTAGGCTTGCATTCCTCCCCCAATTACTGGGGTGACATGGGATGTGTGTGTGTTTCTATTTCTATGTCTCTTTACAGTTATGTGTGTGTGGGGGTGTGTATCTATGTAGGCATGTTTGCATATGCATGTTTCTGTGTGTGTGTGTGTGTGTGTATGTGTGTGTGTGTATTGTGTGGTTATATGTATACATGGTAAATGTTTTTGTCTTAGTATGTATTGTTTATGTATAATCATGTGTGCATTTGCTTGTGTGTGTGTATATATATATATATATATATATGTATATATATATATAAGCAGTTTGCCATTGTGTATATATGTGTGTCTTTATATAAGTGTTTATGCATGTGTGATTATGTAATGTATGTATAAATATGTATATATTGTGTTTGCGTGTGTACATGTGTATCTGTGTGTGTGTGTGTGTGTGTGTGTGTGTGTGTGTGTTCAAGTATGTGGTATGTTTGTGTGTGTGTGTGCTAGCATTAGACTCAAGGAGCAATTTTGCTTCATTTCCTGTTTGACACAACTGCCATTCTTATTCCACTTTTGATCACTACATGCCGCTTACAGCATGAATGTGGACGATCAATTCTAGTCAATAATCATTATTAGGTAGTAAGATTACCATTATCACGTCTCTATACGTACGTTTGTTATTGAATATCTGTAGCTTTCACATTGATTTTAAAGTGTCTCAAAAGCTGGAATTTGGCAAATTACATATTATTAGCTAGGAATAATTTATGTGAGATGTTCTTTAAAAGCCTTGAGGAGCAACTATGAAATCTGTCTTCTGTTGTTTGAGAGAATGGCCACACAGTACAGATAAAATAAGCCATGTTGCATAGATCTAGATCGACTTTCAAGACAAAGAAATCAAATGCAGCTAAGCTTCATACTGGGAGAGATAAAATTTAAAGGAGATGGGATAATCACTACGTTTTATTACTTCACATACTATTATGTCAGGCAATTAATAATTGTGGCACTTGTTGCTTGAGACTTTAAAAACATTACAATTGTCAACCAGCTTTAATTCCCAGTCTTTCTTTGTGTAATTCTTATTGTTACAAAAACAATTTGGGCTACATAGGGGAAAATGCCCAGAAAATATATTTAAGTCGAATTCAATCCTAATTTCCACTATTTTTTAAGCAAACTGTAATCCCGAGCCATTAATGTATTAATTGGTTTCATGTTACTGGGGAGGGTAATATTAGGCCATCTAATTTGTGGCAGGAAATAAGCTTGTTGCCCACAGAAGCCAGCTGTCTTCCTGCCCAGCTCTCCTCAGCTGGCTCAACCATCTTGGTTTTCAGAGAACATCTCAACAACAGAACTTTAAACCATTTTAAATGAATAACCCTCATGCCTAAAATGGAGGAAAGCACAGGGCAGGGCTGGAGCTTGGCATCAGCAGGGCAGGGCACATGAATCATCATAGCTGTTATTAGGATCAGGAGATGGGAGAAACACAAAGTACTTTGGAAACCTTCATGGAAGTCACTACCAGGATGCAGATTTATTGATACTAACAACGTTGCTTCCTGGTTTTTTCCCCCCTCCAATTTCTAACACAGAAAAGTTTCTCAGGCATGGGAAAATACAATGATCAATTGAGTAACGAAAAACCAAAAGCTTCCTAGAACTGAATGACCCAGCTTCTGGAGGAACCGAAATCTGAGTGAATAGGCAGGGAGACGGGGGTGGGGGGTTTGGGGGGGGGAACCAGGAGGGAGGAAGGAGCAAAGGTGGGGACGGTCTTTAAATAGCCATCTAATTTTTGTCTCATGTATTTCTTTTGAAGGAAAGCCTGTGACACACAAGGTTTCCAGAAACCTGGCAAGATTTGGCGAATGCCAGGTGGCAGATACATGCATATCCCTTTTAGTCAAGGACACATGACAAAGTCAAAGTAAATGCTCTTCAAAACATAGAGGGGGGATGACCTGTTCAAGTCTCTTGATATCTTTGCTAAGAAAAAAGGGCCTTTGTCATAAGCTTTTCCAGATTTAGTTATGATTGATTAAAAGGGAAAAAAAATGAGTTACTTAATGGATGAGTTTTAAGCAAATTCCTGCCCTGTAATTACGGATCACCATTATAGTCAGGTACTGTATTTATTGATAGAAGGGATTTAGCTAGAAATGAGAACCTTGAAGGCCTCTGGTGTTTAACCCAGGGCTGGGCTCACCCTTACATTCCATAGTTGGTAACCCAAAAGCACCTTTACCTTTGGGTGTTAAGAAGACATGTGCCTCAACAAGTCTGAGCACACCTTGCTGGATTCTACAGGCCATAGCTCCTCAAATTGTTCTTTTGTTCCAAAGACAAGATTTCCTTCATCTTCTAAGGATTGTTCTGTCATCATATAAGAAAAACAGACTTTCACCTACATCCTTCCATGGGGTCCAGTCCCAACTTAAGCCTGTCTTCACCATCCGATATACTTTAGATAGCACTGACATTATGCAACATGTAGAGCCATGGACAATGATGTTTGGGGGCTCTCAAGGGCTGAAGAAAGGACAGAAAAAAATGTCTATGCTAGTGGGAGGCTTTCATAGCAGAATGGCACTCCCCTTAGTCACAGGGAGTTAAAAATCCAGACACCAAAAATGGGACAGACCATGTAAGATGAGGGAAGACAGCTCCTCACTCTAAGTTCCCACAGATCCAGACCACATAGCCCTGATGTCCCTGTTGTTCTTGCTGTCATCAGGGATGGCGACCTTGCATTGACCTCAGGTACCATTTACTCCTGTTGGACTTGATCTACAGACTTGTTTCTTGGAGGACAGCCACCACCTGACAACCAGATGCCTGTTAGATACTGTCACTGAGAGTTCTCTGACATTATTTCCTGTGTTGGTTGTCACCTGTTTGGTGACCTATTACCTGTTTCAAAGTGTTACACCTATGTGAATAAGGTCCTCCAACCTTCTTTTTTATTTATCCATTACTGTCTCCATCACTTTGTTCATGGAGAGGGTAATGGAAATCCATTAGGAGACAGGTAAATCAACACTCTCAGCTCCTTTGCCAATCATCATGAAAGGCCACAGCCACTATAGCTAAAGAAAGACTAGTACAGGGAAAGTGTAAGAGACTTATTTGACTGTGGATGTATGTGGGTACAGATTTTTAGATTTGGTTGCACTGTATTTTACCAGAGTGTCCAGACTGAACTTCCAAAGTTCTGGATTGAATTGCTTTTATATGCTTTATCCTCAGCTTTGAGGACATGTGACTGAGCAATTCCAGTGGATCTTATAGTAACAGCGTTCCATGGTAGCACAGTAGATCTGTCTGCTGTCATTAAGTCTTGTCCTTTCTGGCAGTGTTCCATCACTCTGGGTGTCGGGTGCCTACACTTTTTGGAGTATTATTATTTATTACCAGAAAAGGTGTGGCAAAGAATGTCTTCATTATATACTCTTCTAGGGGAAGAAGGATGGGTGTGAGCTTTTATTTTAGAAAGAGTTGGTGGCTTTGGAGGAAAAGATTATGGTTTGTCTTGAGGAAAAGAATTTTAGCACCTCTTTCCTTTATGGAAAACAAAGGACCAAGAACAAGAGATTAAAGGAAGATGAATTTTTGCTTCCAAGATCTTCTTCGTTTGGGATCTTAATAGTTTGGGTCTCAACTATTCTCTAGGGTCCCCAGTTAAAGTCTTGGCCCTAAGAATACTGAAATGGGGAGGTAGTGGAGCATCAAGATGCAGGCCTTGTGGGAGGTCCTTAGGTCCTTTCTTTATCCTTTTCACTCTTTGGCTATGACATGACAAACTTTCTGCCCAATACTATGCCCCAGGGGCAATGCAACTAATTGGTCATGGACCAATATCTGAGCCAAAATCAACTACTTTTATAATAAGCAAGTTATTGATGGTGTAGGTGTAATGATTTCACTAGACCCAAGATAAATGATTAATGAGTGTTTGTTGGGGAACACACAGATAATAAGAAAGAAATTCTGGAGCACTTCTTTGCCCTTCTGGTTGGATCCACACCCAAGCAAAAGAGCACCTGAGACCAAGACCATGCCTCAAACGTCTCTCTTTCCACTTCTGTCTGCCTGAAGCTATGCTCAAAGGAGTGTGGCCACAATTATAGGTTCTGCTACACATTATCTCAAGTATTTCATTATACTGTTAGAAAACTAACATAGTGTCATTTTTCTCAACCCTAACACAGACCATTTCCTATTTGTTCCCCCACATACTGCACTCACATTCAAAACTTTTCATAGGTATAGACTGGGTTCAGTGCACAGTGGCGGGTGACTGGGCTGGGCTGTGAGTTACAATCAGAGAATATGCAACATTAAAATACTTCAGGTGATTAAGAAGTCTTAGGCAGGTAAAACTAGAATGTAGAAATAAGAAATATCTTTTAAGATTAAAAACTTAATAATTACAAGAAACATGCCTATTGTCACCAGATACATCCACATGGAAGTGACATGAAAATTTGAAAACTATGTTTGTTAAATAATTTTTTAAATTTTTATATAATATTGTAATATTCTGTATTTTAAACCTATAGGAAATTAACTGAACTGAAGTTATATCTAGTTAGGGACTGAGATTGTATCTCAAGTAATTAAGTTTATGGAATGTGTAGCAAATATTTACTAAGAAAGGATGAGCAAACTGGAGGGCATTTGAACATGGGGGCATGATGGAAGCTGCTCTTTTCATCCAGCTTCATTCTAAGTGGATGCAAGAGTCACTTTCTAGGCTAGCATAGTTATTGGATCCCAAGTGCTTCAGTTGTCTACGAACTACCCATGATTGTGTTGCTGTGAAATAAAATGTCTCATACTCTTCATTCCCTTAGGTTAAATAAAAAGCATTCACAGATACTCTGGGGCCTTGAGTTTAGTGAACACAAAGACAGGGTACTTTTTGAGAAAAGTAGATGTTGAAATGATGCAAGATGGCTAGACTAGTGTTTTAAACAGCTAGAGACATTGCCATGTTTGCCTCACCCTCCAGCCTCCCACTTTTCTAAAATATGTTGAGATCAAAAGTCCCAGGGTGCTCTCAAGAAAATTACTGTGCTCCCTGTTCTATGAAACCTGTGAAAATACTCTACTCACATGGGTAGTTGAATAATTTCATGAGATAATGGTGCACAAATATCCTATTGCCATGCAAAATCAGAGTAATGGCCAATAATGTGATTTGCTTGCCTTCCAGACTCAAGAAGAGCCCTTATTTTTAAAAGAAAGCAGGAAAAAATTCTTACTTTTGATTCAAAGCAAGGCTTTGGCACCTCTTCAGAAAATGCATTTGGATAGTGTGATTTTTTTTCTAACTTGCTGGGTTAAAAAATAAGAAAGATAAGAAAGGCTCAGTGCCACCAGGGGCAATTTAATACTTAATTTCAAAGACAACATGAGTTTGAAATTTTGAAGCAAAGAAACTGGTAATACATAATTTAATCTAGTTCTCAAATGCTTACATTTTAATTTGGACTGTTTAAACGTCACTCAGGAGACAACACGAACATGAAAGCTCATCACAGATCACAGGATGAATCACTTTGTTCTCGGGCAGCTTTATTAAACCCAGACAGTTGAATGACAAGTAAAGAAAGTGATCATGGAAACCACGTTCTTCTTGCTTAAGGGGAATGGCAGTATTTTGCTTAGCCATTGCAACTAGAATGGAAGTTTAAATTGTCTAGAAAGAGTGACATTCATTTTTTAGATGTGTCTCTTCAGATGAGAATTTAGTTCCTGGTTCTGATAGGACATTTAAATCTACCCTACTGTGTGGTTTAGTTGTTGAAAACAAAAATTTAGAAATATCATAAGAAATGCCTAAGATAATTCTGGGAAGGTTATGTAGACAAATACATTGTCTTAGTTCATTTTCTATTTCTATAGCAGAACAATCAAGTCTGTGCAATTTTAACAGAGAAAACATTTATTTTTCTCCAATTCTGGAAGTTAGGTAGTCTAAAGCCAAGAGTTGCATCCAGTGATGCCCCTCAGAAAGTCAGGCTCTCTGTGGATTCCTGAGATGAACGTTACCTCCATGGAGTTTATAGAGATGGGCATCTCCTGAGAAAAACAACATGTGTGTGCACCCTAGGCAGGTCACAACTGAGCTACACTCATGGCTGACGCAATAGATTTTGATGATGATTATGATTTTGCAAACACCTCTTGGCTTCTGACAAAGATTCTTTTTTTAATTAGAAAGGAAGTGAGACCAACATGGACAATGTAATGAAAGCTTCATAGATCTCTTTAGTTTTTAAAGAGCTGATTCTTATTTTTCATAATATATCCTTCCTATTTAAGTTATGTTATTAAAGTTGTTTTCTATTTTCTCTTATAAGAAATTTATTATGAGTATTTTCTTCTAATAATCCAAATCACTCTTCAATAATGATTAACTTAAATTTAACAGATATGAAAATTTCATACATACTGTTTCTGTTACATACAGTAAACAACATGTTTTTATAATGAAATACATACAAACACACAAATAGATTTAGAAACACTATGTAAAAATAGCTATTAAAGAATAAACTTTTAGTAATTAATAGCACTGTTTATAACTGTAAATAACAGAACAACAGTAAATAATAGGATTGTGATTTTTTATTGAAAGCTAAGTATTTGCTTGCAATTTTTCTAAATACTTGCAGACAGGCTAAAATAGTAATGTATATTATTAGTAAAATTAATATTATCAAATAGGACTTTCTTTGTAAATATTTTTATTTGTTCTTTGAAAAATGTCAGACACATTACAAAATGTCTACACCCTATCCACCCCACAATATCCCCTTTATCTCTCCTTAACATTCCTCATCACCTTCCCTCCCCTTTTCCTTTCCTCCTTCTCCTACCTCCGTCCCCCTCTCTCCATGCTTCTACTCAGGAGATCTTCTCCTTTCCGCCTTCTCCACGGGACCATATATGTCTTTCTTAGGGTCCTCTTTGCTTCCAAACTTCTATGGGGTTGTGGATTGTAGGTGATTATCCTTTTCTCTATGTCAAATATTCACTTATGAGTGAGTATGTACCATGTTCTTTCTGTGTGCGGGTTACCTCACTCAGAATAGTTTCTTCTATTTCCATCCATTTCTTGTGATTTTCAAGATGTCATTGTATTTTTACCACTGAGTGGTATGCCTCTGTGCAAATATACCACATTTTCTTTATCCATCCTTCAGCTGAGGGTCATTTAGGTTGCTTCCAGGTTTTGGCTATTGCAAATAATGCAGCTATAGTGCAATAGATGTACTGGTAGTTTGATTGTGCCTCCTTTGGGTATATGCCTTGAGTGGAATTGTTGGGTCTTGAGGTAGACTGATTCCCTTTTTCCTGAGAAACCACCATACTGATTTCCAAAGTGGCTGCACAAGTTTGCATTCTGACCAGCACTGGAGGAGAACATGAGGGATCAGGAAGGTCAAGTTGGGGGAAGAACAGAGAAGAAGACAAGGAAAGAGATACCTTAATAGATGTAGTCATTCTGGGCTTAACAGGAAGGAATCCAAAAGGATGACCTCAACTAAGCCTCTAAGCAATAATGGAGAGGCTATCTCAACTGCCCTTCCTCTATAATGAAATTAATGACTACCTTAAATGCCATAACAGAGCCTTCATTCCATATCTGCTGGAAGCAGAAGCAAATATTCACAGCTAAACTAAAGCTGAACTCCTGGAATCCAGTTGTAGAGAGGGAGGAGTGGTGAGCAAAGGGGTGGAACCAGTACTTATATTTAGTGCATGAATTTGCTTTGGGATCCCATTCTACTAACTACATGGAGTCAGGACCCCTAGGATTTTTCCCAAATGATGTGACAGACTTTGATGACCCCTCATTGGAGATCTCACCCTCCCTGAGAAATGGATGGGGGGTAGTGGAGGAATAGTAAGTGGGGATGGTAGGACAGAAGAGAGAGGAAACTTGTACTGGTATGTAAAATAAGATTGTTTTAATTTAAATAAAATTAATTTTAAAAGATTCCTCATCACATTTCCCTCCCACTTTCATGCTTTCCTTTTAGAGTTTTAATCTACTTTTTTCATCTAACTTTAATCTACTGAGTCCAGTAACAGCAACTAAAATGCATGAGGGCATGAGGAACCTGCCAGTGGCTATATCTCTAGAGAAAAGCAAACCTCTCTCTTATGCTTCCTGCCTGCTTGTCCACAGCCATCAACCTCTAGCAACTTCTCAGGCAGTGATAGGGCCTTGGGAAGCCCTCTTCCCTCCAAGCTGAGTTGTTTTTCCAGAAAAGGCTTCTTTAATATCAGAAGATTAAGGGCCACCTGTCTTAAATCTTCCCTCTTAAATACAAGAATAAATTCCTTCCACATGCCTGTTTCTGGAATAGGTACTTGATATACAAATATAATTGAGAGTAACTAGCATTTCCACTATACAGCATTCTGCCTCTACTGCCTAAAACTCCCACTTGAATTAACTTTTATATGGATATATCCATCCACAAAACTCATTTGTCTACAGCAATGAAACATGCAGAAATAGGGATATGGTTACAGAAACCTATATAAGCCTGTATCCATATGTTGTCATATTTACCAAGAGGCCATTATCAAGAGTTAACTATATCATTTTAGTCACTGTATATCTATTCCTTGGTACCTTGAAAAGTTCAAATATTGTAGCAGGAGAAACAGTTAAAGAAAAACTAGCTAGAATCTACAAACCCTATACAACTTGGAATGCCTCATATCCAGAGATGCATTCAAATCTGTCAGTTCCCATGCCTCTTCCTTTGAGGAGCTAGCAAAATATATTTCTAAAATTTTGTATTTAAATGTATTTAACCATGAAAATAAGTATCACACTTGTATATATTTCTTTATTTTAATACAGGGTCTTTTGTAACCCAGAGGGTTTTCAACTGGAATATGATCTTGTACTTTTCCTATACTGTCATTCCCACACATGTTGAATTACAGACCTTACAATATTCAACTAATATATGTGTATATTTTAAAAGCAAGTATTCTTAGGTCTTTATGAATAGATATTCACTGTTCATTTTCCTAATTGGTCATTTTATGTCACCCCAGAAAATGAAGGTTCAGAATATTTTCATTCTATTTGTTTTTTCACATGCTGTTGTTACTATTTTCATCTTCTTTATTTCATCTTTATGCATTTGTTTGATTCTTCTGAGACAATTTCAGGTCAGAGTTTATTTGGAAAGTGACCTGAGAAAGTTACAAAGTTTAGGAAACATAAAAGCCAAAGGGAGTATCTTGTTGATCAGGTCATGGGTTAGGTACAGGAACAGTTCTCATTCTAATCCCAGCATCCTTTAAATAAGACCTACTTTAGAAAAGCAAGCTTTGATGTTTAAGGACCCATATGAGGGTCATCCTGGGTGAAGGTTGCCCCTCAATCTAGTGGTTGGTCAAGTGGAGACATGAAAAGATGGACACCAGGGAGGAGAAGGCCACCCAAAGTGGATGCCAGAGCTTTCAGTGATGCATCCCCAAGCTCAGGGACACCTCGTAGCAGAAGCCAAAAGAGACAATGGTAGGAGGTTCTCTCTGAGAGCATTTTCCAGAGCATAGCCAAACTGGCTCTTGGATTTCAATCTGCTTTCAGAACAATTTCAACCAAATTGAGGCAAGACATTGATAGTAATTTGTTATAGCTAACCTAGAATTTTAAGGTAGGGTTATTGGAATGTGTCTACTGGCTTCCCCGTGGTGCATGGCAAGCATTGCCTGGCATTAATGACCACTTTGAGTAGACTACACAGTGAGGCAGCTGTGCTTTGCTGATGCCAAAGAATGCAAAAACCAGGACACTGTGGGAAGAAGGGAAGAGAGCATAGGGAGGGAATGGCAGCCTTGCATAGAGAGACAGTGACAAAGTATACTAAACATACTTGCCACAGCGATTACCATTATTCACATGAATAGTGCCCATTTAAATTTGTTGAATAGCTTTTGAAGTATTTTCATGATTCTATCTGAAATCATTTTCCTACCAATGTAAATAATAACTAACTATATATTTTAGTTTGATCAACTGGCAATTATGTTCTCTTAGCTTACATGAAAATGTTTTTGTTTCTGATCATTTTTGAAACTCCAATTTCAGTTGATGGCATATGGCAGGGATGGGAGTATAGAAGTACTCAGTTTAAGGGACAGGCTACAGGAAGATTGACCATACATACATGTACCATACATTCATGCTCTAGTGAGTATATGGGCAATGTAAATGGGACTTTGTCTTTTTTCCTTCTCTTTGGTGGAGGTCACAAGGGTAGAGGTGTGGGTCTTGGAGAACTAGGAAGTAAATGATCAGGGTATAATAAGTGAGCTTTCCAAATAATTAATAAAAATATTGTTAAAAAGAAAACATTTGTAAATTACTTTTTATTTGAGAATAATTTTATACATGGGGATCTCTAGGTTTGTTGTTATTTTCTTTCACCATTTCCCAGACATTTTATTTTCCTCTATCTGGTATTCTTTGTGTAAAATGGTAGCTGGCTTTATATATATATATATATATATATATATATATATATATATATATATTGTGTGTGTGTATATATATATATGTACATATATATACACATATATACATATATATATATGTATATGTGTGTGTGTGTGTGTGTGTGTGTGTGTGTATGTTTGAAAATTTTCAGGGTAATAACTTTTACCTTGGATGTTGCTCTGTTTGATTACCTGTGTTTGGGCTTTTATTTTGCATTTTATAAATATATGACTAATTTAAAATTTTCAAATCCATGCTTTTCTTCAGTCTTGTTCAGTCTTGGCAAGTCTCATCCTTATTTGTCAGTCTTGGCTGCTGTTTGATTACATTTTTCATTTCAATTAGTTGATTTTTCAGTGAGTAAATGTGTTCATGAGTTTAACCTCAGCAAATTGTTATCAGGTGATGCCCAGTTCTGCCCCTGGTGTTTGCAGTGTCTGGACTATGTGTGAGTATGCTTTGCTGGTTCACTTTCCCCCTTATTTGCAAACAACAAATACTGATGCTACAAGAAGGTCAAATGATACCATCATCCCCTAAAGGGGAGCTACTTGTGTTCTGGTAAGAAATAAAATTAAACTCCAGAGCTCAGCTTTGTGTCATACATTGTGTCACAGCATTTAAGGAACAGAAGGATTGTGGATTCAAGGCTAGTCTGTGCTACATAGCAAGATTCTGTCTCACAAAACAGACAAGTAAACAAATTACAAAGAAATAAAGAACAAAAAAACCCACATCCCTCTGATCAGGAAAAGATCTCTTCTGTGCTTGAGGCAGCTTTGGCAGCCTCTTCTGGCTTCTTAGGGGATGGAAGCCTTTGAGAGGATCATCAAGAGTCTTGAGGTTCACCTTCATGGTGAGTCAATGGTTTTCTTCTCTTTACTGAACACTGTTGACAGTCTACACCTGCAGCTCTTGGCTCCTTCAACTTCCTAACTGCTGTAATTGAGGTGCGGTTGGTGGTCCTCCAGGGAAAAGGATCTGAGAACTTGGGTGGTCCTCCAAGCTGTTTGCTCTCTGTGGAACCTGGGCCCCAAGATTCTTGTGCATAAGATTACTCAACTCACAGATGAGCTATTAGCTCTGTTTTATGTTGCTCTGTTTTAAACCTCCACAACACTGCTCAAAAGCATGCTGGACAATTATTTCTTTTAGTTAATTACTATTTAATAATTTTAAACAAGTATTAACTTATTGTTACTGTGTACACTTAACTATTTTAAGTTCAACCATTAGATGGATGGAGAAGGTGACAGTACAAACATATAGATAGACAAATGGTAGAGCAGGTAGATATAGATAGATGGATTTCCTCCTTTTCTTAGTAAATCTGTAATCAACTTGATCATTTTAAAAAAGTAATAACTATGAGAAATCAGACATGAAATAAATGTGAATTATATCACAATGATTGTAAGTTTTATGGATAGCATAATGACATAATGAAAATTCACAGTGTAAGAGACACTATCTAAATGAGGTATTACAGCTGTTATTATGATAGAGTTATTTGCAACCAAAATTCCTACTAAGATTCATTAGTCTCATACATTTTATGATCTCCTCAGGGGAAAGCACTCATCTATTCAATATGTTTCATCCTCCAATTTATTATGATCACCTTTATAAGTCCCACTACTCACACTATATGCCTGTGTCCACATATAGAATGTTCCAGTCAATGACTAAGAAAACAAATTCTCTTTTTTTTTTTATGAGGGCACCATTATCAAGCAAATAACAGATTTGAGATACTTGCTTTTATAAATATTTGTGTTTTTATGTGAACATGAAACATAATGGGCTTTCCTTCTGATAATTTTCAAGAAGAAACTAGGCCATGTTTTGTTGTAGTGTTCTAGTTCTGTTGTTTTAGCCAAAGGTGTTAGAGGATTCAATTACCCTAAGTCATTTTTAAGATTACATGCTTTCAAGTTGCACATTTATTTATGATCTTACTCTGAAACAAGCCAGCAAGAATAATGCATCTCTGAAATGCTTTCTTTATATAAAAAAAAGAACAGTAAGATCATGGGTTTTAAACACTAGATGCTTTGTGAAAAACCATGTTTTGTGACAAAGCCATTATTTTAAATGTGAAATATCAGTTTACTCTGAAGCATCATTAGGTAAGAAAGCATTTTAATTTTTAATATCTGCCTTAACACAATAACATGCTACATTCGATAGCAAGAAAGTAAGTTAGAACCCATAAATATATGTAAATAATACATATTTTCGAAAATAGCATCATGATTTAAGAACCCAATAAAATATACTAAATACCACTGCTTGATGGAAATAACCAGTTACAAAAATAATTGGAGGCTAAAAATATGACAATGGCAACAAAATAGCAGTTGACGAAGGAAAACTTCAAAAGAGAGGGCACCCATGTATAAGGATTACTTTTTAAAGTTCTGGAAGACACAACAGCAGAAACAGTCAAAGTTCTGCCATGTTGTTTTCTGATTCTACGGGAAAGGAAGTAAAGGCCTCACACATGCTAAGCCTGAACTGCACAATGAGCCACATGTCCTGTTCTGTTTTACTGTGTGCTTGAACATCAAAAAAATGTGAGTGTTATTATTAAAATATTCATAATAACTCTACAATAACACAAGGAATAGTGCAAGTTTCATTAAAATCCATCACCTTATAAAGTCAAGATTATAAAAGGATTATGGCACATGGTTCCAACTAAAGGAAATAAGGCAGTAAATCTCATAGGGCATCTAAGTCTAAAACCATGAGGCCGTTATCTACTTGATAAAGAATTTCTATTTAAATAAGAAAATAATAATTAATCAATAAATTAAACAAAGACAATAGGTAAACTGTTTGGAAAATCTAACTTTGAATTTCCATTTCACATGTAATAAATTTCAGATGGGCTAAAGAGTTATAGTTGATAAAACAACCATAAAATGTTAGGCAAAAACAAAATGAAACAACAAATCATTCAGCATTATTTTATAACTTCAAAATGATGACTGCATCTAAAGATGGTACAAAATACCAGAAGAATTATGATAATGTATTAATAAATTCAAGTTTTCTAAATCACAATATTTCTTCTTGAAGAAAAGACATAAATCCAAAAAAACAAGTATGAAATTGGATATACTTTAACTCATATCACAAAAATGTTAATTTCCTTAATGTGTAAACATTTCCACCAGTCAATAAGGAAACAGAGTTATAAAAAAAGTGTGATTAGATGGAAAGGCAGTTCGTAGAACATTAAATGCAAAGACTTATCTCTTCTCCCTAAGTGAAGACAAGATAAACATTATTTATAATAAAGGAAATGCAAAATCAATTGTTATACTGATAGATCGTTTTCCCTTACAGATTCTAGCAAATAGCAAATGGTTAGCTAACACAGACCTTTGAACTCATTGCAGAAAGTGTAAGTTGGTTCAACTTCATGGGAAACAAGTTGATACTATTTATAAAACTGTTATTTTAAAGACTGTTATTCTTTATTGCTATCCACACTCCACTATTGATAATATAGACTACATAAATACATATACATGTATAAAGAAGCCATGCTTAATTTTCTTCACTTAATTATCTTTTCTATTTCACTTGATAGGAAATCTGTTTACATCACCGAGGGGTGAATAATAATACTAAATCATGGCCAGGTATTGTGGCACATACCTTTAATCCCAGTACTCAAGAGTCAAAGACTGGGGTATCTCTCTGATTTAGAAGGCAATGTGTTCTCCACAGAGAGGTTCAGCCAGGACTTCAGTGAAACCCTGTCAAGAAAGAATGCCTAAGGTATTTTGTAGGAATATTGATGAAGAAAATTGTATTTTTAATAAACATTCCATAATGGATTAAATCATGACTAAAATTTGTGTTTGAAGCCACTAGTCCAAGTACTTCAAGAATGTAATTATGTTTAGAAGAAGAGCTTTAAAGGGGTAGTTAGGGGAAAATGAAGTCATATAAGTAAATCTCAGTCCAGTGTAATTGCTGTCCTTAAAGAAGAGATTGTATGGAAAAGAACCCATGCTCTGAAGAGTGCCATTGTGATGGATATTATGGAGACTTTCATCTGGAGTCAAATGATAACTGCTTCCAAAGATTGCAAGCATGCTCATACCTTGAACTTGGATTTCTAATAACCTAGATCTGTGAGGACACAGATACTTTTTGTAAAATGCCTGGTTTATGAGGTGAGAGTTGTTATGGTAACTCCATCTGACCAACACATGAACATTTCTGTAAAAATCCCATTTATATGCATGTATATGAATCTCCTTGAATGTTTTCAAAAACTAGTTGAACTGGGTGGATGCAGTGGTATCTCTGGTTAAAAGTAATACTGTATTGTTGATGAAAAGATGACCATGACATTTCTGGAATGAGATGTATCCTTGGAATTAGGAGGTTCCAGAAGCATCCCCTGTCTGTTTATTGGCATATGGCCTGGATATTATACAAACTATATTACCAAGACACAAAATGACAGCCAAATGACATCCTAGTATTTACAAATGAACACATGATGACTATCACATTATTTGAAGTTTGAATTGCACAGGACAAAAGTGATACAATATTGGAAATGAGAACATTCTTTATCTAGCTAACAATTAGTACTAGTCCACAAAGACACATGCTCAGGAGATGCTGAGGCTATGGACATGATTTAGCTCTGTCCTAAGTACAGCAATGCAGCTACACTGTAATTCTATTGATTATGAATAGATGGTATAAAGTTAACAAATACAAAATAGAGAAAACAGGAATCTCCTATTATTCTGCATTCCCTGTCAAAGAGAATGATCTTCAGGAAAGAAAGAGTGGAGAATATAATTGTGTGGGGGGAATTGAAACTGAAATGTAAGTGAAGAGATTTTAAGAGAACACCCAGCTACTGAAAGTGAATGCATTTTTCTAGACCCAGATGAATTCTAAGATGGTGTGTAAACTGGTAGTTGAGAACCCTAAGCTACCACCAGCAATCATTTAACCAATGTGAGGAAAGAATAAACGCTCTCCTGTCTTTAATGGTTTCTGAAGATTCCCTATATGAAACTGAGTGTATATTCCTTTTCCTTTTATTCTTTTGTTTCTCAGGCTGGTTATGTGATTCAAGAATTTAAAGGCAACACTCCATGGAAAATAATGAACTGAGGAATCTTATGTCAATAAATATGAACCAGATTACAGTCATGGGGAATGGATGATGACAGGGTAACTCACAGGGAATTGATTGCAGGCCAAGAGTAATGTTGGTGTTACTTTTCTCTGCTATAATAGATTGTTCTGCCCCATATCTCTCCTTTTTATTTATTCTGTTTTATATTAATATATTTACTCCTATAACCACTTATCTTTACCTCAGCCTTGTTTGAAACTATATAGATTCTAGACATACTGAGAAAATGAACAAATCAGCTAATATTGAGTGAGTATTGTGCAGTTCTTAATACTGCAGTATTTGCAGCTAGGCAGAAGCAACAGATAAATACATTGGGAGCAATCACTGGCTGCTGAGCCTTTCCCATTGGAGAAGTTTGGTATCAGTGTCCTCACTGAAGAGTGCCTGTGAGGCTTCGTGAGCCTCCTCACCCCCGGGAACATGACTGATTTCAAATGACTGTAATTATATGTAAGAGGTGTAAGAGGTGCTCCTGAAGATTCTGCAATGTGAACCAATAAGATTTGCAATAGAGAGTGATATGGCAGAAAGCATAGAAAATTCAGGCGTAATACAATGGAAGCTCTAACCTAATCTATGTTAGCAGGCACATGATCTGATTTAGTAGAAGTGACATCATCCTGCTTAAGCTGTGAAGATGAGTAAAGAAACAATTGGTAAAATAAATAATGTATTTTGCATATAAAAGGAACAAGTACCTTTCAAGTTCTAGAGGCAAGATTCAGTTCTAGGAATGGACTAGAGCACAGATTGAGAAGGGGGGCTATATCATGATGATCATGAGTGAATGGTAGAAAGCCATGAAATTACCAAGGCAAAGTCTGTACTTTATTCTCTGAATAATGGAAGCAAATACAGATTCTTAGTGCTAGAGTGGAACATAATCAGGTTTTCTTTTTTTATTATTTTTAGAAAGACTTCTTAGGGTGGAAAATGGATGGGAGGGGCTCCATCTGGAGGCAGGAAGCTTGCTGAGAAAGCTGTCACCATGGTAAGATATTGGTGGCTTTCAGAGTAGGAATTCAGGGGGGAACATATCTATGAATTGTTTTCAAGGTCATAACTGGGATTTGTTGCATGAGGTAAATGATGAAGGGACAGTCATGGTAAATTTCTAGGCTTCCAGCATTCACTCACTGAGTTGAATAACTGGATCTCAGTAAGTCTGGATTTTCAAGAGTAGATAAACTCACTCTTCTGTTCAGGAGAGATCAGGCAATATTCTGTAAATGAATCCTTTTCATGCTTTTGTTTAAGTACTATATGTATATTATAATCCAAAATAAACATATGTATGAAAATATTTATTTTTGAAGTTTGAGTGATGCACTTCATAAACTCAGGTTTGAACACGTGGTCCTGTTTTCTTACTCATCTTCACAGCTTACGCAGGATGGTGTCACTTCTACTGAATCAGATCATGTGATAATGTAGATTAGGTTAAAGCTTTCATTGTATTATGCCTGAATTCTCTATGCTGTCTGGGAAGGTTGGAGTATCTGCTGGAGGTAGAGCCTTACTTACTATTGGACGTTCCTCATTCAGAGCCCAGTCCTTGCTCTCTAGGCTTTTTGACTGCAGGGTCATGTGATGAAATGGCCTCACACTACTACGCCATGTATTTCCCACCACGATAGAACTGCAAACGAAAACAAATAATTTGTTTGTATGTTGCTTTGGATATAACAAAAAAAAATCAAAACAATAGCAAACTTTTTCTACCTACTCCATGCCACCACACAAATTCTAAATTAATAACCCTTAAATGAATTAAATCCCATAGAGAAAACGTGTAGATTAGTGAGGCATCCTGAGGAATAATAGCATTAGATAGGGAATAATAATCCTACAGGATGACTAAAGGAGTCCAAGAAAATTCAGAGGGAGAAATAAAAATAATAGTGTGCTACAGCAATGAAGTGAAAAAGTCTTTTAAATATGAGTAACTTATTCATACTGAGAGATAGGGGAGTAATGTTCGTCATACTGAATGCACAGATGAGAATGTACAAAGTTTTCAAGCAGCTAGAACAAAACACCACTCCCAGAATAAAAATATTTAATATTATTAAATGCATAGTCCCATACTTAGGTTCAAATAGTCAACTAGAAAATTGTAGCATGGGATTTGGTGTGTTTATATGTGTTTTGTGCATGTGTTTGTTGTTGGTGATCCACCCAGAGATTTGTACAAGCTCAGCCTTACACATAATACATATGTATAATGCCATGAGAAATGCTGATAGTCCTTTTAGACAGTATTTGTTTAATCAAAATATACAAAAGACTTCAGAGTCAATGTGACCCACAGCACAAGGCTTACCTATAGTAACAGACATAGAATGGGAGAATCATGGAGGTATTGTTACTGAGTCTGGGCAGCTGAAAAGTTTAAGAGCTATCATTGTAAAAAGGAAATGCTATAAAAATACATGCTAAAGAAAAATCTAAGTTGGAGCAAATCTTATTTGGCAATTAAAATAATACTAATGGTACCAAAAATAATAAATTCCCTCAGTAAATCAGAGTATTTCCAAAGAAACTACTCCTTGACCAAGGACTACTCTTTGTATTGGAACTTTTGATCAGAAATATCAAAAGTTCCAGTAAAGAGTAGACTTTAGAATTATGGCTAATAGCAGACTATGTAGACATCAGATAGGGACCAGAACTGAGTGACCTGAAAGTTTCATACTAATTTTGCCATGTAGGGTTTAAACTTTCCTAATAAATTAAAAACATAAGTGCTCAAAGTAATGGCAGATGTATAGAAAGATGGTAGATGATAGACAGACTGAGAGAGAGATACATACATACATATATACATACATACATACACACACATAATAAAAAGATGATGATAAAGAGATAATAGTTAATTTATAGATGGATAGGTGTATGGTAGATAGAGACATAAAGATGCACATACACACATGAGGGAGGAGAGAGAATAAGAATGCATAAATTATAGACATATAGTTGTAGTACTGAGAAATACATTCAGATATATAGATGTGTTTAAACTATTAAATCTTAACATTTAGATATTATAAAACAAAATATAAGAAACTAGTGATAGTACCAAAACATAATTTGTTAATGTCATATTATCATCAGAATATGTATATATGTACATGTGTGTGTGTGTAAATATATTACAGTAATATTTAAAAATGTTTGGATCATGCTCAAGGCCTCAACTTTACAAAGAACCATAGGCAATTGAGGAAAGCTGGAAGTAGAAGAGGTTTCTTCCTGAGGGAAGAACACACTAATTGGTTGTTCAGTACCAAATAGTCAGTCATGAAAAGCAAATACAAGTAGCAGTTTATAGACTAAAAAGGTTATATTTAGTAATATATGTATACATACAAATATGCATACAATAATAATTAATTAAAGACAAGACCAGAAATTTGAAGGAGACTGGAGAAGAGTATTTGGGAGGTTATGAAAGGAAGAAAAGCATGGGAAAATGTAATTAAATTATAATCTCAAAGCTAAAAATGAACAAAAACGTAAATAAAAACTTTGCTTAGATACAGAATCATGTCAACAATACTTCATCCTGATTAAAATCTCAACATTTATCTAATCATTACTATGAAAATCTTTAGGAAAATTGGGATATAATTCTTTTAACTCAAAAAAAATGTTTGTATTAAAGCCAGAAAAACATTTATTAAAAATGATAAAAAAAACAATCTTTTTCAGTATTTCAGACAATTTTATAAAACCACCAAGAAATAATGGGTTAAAAAGGAAAAGAAATAAAATTTTAACCAATTGACAGAATTTGTACAAAGCAATCTGTTTCTTGTATGTGATGCCATTTATATTTGACAGTAATGAGATATTCTAGACTTGTTTCTCCTCTCAGCTGCCAGAAAATGGGAGGCTGTACCTATACTGGAACTTGCTTCAGAACATCTACCCACAACATTTTATTCCAGCCAAACTCCTATTGCCTTTTGATTCTGCCAGGAAATGAAGGAAAGATGCCTAAGATGAGTGTTTGAGTGCAGCTAAGCAAGGCTATGTGTTTTCTATGGCTCTTTGTCATTCAGGTCCAAAATAACTCACTACTCTTAAGCGAGGATAAGCTTTAAAAATTGGCCCTTTTCCCTCTACTTCAGGCTTTAGTGTCCCCAGCAGCCAAACCAAGCAAACAGCTATGTTTGAAAGAAACCTTAGAGCAGACAGCAGATCCCAGCCACAAAGGGTCCATTTGTGAAGGCATTGTCACCAAGACAGCTAGTGGTTCCTTACCATATGACTGAGCACAAAAGTCATAGGAGTCAAAGTAGTCCTGTTCAACATATATTTTTGGAAATATGTGCAAACATCTTCCAGTAAAGTTTATTATATGTAAGAAAATGGCTTAACATAAAATCCTGGCCATAATAAAGAAGAGGATCACATGGTAGTATGGTAATATGATAATAATTGTGTGTTATATCCATCTGTCTATCTCTCTGTCTATCTATATCATCTGTATCCATATCTCTCTCTCTCTCTCTCATATATATATATATATATATATATATATATATATGCATTACCTGTGCCTGACCCACAGGTCATTATTTCTATTCTATCCCCATTAAAAGGATGCACAGTACAGTAAGTTATAAGACACAGAGTATCATTTAGTATTAGGGGGAAAAAAAAGGTGTTTTAAAATGACATGGGAAGTGTGCCACAAATCATTGTCTTATAATAAATGTTGGTGTCATAAATGTATGTAGTTGTTACTTATGCACACATGAGAGAGAGAGAGAGAGAGAGAGAGAGAGAGAGAGAGAGAGAGAGAGAGAGAGAGAGAGAGAGAGAGAATGAGATGGAAGCGGGAAGACTAATTGGCAGGTTAGCAGTTGTCAGGGAAAACAGGAGTGAGAATGAGTAATGGGTAACTGGGGAGACGGCTATGGTCACAATGCTATGTGTACATGGGAAAAACTGAAAAATTAAAGATACTACAATACTCATTGTTACAATAATTATATAGAACATTGCTGAGAGACATTTGAACATGCAGTAAGAAAATGTATTATGTTTTACCTTGCCTGACTAGGCACATTCTGATTGGTCTAATAAAAAGCTGAATGACCAATAGCTAGGCAAGAGAAGATAGGCAGAATTTCCACAGAATATAGGAACTCTGCAAGGAATCTGAGGCACAGGGAATTGGTTAGTGAGACAGAAACTAGTCGGACATAAAGTACAGTGTATAGATAATGAGCCACATGGCAGAACATTGATTATTAAAAAAAATAATACGTTAATTTAAGTACTAGTATCTAGTTGGGAATAAGCCTAAGCTAAGGTCACACTTTAATAATTAGTAAAAAGTCTCCATGCCATTAATTTGGAGCTGGCAGGCTAGAGAAAGTCTGACTACAAGGAATTATCAAGAGCAAAAATTAAGGGGCTCCTTCTAGAAAAATCAAGTAGAATTTGAGCACCTCACTCATTAGGAATGATGACAGAAAGAACAGTCTTTCTGCCTGTTTTTCCTCAATTTGTTGCTGAAGTATCAAATGAGGTTGGTTGTATGTACATATGAGCAAAGTGAAATGAACTTAGTAGGGTGTATTCATTTGTGCATGTGTGTGTGCACACATGTGAGTGTGTGCGCATGTGCTTGTGTGTGTGTGCATGTGCACACGCCCATGTGTGTGTGTGAACAGATATATATACACACAGAGTTGGAGCGGGTAGGGAAGTGGGAGAGAATGATGTAGATGTAGCATTCATGTTTGACATCCTCAGAAAACAAATTATTACATAATTAAAGAATTTTAAATCATGATACAAAAGAATAATTTATTACTTCTCACCAAAAAATATGATCATAAATAAAAGATTAGATAGGTGCTAGCTATGATAAATAGATAATAGATATATTGATATACAAATAGGGTGGTCATTTAAGATTTAAATATATAGAGATTGGTGTAGTTGGAAAATCAACATTTTAAAGTATCATGGTAAAAAAAAAGCTGTATGAAGTGAGAACTGTTGGTAAGTGATTAATCTACAAAGTGGGATTTTTAAAAACAAATTGGGATTTTTTTTTAAAACTTTAGTTTGAGTTGTAAAATTTTCTAGGAACAGGGCATAAAGTGATATACAGATTCTACAAGCAGGTTGCTGGTTAGCAGCTGAACATTAAGAAATCGGATAGCATATTGACTGTCATCACAGTGAACATCAGCAATGAGGACCAGCAGATGACATGTGTCTCCAGATAGGCTAACTCACTAAAAGCATGCTGTCACTATGGAGCTCCTCAAGCACTGACCAAATCAAAGGAAAAACAGTATATTTGCAAAGGGAGAGACCTCGATGACTAACAATGTTTGTTAGGAGGTAAAAGCAGGACTATGGATGTAGATTTTTAAGAGAACAGCCTGAGCTAAATAAATAGTGTGTTCTAGTCCACTCTGGACTATAGTGGGAGGTCCTGTCTCAGAACAACAAAGTTAATCTCAAAAAGGCAATGTAAATCTTTAATTTAAAATTAAAAAGAACTGGGAAGTGTTACAACTAAGTACAACAATTAATCCAATACTGAAATCCATGGGGGCGATACACAATTAACACAGGTGAGACAGGAATAGAACCACATATCATTTGGGAGTGTTCCATAAAGAGTGATGGATTTAGGAGATCATGCAAGAATAATCCTGTTCCAAAGAAATGTACACTAAAGTTCTTAGAGACAATGTTTCTCAAATAACTCAGAAAATGACTCCTCTTCCTCCCTTCCCCCTCTCTCTCTCACACACACATACACACAAAAGCACACATCAAAGCAAATGAAAAATGCTGTCCATAACATCTTGGGTAAAAGATCCTTGTGCATTCTTAGTACTGCTGCTACCAGTATCATTGTACTACAATTTTGGCATTTTTTTCTTAACAATGAAATTATTCATAAACGAAAATGCTTTCTTGAAAGCCCTATCGAAGAATTTCAAGTATTAGGAAATATAGAATGTCCTTTTGTACTCTTTGAAAATATATTCTATTTGGGGTTGGGGCACTCACAAACATGTACCAATTAGCATTTTCAGGGATCATGACATAATTTCAATAAAATAATTACATCTTACCTCTTTGAATATAGACTGCTTTTACTGTTCTATGCTTCCAAATAAAATGCAGAAAACTGATGCTGGTAGCTTAAATTAGTGTCTTTGTTAAGGGGTTTTACAGTCAGTCTGCTTGAATCTTATACCAGAAGTTCCTCACACAATATAAATCAGAAAAATCCCCCATCCCTATAATGGTCTCCAGAGCTCAGTATTTATCTGATGTTTAATAATTTACCTCAGAGCAGAAATATTGCGAATCTCTGAACTGTAAGAAAACACAAACCTGAAGGACGAAGGGCAGGAAACAGCACAAAATAACTCATGTATTAAGTTGCAAGGATGAACTTCAACCCTCATTCAGCAGAAAGACTTTATTCTGAAGAATTCACGTTACTATGGCAACATGAAATGGAAATCCATGTGTGCAAGACAACAATAAGGGATTCAAGTCTTACAAGAGGAGAGTGATGAAAATGTGTGTGTGTGTGTGTGTGCGCGCGCGCACACACACACACACACACACACACTGCACACACAGTGCCATCTCTACAGGAAAGGAACAGGAAGAAAACTGTGAGGAGGCTAAATCCTAAGACCTTAGGCCTGAAATTCTTGCGGAATATAAAGAACCAGTACAGCCAGGAGATCCATGGCGTCTTGTGTGCCTGTTTATACATGGTGAGAGGCCTCGATCCGCCCTTCATCTGAGTGCTGATACAGTCAGATGGCATAGCTTGAGGTGATGAAAGCAAGTGATTTGCTCCTTGAGATTGCCAGTCACTCATGCCATGCCCCGATGCTGTCAGTATCTTCCGCCTCAGACATTTGGTGTGCCTGGGCACACCACGGTGCCAGTGTCAATCACTCAGCCCAGCTAGGCCGATGGCTTGGGTATTCATTTGACTAAAGATGTATCTCTTGTCCTCCCCAAATCATAATTTCCTTGTGGGAAGTTTCTTCTCCATCCCATGGTGTTTGAGTGGAATGAGAAATCTATTAGAATGGAGTGATTTCTAATTTCTTTTGGGAGGATTTTCCCCTTTCTGGGTCCACTGCAATCAGTAATAAGTGGGCCCAAGTTTAGGCCAAACAGTGCTGCTTTCTAATGATTTTGAACCATAAAGTTTAAATATAAGCCAGGCTGTGAGACAATAAAGAAAAAAGTAAAGCAAATTGGCTTAATTAATCAGGCAGTACTTCCTGTCTCAATCTTAAGAGCATATTCTGTTCACCCAAACTCTGTGATCTTGGCTTCACATCACAGTCTCCCAGCACACACTACCTTTCAGATTCAGACTTAGTTTTGTTGTTTGCAATTAAAGAAAACTATACTGCAAAATTAATCACTAACCAGTATGAACATGAAAACACACACATACACACACACACACACACACACACATATACATGATTCAGATCCAAACAGACACTACTAGCTTTTGTTTTTGTTGTTGTTTACTTGAAGAAACACTTGTTCTTGACAATATGCATAGAGTGAATAAATTTGGAGCATCCAGTCCTAAATGGGATGTTTTCATCAAACTACTACCCTCAAGATTCAGGAGTCTATGTGGAATGGGAGGCAGAACGATTGTAAGATAGAGGTGATGGGTGGCACCAAGGAAACAATGTCTTTCAGACACAACAGGATTGATACACACATGAACTCCCAGTGACTGTGGCAGCATGCATAAGACCTGAACAAGGTCAAGTCAGACAGGGTCCCTTCATAGAGGGGGAAGGAACATGTGGTCCCAGTCCTAACCAAGAAGCGATTTGCAATTGATGCCCACAGACAAAGGGAAAGATCGTTTTTTTTTTTCCAGTGAATTTTCCCTGGGTATATCAACCACACTCTGTGGCAGTCCCAGTGCCCAGGAATAGCTCAACAACGCAAAGCAAATTTAGTGGTTTTATTGTGGAATTCTTTGGGTTCATTTGGATTTGTTTGCCTTTTTTTGTCTTGTTGGTTTTTGTTTATGATGATTTTTATTTTTGTGAGAATTATTTCTTTGAAAGAGAGGGAGAAAACAAAGTTTGATGAGTAGGGAGCTTGGAGAGGATAGGTAAGGAGTTGTGAAGGAGGAAAACATGTTCAAAATATATTGTATATCAATACTGTGAAGGAAAACAATTTAATGGGTAGAATAATTTAGATACTTGACAAAAAATTACCTATATCCACTTTTCCCTTACTTTTTGTTATACTGGCTTCCACTCACTGTTAAAAAATGCATACATGCTCAATCTTCCTAGTCCCACATGTAGAGACAGAGGACCTGAACAAGCAGGAGTTAATGGGCCCCCAGATGGATAGCTGGGAATCCAGCATGGGACTGACTCAGACCCCCTGAACAAGAGTCTCACCTAGAAATACTGAGCAGCCTAAGTGACCTCAGACAGTGGGACCAGGTGTATCCCTGGTGCACAAAAGGACTTTGGGAGCATATCCCCCATGGAGGGATACTCAGTTAACATAGAGACAGGAGAGAAGTCCTAGTCACTACTCCAAATGGCTTGACGGATTTAGATGACACCTCCTGGAGGGCATCACCCTACATGAGGAGTGGGGGAGTGGAAGGGGAAGTGGTCGGGGGGGCATGAGAGGATGGGAGAAAGGGAAGGAGGGAGGGTGAGGGAACTAGGATTGATATGTAAAATAAATATAAAAAATACATTAATAAAAGTGCTTACATGCATATATACAATCTATTATCACACATGTCCAGATACATATGCACATATATTTAATATATGTATATGTATTTATGTCCTTTCTAGAACTTTACATGGATTGACAAACAAAAACTCTGTGTGAATTTATAAGTATACATTCTATTACATATAATATAGTTTATGATGTGTAAATACAAACTAATATGTAATTATAGGATAACCAATCCAATTCATGATCTACTGCTATTGTCCTTCTTTCTACAGACCCTAGAGATAAAGATATTTTCTAATGTTTTGAAGGTCTGACTGCTGATTTTGGACTGGAAGAAACTAGCTGGTTCCAGAGTTTAGTTTTGTATTTATGAGCTACTCCTTAAGTCTGGCATCTGTCTTCTTTGGAATTGGAAACCTAGCACTCAGACTCAAATCTAGAGCCTCTCAAATGTCCAGCAATGCTATCACTGAGTTATGACCCCAGATCTGCCATCTAGCTTTCCAGTGGTTAAAGATCTTGACGAAGAACTTAAGATGTTTTTCTACAGTGATGATTAATTCAATATGTGGTTCTGGAAAACTGCAGTTTGGAGAAGTCACAAAAGCGGCATAGCCTTAATCTCAAATTAAGAAACCAAAACAGCACATCATAGTCAGAAAAGAAGGGACAAGTCAGAAAAGAAGCTCCCATCTTTGTGACCTGGCTTGTGATTTTCTCTCAGCCATTGCTAGAATTGTCATGCATGATGACTTCTATATGCCAGAAAGTCATCTGGTATACCAGTCTTATCCTTCCTTGGTACTGGTAATATTTTACTCTCTTAGTAATGCCATCCCTTTCAAGTTTCTAATTCATGCATCACCTCCAGCCCACTGCCTACCTGTAACCACCTTGTCACAGGGCACCTCTCAAATGCTCCTCACTTCATTGCCCCTTCAACTCAAATAGGTATCTGGCCTTAATCTCAACCTAAATTATTTGTGCATTTGGGCACACTGCCCTTCTAACCATAATGAGGACTGTGCTTGGCCATTATTCATTCTCTTTTCCTTGATCAATAAAGACATTCTCACAGCTGCTACCTAATCGCCCTCCTTCCCACTTCTCAGCAAATGTCTTTTGCTACTGAATCATTTTCAGCTGCACAAATGCCTCCAACTTAAAATCAAAACCAGACTAGAACATATTCTACCATGCAATACCGCTCCTTTTCCTCTTCCTCCACTCCAAGGCAAACTCTGAAAGACCTCTTTTCTGCACAGTTACCCTCTCAGCTGTCTTCAGATCCTTTCCTCGGGTTTTCTTCCTTTTTCTCCCCTATGCTCCTCTGGAACTCTTACTGAGGATAGAAGAAAATTCATTGTGTTTCCAAATCATTTTCCACGTCTATCTTGATTTATCAAATCATACACTCTCCTGCTTTCATTGATTCATTCTATTCATTTCCCCAGGAACACATTCTCCTACTTTTCTTTCATACAATGGTCTCTTCCTCTTAACCCTCTCTGGCTTGTTCCTGATTCCATTTTATTTTTAATTTTGGAGTCCTCCAATGTGCAGTTCTATATATTGTCTTTCATAAGCCATATGCTGAGACCATCGAAATTGTGCCTTTAGCCAAGACTTTCCCTTGACCCCCACATTCATTTTAACACCCATTTCTATAGTCTTCATAGATAATTCATATTGTCAGTAATAAATATTTTTATCTCAGCTCTCCACAAATTGCTTTTTTTCTGTTTTTGATCAATGATAAAATCACTGATATATTTTCAGAGGATAAATACTACTGGTCTTTTTCTATCCTACACCAAGTCCATCTAATTTTTACCACTCTTTAATGTTTCAATAATTATAAGCATAGTTTGATCTTTGGCAATTGTAATGGTCTTCTAACTCCACATGTCACTGGTACACTATATAAAAGCCTGATTGATTCTCCCAATACAAAATACCAATATTGTTCCCATCAAAAATCCTGCATCTCATCAAATGCAGAATAAAGTACAAAATCTTTCTGAGGCCCGTAGAGATTTTTATCACTCTCATATCTTCTGTCTCCCTTTGTCTCTTCGCCCCAGGCCACACCATACTATTCATGCTATACTATTCACAATGCTCTTTTTTCTTTCTTAAGCTTTTCCCTTCTTATGTTCTGTATCAATAAGAAAACTATTTGTGTGGGTGGATGTTCATCAGAGAATGTATGATGCCTTTGGAGTAGGACATATGAGCTATAGTATTTTGATTATTGCCATTGTCTTTCATATCTATTGATGTGATAAAACACTGTGACCAAGGCAACCTGTAGAGGAAAGGTTTATTTTGGGCTTAAAATGTCAAGGGATTAGAGTCCATAAGGACCATGGCAGGGAGCAGGGCTGCAGACAGGCAGTCATGGTGCTTGAATTATGGCTGAGACCTCACATCTTAAGGACAGTAATCAACATGGGGCAAAGGAAATGCTAACTGGGAATGGCATGGACTTTTGAAACCTCAAAGCCCATCCTCAGTGATTAACCCCTCAAACAATGTCATATCTCCTATTCCTTCCCAAACATTTCCACCAAGTTAGGACCATTAGAGAAATATACAAGTTTATGGGGTGCTTTCTCACTCAAACCACCTCAGTTATCATCTTAAAAAATAATTACATTAAAAGTAAAAATAGGGCTTTGGTGTTTTTTTAGGACTTTTCACTTTGTATTAAGTAGTAGGAACACTAAAATGATGGCCTCATCTTTATCCTATGAGACGTCAGAAGATGTATAAATACTATTACCTCTTAGTGCCTTTTATTATTATGCCTGAAACACAATTTGTTCATTACTCTACACTTCTCCTTCCATCCTGCACTTTTTTTCCCACTATAAACACAAAGTTCCACAGTGATAGAAAAGACTCATCAATGCAGTATACCATGACTAGACTGCATGAATGGTATAGTGTGGAACTCAGAACAATAAAGTCTGGTAAGTGAGTAGAAGCCTTTGTAGAAGAAAACTTCAAGTTCAGCATAAACAGAAACTCATAATGTAAAATGGGTGATAATGTGTGTTTTGATACAGTGGGAAGACTGCTTGACCACTGTCATGGTGGTAGCAAGAGTGGGATGCAAGGAGAAGTGACATCTCCCTGACTTCCAAGGGCAAGCCTGTAACTTACACGTCACCAGTGGTAACCTTAAGGCCCAATGACACATGAAAGTGGATAGAGGTTCTTGTGTTCATAGGCTTGCTGATTGCCCATTGCTGCTGACTTTGGATTAGCAAGGCTGAACAATACTGTACACTAGTGGCCCAGGTTGAACTCAGGCATGCTTCCCATGCCATCATTCCTGGGCTTAGTCAGAAGGTGCATTATTTAGAGGTAAATGCTGTTCTCGGGCAGGGCCTCATAGTAAAGGACCGTGAGGGAATTTGTGATGCCCCTTGAGCACTGGACTCAGAACTGCCTGGCTTAGTCTCTTTTTTTTTTGTTGCCACACCTATTACTACAATTTGTCCAATCAAATCTAACACAGGTTAAAATAGCTCAAGCTTTGCTACAAGCCAGACAAAAGAACCAGAAAACTAGATGAAGCAGGACTGGGATAGACCAGAATGCAACAGGCTAATGGCAAATACTTGTAGCAGTGGTGAGTATGAGGGTAAGATTCTTGGCTAATGCAGCTGCCATGGCTAAAAAACAAACAGATTTGAAAAGAAAATTATAGCATAGCATAGCAAGGCAGGACCACAGGCTGGGTCACAATCTGGATGGATGAAAAGGAAGAATAAACTCAAGATGGCACCATGGACCTGTTGTGGGAAAATTGAAAGAGAAATATGGGAGGAGGATGAGTGGGGCTTTTAGACATAAGTAAGCCATATTCCTTCTTGAGCCAAACAAGGCTGCCTGAGATGACTTGCATTTGACACATGGCCAACAGCATGGTAACAGCACCTCAGACATTTTGAGCTGGGAGTAGCTCATGTGCTCCTGGAGCCCCATGCCTGAACATCCTCACCACCACACTTTCACTCTGACATTCGGCTCTATCACCAACTTGTGTTGTGTCTTTCTTGACTATGACCATGTGTCTCCAGGACTCAGATATAGATTCTAACCTTTCCCTTGGAGTCACAAGACAAAGCCTGCTGCAGCTTGTCCTGAATAAACCAACTATGGCCTCACTACATTTAGTAACTACCAGTTGCAAAGTTTTCCATTTATTTTAATTAATTCATCTTTTCATTTTTGACTTAGCTGTTTCAAAAAAATGGCTGGGTGTGGGAAAAAAGTTCAAAGATTGATCAATCAAATATTTGGTATTTAAAATGAAAAAAAAAATGTAATCTCTACAGATAACACTGTGAGTACTGAAAACAATTTTAAGGACAGAGAAAAAAAAAGAGAGAGAGATTTGCTAAGATCGCTCCCAATCACCAGGAAAAAGAAGAGAGTCGGCAAAGGGAATAGGAAACCACCTAGAAGACAGGTTTATTTTTAGTGTGTCTTTCTACAGAAGGAAATGAGGACATTTTTTTTATAACAAAGGCCATTTTATAAGAGATTGGATTGTGTCCTTTCTGAAGTTATAGAATCACTTGAGAAAATAAAGTGTTGGAAGTCACCGACAAAAAGTATAATACTTGGTGAAGATTTCTAATAAAATGTGGAAAAAGTAAGGATACATATCCTAAAAGGTTTTTTGACAAATGCTCTGAGGAAATCCAATTTAAGCCACCCACACTAGAGCACTGGTGTTTGTATATGCTGATATGCTGAGTTTGGATTACTTTCTTGAAAACTGAGTGTAGGAGTTCAAATATGTATACTTCCAAACACATTATAATGTTTTAAAAATAAGTTTAGCTATTTTTTAAGCATTACCCAAGCAGTGCTTTCGTGTGGGTGATTAACATAGTGAAAGGTCACATGACCTGCTATAACCAACATTTGGCTTTGTTAACTGAGTGATGTTCTGCTTTCCCAGAGTGTCATTGTTACTGATCATTTTACAGTGTTGTTTTGTTTTTCTCCATCCTGTTAACTGATGGAAGAGATGGCGTGATTTGACAGGTACATCAAAAGCAGAAAAGAAGAGTGTTTGTGGCAATCACAGCACTCAGGATAGAGGCCAAGACAGGATGAGAGAGAGTTCCAGACCAGCCTGCAGTATGTAGTGTGATCTTTCGAAAATCAAAACGCAAACCAAAGAACCAAACAAATATAACTTCTTGTGAATTTCTAGTATTTCTGAGCATCTCAGGTGGAGGTCTTAGTTAGTGTTGTGGGGATGCGAGATAAAATCCCTTCATAAGAACCCATTTGATAGCTGGTTCTTGGGCATGCCTACTATAGATGAAAGGGCAGACAATAACATAGCTGACTACAGAGTGATGTGGAACTCAATAGACTGAACTTCCTACTTAAAGAAGGGCTGGAAGGATGCTCAGAAGTCAAGTGCCAGCTGAAAATCATATTTACCCGGACACATGAAGATGTACATTTTTCTAATTGTGACTCACAGTTGATAGCACCATGATCTTCCGTTTCCCATAAACCTTTGCAACTCCTGTAGATCATTCTTGATATACTGAACTGTTGATCAGTGAGTTCCTAAGGATCTACCTGTTTCTGCCTTCTTCAGGCTGGTAATGAAGTACAGTGTTCTGTGTATGTATTCTAGAATCCAACTAGGCCATCATGCTTAATAGTTAAACACTTTATTGATTTACATAACTCCTCAATTCCTCTTTCTGCTCTTTCTTTCTTTTTCTGTCTTCCTTTTTCTATCTCTTTTTCTATCGATAAGTCTGACTTATCGATTTTATAAATGTTCTCAAATAAACACATATTGACAACACTAACTTTTTATGCTTCTCTCTTTTTGTATTTCTTTGACTATATATGACCTTAATGAACTCTTATTCCATTGCTTTGTTTTAATTTGCCTACTTTCTCTAGTAATTAAACCAGGGAATTAAACATAGGGGGTGAGGTTCTTTCCTTCCAATGGGCATCTGAATTTAGGTAACAAAGTCCCTCTACACCAGAAAAAATGTTAATTTATCTTGAGCTTTTATTTTCCTTTAATACAAAATATTTTAAAACATATATTTATCTATTAATTTATTTAATTTTGGTGTTGCTGGGTGGTGAGTGTTTACAAGTCATAATGTGCTTTTGGGGATCAGAGGGCAGCTTTGGAAGTTTAGCTCATGGAGATTGTCTTACTTAGAGATTTTATTACTGTGACAAGACACCGTGACCACAGCAACTCTTATACAGAAAACATTTAATTAAGGTCGCTCACTTAGAGCTTCAGAGATTTAATACATTATCATCATGATGGGGAACATGGCAGCATGCAGCAGAAGTGGTGCTGCCTACATCTTGATCAGAAGTTGACTGACTGTCACACTGAGGTAAGCTTGAGCAAGACATCTCAAAGCCTAACCCCAAAGCAACACACTTCCTCCAGTGACACACAACCTAATGGTGCTACTTAATTTGTGGGCCGTTTTCTTTCAAATCACCACAGAGATCAAACTCAGGCCATTAGACAACTATACATACCTTACCCATTAATCCATCTTGCAGGCCCTCTTTCAAAACGTTTTTTAATCTGTATTTTCTCTGTTGATGTAATGATCTTGTTAAAGCCCTATTATCTTCATTCCATGTATAAATGGAAAATAACCTAAGCTATTTGTGTTATAATTTGGATTTACAATTTTCTTCTTATACTTCATTTTTCATTCATTCTTAATTTCTGTCCTTTAGTTCACAAATAGTACAGTTACTTTAGGTGATGAATTCTTTTATCTATGTGTTATTCTTTGCTCTGAAATCTACCTTGTCATATTTTACTTTAGTGGTTCTGCTATTTTTTCATTACAATTTAGCATTTTGAATTCATTTCCCTACAATCTTTAAAAAAGAAAGAAGACCCATTAGTTTGTATCCTTACTAATAAAGTTTAAATATTTGATTTTATTAAATAACAAATAATTGGAAGTGTTTCTTATAATTATTTAATTTGACTCCTTGTCCTTTATTAAGAGTACTATGTTATTCACACTGAGTGTGATTACAAACACAGTTAGGGTTAAATCTGTACTTTGTTTCCCATTTACACTGTTTCTTTCCCTTTTATATCCTCCTCATCTTCAACCACTTCCTCCTCTTTTACCTTTTTTGATGCAATTAATTGCGATTCATGATTCTGTGGTACTATCCTCAAAGAAGGAGCAATAGGGTACATTGTGTGCTTGTGGGTGTGGATGTGTATTTGTATGTATGGATTCAGAGAAAAAAGAGATTCCAGAATTGGTGCATGCAACTATGAAGGCACAAATCCAAAATCTGCAGAGAATTAGGAGTCTGGAGACACAGGGAAAAGTAGCCACAAGTCATAAGTCAGCCTTATGATAGAATTCTGTCTTCCTCAAGAGAGTTAATCTATTTATGAAAGTCTCTACTGTTGAGAGAATGCTGGCCCACATTGTGGAGGGCAGTCTACTTAATTCAAATACTGTTTTAAATGTCAATATCATCTAAAAACTCAAAATAACACCACAGAAGTAGATAGAATAATATTGGTCTAAAAGATATGTACTAGTCAGGTTTTCACATAAAATTAACCACCACAAAATGCTTTTAATTTTTTTGTCTGTTGCCTTGTTAGCAATGTTTTACTTTAGGTTCATAATTAGCATTTTTATCTTTGACAGCCTATCTTCAATAATACTGTGTCATGTCTCTTATGCCATCAGTCATTCACAGAGGTTACTTTTATGACTTACCTTCTCACCCTGAGACTAGTATTGTCAGATATTTATTTTGCATTTGTTAAAATATGTATTTATTATATAATTTCTCTAAAAATATTCAATTATCTTGGAAAGCGTTTTAAATAAGGAAAGAGTCTCATTTGGCACCTCAATGAACATTCTTCACTCCTTTTTCAGACATTCAAATTTCTGTCTAGCATGTTTTCTCTTTTCTATAACTCCCTTCTACATTTGCTAATGCAGCTCTCTACCAATAAATTTCTTCATCTTTGTGACTTTGGAAATGATTCTATTTCATTTTGATTTGTAAATTACTTTTTACACTTACTTATTTGTGTGGATATGCATTTGTCTATTTGTGTATGCTTAACAATTTCTTGTACAATTCAAGTCACAAGCTCAAACAGCAAGTTTTAAAAACTAATATTTTAATTCAGTACAATTCAAACATTTAACAATTTGCTAAATGCTCAAGAATGATGGAGAAAAATACAATTTTTGTCTATAATTAAATTTTATGTTTCTATATGAGCAGACAACTTGACCTGGCAAGATGGCTGAGCAGGCAAATGCCTTTGTCTGATGGCCTCAATTGGATTTGCGAAACCCAAATGTTTGAAGGAGAAAAACTGACCCCATTGAGTTGTATTCTTATTTCCACAAAAGCATGCCTACATACATATACTGAAGAATGGACTAACATTTTAAGACTAGAATAAAATTTTCATATTAAATAAAAACATAACTGAGGTGTTTCAAGGACTCTGGTTCTTAACACTCTGTGCCATGATGTTGTGCACAGCACACAACATGCATGTTGCATGTTCAGAACCAATACTTCATTAAAGTCACTCAATGTTCTACAGGTGAGAACATCTCAGATTCATCACACATTTGATTCTGAATTAGTTTTTGATCATTGCACATTTAGAAACCTTTTACTTGTGTGTTGTTTTAACTTTGGCTCAGGGGCTGCACATTAATCTGTTATTATTTCAAGCGGCATCTGCAACTCCAGAGTTAAGAGGCCTGCTTCTCTGGAAGCAGCTTGGCTGCCGAGGCCACAGCCTAGTGAGAATTCTGTTCCTCCAGGCACTGGCCCTGTAGCTTGCTGCTAAAGGCTGCTTCTACTAAATTTTGTTCTGTTTATAAGTAAGACTCGAGATTCAAAGGATGGGATGAAAACCTTTCAGCTCAGAGATGCTGAGTAGCAACTAGCTAACCCTCAATCCTTGTGTCTCTGAAAAAAGAGCATCTTCAAGTCCACCAAAGCAAAAAAAGCCATGCCTTCGAAATCCCTCCCTGCTACTTTCTTTGTCTCTCTCTTCCAGATGCCCCCAGATGCTGTATGATTACATTCTGTCAACTACTTGCTGCCTCAGCCTCCTGACCCAAGGTTAATTCTATTTAATTGATGCAAATGCAAATGTAGAGTTCCCAGTGTGATTAAATATTCCTCAACACAGGTTCTGACTGTTCTGTGAGTCCCACAGTGTGGTGCCCTGAGGTATCATGACTCACAGTCTAAGATGCTGACCTATTCCATGTTCTGTGAATCAAGAGATTTCCAGTTTGTCTGAAAAATGATCTTTTCCCCACTCCCCACTGTCTCTCTATGTCTCTCTTAGTCTCTGTCTCTCTTAGTCTCTGTCTCTCTCTCCATCTGTCTTTCTCTCATCAGCTCAGTTTTATTAATATTTTATTTCTTAGTTTTGGGGAAAAAAGGCATAAACTCAAAACTCCTGTAAGTCTATCTACATAATTGACTTCTAATCCCCTGTAAAACGTCAGTAGGAAGTTTCTAGATATTAAAATATGGCTATAGATCCTGAAGTCACTTTCTAGAGAAGTTAAGGGGAGTAAGAGTAAAACTTTTATATAGTAGGGTATAAACATTTCTAATTCATATTTTAAAATTGTAATTGAAAATAGCAATTATACATACTTACGTTGTTTACTTAATATGCTGTGCATTGTTAAAAATCAAGGTGAAATTGTTTATTTCTTTAGTTGTCTTAATCCAAACCATTATTTAGCTCCTTAAAAATGGGTAATGAAGGATTAGGACTCTAGGTCAGTGGTAGAGCATTTGCCTGGCATGCACTGTGCTGCAAGGTTGCATTGTCTGAGCCCTTAACTGAGGAAACTCAATTTCTCAGACTCTCACACGGCTGCTGGGCTCAGAAGAAACTTGTTCTGGATAACTTACAGGACCACTGCAAGACTGTGGTTCTTTTCTGGCTGAAGAAGACATCAATTCCTACAGAACAGCGGTTATACAGTACTGTCATAACATGAAAGTCCATTTAGCCACATTTGGGCCAAGAAAGAGAGAAGATTAAGTTACACTGCTCTGGTATCCTGATTTTGGAAGCACTATTCTATCCCATGGGAGGGGAACACTCAATCCAGCTTCGTACTCAGGAATAGGAAAAAAAAGATGTGAAAACCAGAGGAAGGAGGTCAGGTTGATGGATCAGAGTAGGGGCTGCACACCATAGACAAAGGGTTGTTATTTCCTAGAAATAGTAGAATTCTATAAGCAATTTCAAGTGCCATATCCTTTCAAGAATTTACATTTTTTTGTAATTTTCAGAATTTTTCTGTTTAATTGCTTGATTTGATTTTTTTTATTTGATTCTTATGTTGAAATGGGGGTAATAGAGTAAGAATCATGGAGAGAGATTGTAAAATACTGCTCGTGGGTAAATAAGTAAGCAATGTGCCCGTCTTTAATCTTTCTTTTAACTTCAAAATCAGAACCCTGAACATGAGCTAGGAAAGATGGGATTGGCTTTCTAATGGTCTTATCATCATGTGTAGGGGCAGGTGCTTTATAAGAGGGACAGATAGAACATATGGAAATCAATGTTAAAATTTCAGATGTCTTTTGCAAAATTACCTTACTTTTAAAGTATCAATGAACATGTTTTTCTCTTCAGATTGTATGTATTTCTTTTGCCTTTTTAAACTAGCAATGAAGCAATCTAAGGTAAATTCAGTCATAATATATTCTTTAGTAAAATACTGATACTGTATAATAAAGAATGAGGTATCTATAAAATAAAAATGGCAAAAATGAAGTTAAACATCTATTTCCCCATAAATTTCAAAGCTTATATAAAAACTATGAACTATGTGAATAGCTGCCTTCAATCTAAAATAAATTTGTGGAGAATACTTAGACATTTAAATAAAATAGCTTAAAATGATGTGAATAGCTTTTTCTATTTATCTTATCACAAAGATACTTCAGTCTAGAAGGCAAAATTTCATTTTCTATCTTTTCTCTATGAAATGTAGATTCATATCTAAAGGCCAAAGTACGACACTAAAGAAATGTAATAAGATTTCATATAAACCTTGATTACCTTCCACCTAAAAAATAGAAATGCAAGTACTCCCAAATTGGTGCTAGAAATAAAAACTAGTGAAAAACTCAAATGGTTCTAAAATCTTCTACCTAAGGAGAAATTATCCTAATCACAAAATTCCAAGGACACAAATGTCATATATAAGAAAATTCTATTTTTCTAAAGGGTATAATAGTTCTCTTGGTTAGGCAGGAAGCCATGTTTGGGAACATGTATTACCATACTAAATTACGTGTACTATAATACCTTGAAACATAACTTGTCCTATCTTTGTTTTTGTTAATTACTTGCTATCTATTGACTTTAAGGACTTTAAGGTGTAAGATTTGTTAGTTTCTCTCCAATTCAGTTATTTTAGAGAGTAAGTCATGGAGACAGTTATTCACCATGTGGAATTTGCACCCATTTCTGAAGCTGCACTTGATTAACTTGGCCAGATTTTTCACACATGTACACACACATGTGCACAAGTATGCATTCGTGCACATGTGTGTGTACACACATGAATAAATACATGCACATATATTTGCCAATATATTATGCAAACTATTTCCATGACTGGCAAGACTAAATGAAAGTATCAGAAAAGTGAAATTAGAATGGTCTTACTTTGCCTTCCTCCAATGTTATCTCTGCCTTTTCTACCTATTCTAAACCAAACAAAGCAAGAGAGGGAGGCACAAAAACAAAAGGTCTTAGCACATTGCTTGGATTCCTGTTTTCAGTTTTCAGATTCTCTCATACTGTACTCACACCGTAGCTAATCCCAGGATTGGAAAACAATGGGATTGGTTCATACTGTAGATGATACTCCAGCATAGAATGAATCCTTCTCTGGGAGTGTTAAAGTGACAGACATCAGTAGGAACAGTTACATAACTCTGGTATTCTGACTGGGTCTGACTTTCTTACAATGGAAAGTGTAAGACTTTCCATATGTGGGACTATGGCAGTAGCCGCCACTCCCTGTTAGCCATAAAATCACAAAAGAAATAAGGGGTACCAAAGTGCACTTTGCTGCCCAACTGTGACTTTCCTGGATTAAGTCATCTAACGTTATTTTGATTTATGATGAGTTCAACAGGACATATACCACTATAATCTAGGGGCACCAGGAATCTGTGTAGGATGTCAAATGATTAGATTTAACCTTAAAGTTCTAATGATTTTAAGGACTATGACAAGAATTTTTGTTGAACATTCAGATTAAAAATTCATTGCAATAGTAATTTAAAATAAATCTCTTGTTTGAGGATTGAGTAACTACATATGTCTATAGACACTTTCTAACTCATGCTGTATTTTGGGCATAGAGTTTACATCCGTTTTGATACCAAAATGTATCTTGCTTGTGGATTAATATTCATAGTTTTAAATACTGGTTGCTAACTCTTAAATTGTACCTTGTCTGTATATAGGAAAATTATATTTTTTACAGATTCAGAAATTTCCTCTTGGAACTATTGATAAGCTCCAATAAAAACAGAACTTTTAATTTTGGGGAAGTAATTGCAAGTTATTTTCTCATTTTCATTCTCATATTCCAAAAGAGCTGATACTCATCACTTCTGAGAACATGCATTCTGTAATAGGTATAAAATGATAGATATGCAGAACAATGGATAGATAGATGATGGATAAATGGAAATAAATTCTGTTATAAGATCAAAATTAACTTGAGTCTGTACCAAGGTGGCTAACATTTGGTCCTTGATAATTAGAATGAAAAACTTGCCAGCTTTCCAAAATTTAGTTTCCTTCTAGTCTGGTACAGTTTTTATGTATTATAAGACGCAGCATTTATAAATACTTCATGCATAAGAATTTTTATGTTGTTAATTTAGTGATTTATGACAAATTCATCTTTAATATTTCTAACAAATGCTGTGCTCCAGTTTTGGCTAGTTACCTGATACATTCTGCTTCCAGCACTTTATGAATTGAGGTAATTATTAAAATTACATGAAAGTAATTCTAGCTTCAGGTTAAATAGAAAAGAAAAAATTTGATCTGTTTAATTACCACCAAATATTTGAACTAAAATACACCAAAAATCTATCATTACCATAATGTGACTTAAATATTTTTATGTAGAATATGAGAAGGTCAAAAGTAAAATGAAGCTACCCAGAAAGTGTCATGGGTCTAAATAGACTTTCAGAGCCACACAGCAACAGACTGGGACATGGGCAGCATGACAGGGCAGAGAGCAACAGGGCAGGGCAGGGGCAGCATGGTGGAGCAAGGGCAGCATGGCAGGGTAAGAGCTGTGTAAGTTCTAGGTCTGCCTGTTCTAGACTCACCAAGGCTGCATGATGAGACATCGTTAAAAAGAATCAATAAATAAATATTAGAGTGAGAAAATAAGACAGACTACAAAATGAGATAAACAACATACAACCTCAATACGTAGTAAACAATTACTTAAAAAAATAAAGCTTTATTGATGAATTAATACTATATATAATATGCTAAACAACTAGAAAATGTGTGTTTTTAGAAATAAAACAATAAAGTCTTGTTTTCAAGTTCTGTGTGAAAACCAAAGGCAAATGTAGCAATCTACTTTACTTTGGGAAACTCTCAGACATCATAGGGAGTTTCTCCTGCCTGGCGCTGGGTTTTTCATTTTGTTAGGCTGTGGCTCTTGGGAGTAGCATTATCACTCCAAGTAGTGTAACGTGTGTGTGTGTGTGTGTGTGTGTGTGTGTGTGATCTTAGAGTAAACATAAGCTAGTATGCTTTCCTCTGGTTTTAGTGTGTGTGTGTGTGTGTGTGTGATCTTGAAGTGAACATAAGCTAGTATGCTTTCCTCTGGTTTTAGTGTGTGTGTGTGTGTGTGTGTGTGTGTGTGTGTGTGTGTGTGTGTGTGTGTGATCTTAAAGTGAACATAAGCTAGTATGCTTTCCTCTGGTTTTAGTGTGTGTGTGTGTGTGTGTGTGTGTGTGTGTGTGTGTGTGTGTGTGATCTTAAAGAGAGCATAAGCTAGTGCATTTCCCTTTATCTCTCTTTCTTTCTTCCTTTTCCCTCTATATTACCATCATTCCCTCATTTTTCCCATGTCCTTTTCAAATCACTCGAGTCCTATTATGCTCCTCTCTAGAGTTCCTGTTTCTACCTTTACATAATACCATGCTCCTTTGTACTTTGTTGGCCTTTGAGGTTTTGCTTTGTGCTAAAATCCACAAAAGAGAAAAAGCTGTATTTGCCTTTCTGGGTCTGAGTTATATCAACCAGTAAAATAATTTCTAGGTCCATCTATTTACCTTCAAATTTCATAAGTTCATTTTATATACAGTTGAATATTTTTCATGGTGTATATGAACCACATTTGCATTGTTCATTCATCAGTTGAAGGACATTTAGGGTGTTCCCATTTCCAGATATTTTGAATAGAACGACAGTGATCATGGCTAAGCAAGCATCTGTGAAAGAGGATGCCAAATCTTTCACACAAATGTCAAAGAATGGTACACTTGTTCACATGATCTATTTTAGTGTATGTTTGAGACCCTATTGACTGAGTACACCACACACCTTGCACACAGAACTTTGAGGAATAGTACTAGAAGTGATCTAAAAACTTCTTCTTTGAGAAGTAGCTCTCATCGTATCTGAAGATGCTATGCAAGTTGCCAAGGCAAAAAGGCAATCAATGGTCCTACTAAGCTGTCAAGCCTATGAGCCACAACAGTGATAAACCTTACAAGATATCCCCAATCGTGAACTAGTGGCACTTATACCTTGCAGGTAACACACAACTAATTGGTAACGGTAACACAGCCCACTCTACCAGAGGGAATTCACACCTAGTTCCTGTAACCTAACCAACTCTCCACAGATGGTGAGGTCATAGATCCTAGAGAACTGCCTAATGCTACTTTCTTAAACCAATATAATCTCTAGCTGAACCCTCACACTCATCCTTATACCCACAGATAAGTGTGGCTCTCACCACTCCCCATCAAAGAAACTTCTTTTTGCAGCAGGTGGAGATCATCAGAAAAATCCACAGCTGATTAAAATGCATAGAACAACTGACTGTGAGGTTCCCAACCCTAACTTAGACATCTTCAATGCAAACAGCACGTTAGGTTCAGAGAACATTCTATACGAAAGGGCAGAAAGATTTTAAAAGTTACAGGATCAGAGCATTTTCTGGTCGATAGTGCCTTTTATTAAATGACAGAGAATAAGCACCCACGAAGTCTTAAAACTGTGGTCACTTAAAAGAGACCTGCATAATGAAAACACCAATTGACTTGCCAATATAGTTGAGGGAAATCTAATCAAGCCTTTTCTCTAGGTAAAGAGCTATACAAAATTAATGGCTTCTGAGAGACTGAGAATTAGTTCTTTTCCAAGGACAAGCCTCCTAATATTTTAACCAATGCCAAGAGTTCAGCAATATACACAACTACAAAAAAAAGCAACACAAATAAATATATTCAGTAATACATACAATTAAAGAAGGAAAAGTCAAGAATTTGAAAGGGACTGATGAGGAAGTAGAAAGGGGAGGGAAAAGTATAGAAGTACTAGCAATATAATAATGTTTATGTATGAAATTCTTAAAAATAAACAGTTGACCTGAACAAGGAGGAGCTTGGGCCTCCCAGACTGATGGCTAGGAACCCAGCAAGGGTCTCAGCTAGAAGGACTGAGCAGTCTGGGGGACCTCAGACAGTAGAAACAAGATCTATTTCTGGTGCACAAAAGGACCTTGTGAACACATCCCCCATGGAGGGATACCCCCTTAACCTAGAGACAGGAGAGAAGTCCTAGTCCCTACTTCAAATGATTTGGATAACATAGCCCTACAAGTGGATGGAGGTGGGGGGATGGGAGGGGAGGGTGGGCAGGGTGCATGTCACAGGGGAAAGAGGGTAAGAGGGAGGGAGGAAGGGTTGGAGGAAGGAAATGAGAGAAAACTGGGATCCACATGTAAAATTTTAAAATTATATTATTAATAAAAAAAGAAGGAAAAATGCTGCTGGATTAATTATATATATATATATATACATACATATATATATATATATATATATATATATATATATATATATATATAAAATTCTTTGACTTCAAAATTTAAGCCTAAGGACAAGTTACTTGGGAAAAGGATTTCTAATTTTTTTCCACAGAAAATGAAAAGCTGTGGATCCCTTCCAGACTAATGTGGCTTGATCGAGCAAGACCCCATGAAGCAACGTCAATGGGACAATGCAACCTTGCAGACCACTACAGCTAGGGTTTCTGCCTCTTCTTAGGATTCCCCCATGACAGCGCCCCCTACCAGCAGGAAGCAGCTTGGAAAGAAAGACACCCAAATTCCCAAATATTGTTTATAAATGTTTGTTTTCATTAAAAAGGCATAATTATGTCCAGCATAAAATAAATAAATGTTTAAAAAAATAAAAAATAAATAAAAATTCTTAAAAAAATAAAACCCTGTAATTCCTGAAAACGCATCCCAGCCCTGGAACTGGCTAGACTCCAAATCTCATCCACTCTTCTGGTCCCATGACTGTCATTTACCTGCAACCTTACCTGTCCATTTCTGACTCCCTCCTTCCCTCAATATGAAAGCAACAAGAAGTCCAGTCCAAGAATGTTCCTCCATTTTTTTCCAGTTTCATAACATAAGTTAAAGGACTATCTACCTTGCATGTTATTAGACAAATATTTAGACAAAACAAGGTATCCATACCCACAGTTTTGAAATCTTAGATTTCAATCAATATTGCATCCAGAGGATGTTTTAAATTGTCTCTGTGCTGTGTATATGCAAATCTCCCCTCCCATCATTAGTCTCTGAAGAACCCAGTAAAAAGATCCACAAAACGTTAAATTGCAGCCAGCACTGTCAGTAGTGCAGAGATGCTGTTAAAGTATGTGAGCATCACAAAGAGCTATACCATTTTATGTGATGGACGTGAGCATTGAGAAATCTTTGTCACTTTAGGGACTCTTAGATCAAGCCCTCTATAAATACCCATGAGTAATAAAAAAACAGTTGAACTTTTTGACCATTATGTATTACCCTTGTGATTAAGAACACATTCTGTAATTTATCTGAGCCTTGGTTTATTTTTCTCTAAATCTGGAATACTAATAGTTTCAAAATCATTACTGAGATTGAATTTCAATATTAATTCACTCATCACAAACTGATTACAGGTAAAATTCATATTTGTTATAATTATTATGCATCATGAAACAACTTTTCTTCTTACTATTTCATATTATATTAATTACTTTTCTATTGCTTTGATAAAATACCATGACAAAGGCACTGATTGAAGAATGGGTTTATTTTGGGCATTCATTTACAGAGGTATCAAAATCAAACATGGTAGGGCAGCTTGGAGGCAAGCAATATGTACTTTGGCTGGAACAGGGACATAGAGTTAGCTCACAGCTTATGCCACAAAGCAGGGAGCAGAGACCACATTAGGAATAGGAAAAGTCTTGCAAACCCTCACAGTCTGCTCCCAGTGACACCCATTCCAACAAGGCCAATGTTGGGTCCAGCACTGCTTGTCTAATCACACTCTAAGTTACATTTTCTCCTTCTCCTTCCCTCACTCATGTCTGCTTCTTTGCTTCCAGCACACTAAAAAGTCGTATTTCTGTGCCACAACCCAGTGCTGACTGTAAGAGAACAGAGGCAGGATTCCACAGAGACAATATGGCATTAATGGAAACAAATCTTCAAGCTTGGCAGGATGCCATTTCGTAACCTGAAGGAACATGCCTTCACTATAAAAATAGGCAAATTCAATATCATTTCCCCCAGTGCAGCCAGATTGACATTTTTTGACAGATTGACATTTAAGACCCCGAGAAATGCATAGATAGCTTTGTTTTACCTGGAACAATTTGTGTTGCATAAAGTAACTGTGCTGGGCATGCAACTATTTGGAGTTTTGGAAAATCCAAACATAATGATAATATTGAGAAACATTGAGGCATGGAATGTGAAAGTATCATTTGTAACAAGTCAACATGGTTTCAATATGCTTAGAATGAGCTGCAGTTGTATGAGTACAATCACCCTTCCATTAGCTGAAACTCTTTTTGACATCAACAATGTTTGTCATGGCCTTCTTTTTAAAACTCCCCTCAGAAATAAATACTCTATCACTTATTTCACATTGGCAAAGTTTCACTTGATTGCAAAGAAATTGAGCTACTAACACCTAGACATTGCTATGGGAAGCAACCATCCTTTTAAATGATGGTATCACAATATTTAATATATCCTTTATATCTAGCATTCTTTAAAGCTGAATTAATATTTAGAATATAGACATATAGTTAATTAGCATATCTATAACCTTAGACACTCTTTGAATAGAGCCTTTAAAATTGTCTATACTAAACTTGCAGAGAGGTGTGAACCCCTCTCACAGAAGCTCAGGAACCGTTGAGGGAGAAGGGACCCAACGATTGTAAAATCCAGAGGTCAAGGAGGAACAAAGCATTATTTTCAGGATTTGACAGGATCACTGAACTCATAAAGTTATAGTAGCTATGGTTGCCTGCAGGAGATCTACACAATGTTAAACACCCCGGGTCACCAAATTAGAATCAGTTGGTTGTTATTTAAAAATAAAGACATGAAATTGGGAAAAGGTGGGAAGTAGCAGTGAATCTTGGAAGAATGGGGGAAGATATGAAAGGTAAAATTATTGTACACATATATGATAGTCATAAATTGCTTTTTAAATATTTTATTTTACAAACATCTCCAATAGTTATTTTGAATATTCAGTTATTGTTGTCAGCTCTAGCTATCCTGCCATGCTATAGAATACTAGGTTATTGGTTTTAGCCAACTGTAATCCTGTACTGCTAACCCATCCACTATCTACCCCCTCATATACACACACTTGCTTCACAGGTTCTAGTATCCACTCCTCAATTCTCTTCTTCATGAACAGCCCTTCATGGAAGCCCAATCTGAAATCCATCTGAAAGTCTCCATTCTTCAGAAGGTTATTTTATCCTTAACATACGCAAACATTCATGCTTTCATACAATGACAAACATGCCAATAAGTTACATGACTTACCCTTATATCATTTCCTCCCCTAGAATGCATATGGAAGGGTTTATTTTTCTTCCAGCTTTATGTTTTCTGTTTTTCTTTGTATTTCCTTGGATTCCACTGAATGCCTTTTACTTCAATCATTTCATATGACTTTCTAGAAGGTATTTGCAGAATCCATATCCACTTAGTTACATTCAAACTTTCTAGTCAAGGGTAACTTACCATTAAAAGAACAACATTAATCAATACCAATATCAAAGAGGCCAAACAGAGCAGTAGAAGAAATTTCACACACTGGGATGGGATGTGTTTTATTTCTTTAAATAGGAACACAAACTCCGATGCCTCTGAAAAAAACCAAAAAAACAAAATCCAATGAAAACTTTAAGAGAAATCATTTTCATCTGAATGCAAGAATGCTGACAATGTAATCTTTCAGTCTTCCAGAACATAGCCAAACTGGAGACTGACTCACTGCCTGGTTGCTGTCAGATGCAATCTAGCTGGTCCTCAGAGGAGCTGCTCAAAGAACATTGTTCATTTCAAAACTCCCTTGCTAAGAAGCCGTCCTCCCAACGTAATTAGGAAATACAATTGCCAGAACCAGAGCTGAGGTTTTAATAATAAAAGACAGTAAATCCTCTTTATAACATTCATGACATAAAAGCAAGCTGTAAAAGGGGAACTCAGACATTTCAAACCCATGTTACCTCATAGCACTTACAAACAGCGAATTATTTTTTCTAAACTGAAAGAAATGACAGTATCTTCTGAACGTCAAACATCTTTTATGGAAACTTCAGTGGAATGGCATTTGTGATAATTAATTCAGCAATAATTATTAAAAAGTATATTCTCAAATTAGTTTTCCAGACTATTGGTAGAACTGTATTTCTTCACTCCGGCCATTTTCTGTGTATAAAGAGAATATTTGCTGTGTCCTGAATTTTGCTGTGGTTGTCAAGATGGCTACAAGCTTGCAGAAGTCAGTCTGTGTGGTTCAAGCCCTGTTTTCCCAACACAGGGCTCTTTATGCATAATGGTTATTTCAGAAGAACCTTTCTTTTGGCAGCTTCTAAATGTTTTATTAGACTTGGGCCTCTGCTTTTATCTGCCTGTTCATAGAAACTCAAATTGAAAAAAAAATTTCTTGTCCTTTGGACTATTTTACAGCAGCTATGCTCATCGTTTCAAACAAAGACAGTGGTGTGTTTGTGCATTTGTGTGTGTGTGTGTGTGTGAGAGAGAGAGAGAGAGAGAGAGAGAGAGAGAGAGAGAGACAGAGACAGAGACAGAGAGACAGAGAGAGAGACAGAGAGAGAGACAGAGAGAGAGACAGAGAGAGAGAGAGAAACAGAGGTTACTGAACACACCTGTACACACAGAGACCAGAAAAGGCCATCAGCGCCCAGCTCTATCATTCTCCACCTTAGCCTTTTGTCCATGAGATAGAGTCTCTCACTGAACTGGAACTAAACTAACTAACCAGCAAGCCAAGAAATCCCCTGCCTCTGTTCTCACAGTGCTGGGGTTCCAGACCCATGTGTCTACAACTAGCTTTTTATGTAGGTTCTCAGATACAAAACTTCGGTTCTCCAGGCTACTTACCTGTATTCTTTTCCATTGAGCCATTTCTTAGGTCCCGGTGTCCCTGATTTTCTTCAGTGTTATCTTTCTATCAAAGACTGAACTTGATCTACAGCCTTCTAAAATAGTCAGAAGTTACTGAATTTTTATATAGTGTGTGTGATACAATTATATTTTTGGATATTGTTACTTCTTTGCATTAACTATTTCTTTTCTAAGAAAATATAAATTTGTCTTAAATTTTATGTAGGATAATAGAACCTGGTAGGAAAGATTTGATCTTCCAAACCAGTCTATTAGCTGTTATGTTCTAACATAAGTTCAGATTCTTAGCATGTAATCTTCATGTATTGTTTCTCTGAGAAAAAGGTAGGATTCTTTAGGAAGGAGAAAGTAGGTGGTAGCAGGTAGCTGGGGGATAGTATCTGTACCTTTATTGCCCTTTGAACCTGAGATGTAACAGAGAAAATATCTTTATAGGTTAGTCCCCACAGGAGCATGATTTAAAAGTGATAAAAGAAACTTAGAGGTAGGATCCTTACTCTTCTTCTCCCTCCTTTGTTCCCTGGTTTGTAATGGCAGAAGTTTTCTCTTTGACATACCTACCGCAGGCCCAAACAATGAGGCCGATTTACTAAAGATCACAATTCCCAGAACTACTATCCAAAATGGATCCCTTTCTCTTTATAACTTTGTTATCTCAGTGTGGTGATATTTTATTTATAACAAGTAAAGCTTGCCTGAAGATCAGAGAGCAAAGCTGGCCACAATAGTCAGCCATGGAGGCCAGACAGTGGTATCACACACTTTTAATCTGAGCAACAGACTAGTTAGCCATAGAATATGGACAGTGGTGGTATATGCTTTTAATCCCAACACTGGAGAGGAATATAAGAGGGTTAAGATAGGAGTGCAGCTTATTCAGTCTGCAGTCAAGTTAAGGACAGGGTCACCCTAGCCCTGGTAGAGGTAAGAACTCTCCAGTGGTTTGTGGTTTTGCTTTTCTGATCTTGAGCTTGAACCCCAACATCTGCTCTGGGGCTTTGTTATTCTTGCTACATCTTGGGTGTTTTGTTGTAACTTAAAAATTTGGTTAGCCCCATTCCCAACACTGAAGAGCTGTCGACTACGGTGATTCTCTCCTGAATAAGAACAACATGTGGACAATTCTATCTTCTTTATGTTGAACATCACCCAAGCACAGGAGTCAACAAAATATTCTCAAATTTTAGTTAATCTATCTGAAAGTGAAGTTGGCTCACTCATTGTTAAATTGGGATTCATTCAGAAGAGGTATAGAGAGGAAATCTGGCATTGTTTGCAGGTTGTCTAAAGCTGAAAAGCTGGCTACTATATACATGAATTTTGTGTGTGTGTGTGTGTGTGTGTGTGTGTGTGTGTGTGTGTGTGTGTGTGTATAAAATGATCTTTGATCAAAGCCCTTATTGGATATCCTCCCATCCCTCATTTCTCCTCCCGCTAACTCTCTTCTTCCCCATTTCCCCTCCTACTTTCATGACTGTTTTACTTATGACTTCCTGTACTTAATTAGCATCTCCTGTGTGGGTATGAGTGTGGGTTATTTTCTTGATTAGGGGCAATGTATAAGTTGTTTTTATTATAGTTCCTTTAGGGCTTATGCTTGCCTCCTCCATCCATAATGGAATAGTGATAGACCCAGTTTTGTTCAGGTCTTGTCCAGGTAGCCATGATGTTGCAAGTTCATGGAGGTAATATCAGTGGTAACTGGAAGAAGTATTTTAGGGCACACATGCCTATCTTGCAGCCCTTACTTTCTTTGTTCCTCTTCTTTTCTTGACCCATGGAAGGTAATGTGGGTATCCCATTTATAGAGCAGTTGATAGTCATTTGTTCTCAGTACACTGGCCAGCTATGAAGCTTGACATTGCTTATTGTCCATTGCAAACAGAAGCTTCTCAGGCCAACAGTTGGAGAAGCACTGAGCTATAGGTATAAATATAAATCTTTAGTGGGAGGTTTGATGCCATATCCATTCAGCCAAGCAACAGCAATAGGCTCCTCTCTAGGGCATATGTCCTCCACAGCCACCCTGGATTTGACAAGGTGTTCAGTACCAGGAATGAATTCCTTATCGAGTGAGCCTTACTTCAAGTCAGAAAGTAGTTTATGACCGCTGACAATCATGTCACTATTGCACCGTTGGGCACATCTTGCTTGGCAGGTTGGTATAGAAGTCCACAGGATTGACAAAAGGTTAAGACGAGTTATACCCCCACTTTAACATTCTATAGCATCTTCTGCACTATGAAGCTAGCCACCATGGTCAAAACTCCCATCTTTCTTTCTCTGTATTCTGCAACCACAGTTCATAGTGTCTTCAGCACTAGGGTCTTACTGTGTAGTTTTTGTGGACAAACAGGAGGAAGGACAATATCCTATACTATCTGGGGCACTTCTGGGGCATTTCTAACTAATAATTCAGAAGAAGACAGCTCACATCTGGCATTAGGAATTTTTTTAATATCCCATGGCTTCTAGAAACAGCACCATCACACCATATCTCTCTTCAAATTATTTTTAAACTAGTTTACAAAGTAATAGCTTTTTAATAGACTGCTAGTTTTGAGTAACCCTCCTCACAATTCTCCATCCTCCTCCAACCTCTCTCTATATAAAGCTTTCTACTCCAGCATTCCCCTAACCTCATATCACTTGTGTTTAACTACCCTGTCCCTTAAGAAACCCCCATGCTCCCATTCTAACTTCTGGGAATTTTCAATACTCGTAAGTCAAACAAATCTGAAAATTCTAAGCTAAAAGCCATAGGAGACAGAACATGTAAGACTTGTCTTTTAGGGCCTGGGTTATCCCACTCAATATAATATTTGCCAGGTATATCCATTTGCTGCAAACTTACAATTGCATTTTTTTTATAGCTGAGTAAAGTTCCATTGTGTATATTTATATGTCACGTTGATTAGTTTAAGAAATGAGGTGTCAAACTAGATTTAACTTATCTATTTTATAATCACTGAAAAAGTAACATGTGTTAGCATGTTCTCCAGTGGATGAAGCCCACTGGCCTGGGAACTGCTTACTGACTACTAAGAAAAGCCTTGCCTGTTGATACTTTGAAGTTAACGAGATAGGCGTTCACTAGCCAAAGATAATCCTACAAATGACTCAAATTAGCTTTGGCTTGACAGTATTAGGCTCTTCCTCAATGTCAAGAAAATAAAACTAAAAAAAGACTGCCCCAGTTATTATTAAAGCGTAACCAGCCAGGAAGTGGAGGTACACTTCTTTGGGAGACACAGAGGCAGATCTCTAAGGTTGAGGCCAGCCTGGTCTACAGAGCAAGTTACAGGACAACAGTCAGGGCTAGACTGAGAAATCTTGTCTCAAAACAACAACAACAATGATAATAATAATAATAAATATTAATAATTCCATAACCAATTATTCCTAAAGTTAGTGCCTCAAAATGTGTTTGCTCCTGGATATTGTGATCAGAATGACATATATATATATATATATATATATATATATATATATATATATATATACACACACACACACACACACACACACACACACACACACACACTTAGGGAGCATGACCTGCAAGCCCCAAAGTCCAGGGCAACTTAATACCAAGTCCAGGGAAGATGATGTAGAGGTGTCACTCAGTTCTACAGTTCAAAGTGATTTCAGACTGGACCTCTGCCAAGTCCACATGTCACATTTGACCTGTGCCTACTCAAAGCACAGCAACTCTAAACATGAGAATAGCACAAAATGGGGGAAAAGTATCACATTTTCTTGTCCAAGGTCAATTCATTCTTCATCACCTATACTGATATTGATACCACAACAAATACCACTTGTCATATAAGACATTGTAGAATGTGTGGCCTGCGTTTAGACCACTACAGGTCCAAAGATGACCCCAGAGCAACACACTTCAATGGATTACAGGCATACCCTGGCCTCTGTGAGCAATTAAAAAACTGAATAAATACTCTGCTTGGAATCACATTGTAACCTAATCTAAACCCCTTATTTTGCCAGACCTTGAAAAATTCAACAACATCCATAGCAATATGTTAGTTTGTTTGAAGCAGTAATCATAGTATTGGCTACAAATGCAAAGCCCATGTTTATGACACAGGGGGCAGCAGAAGAGAAGCCTTTCTTTGTGATGAACTGCGGGGAACATGGAGACAGAGAGAAGTAGGTGCGTGAGGGAGCAGCAAGTGGACGAGGGCTTAATGGAGTTCAAAGATGTTGTTTAAGTGTTTGTTAGAACCCATTAGTATTGGTGATTTACTTACCAAAAATGACAGATTCAATACATTTTATTCTGATGTTTCCAACTACATCAAAGAGTCAAAGGTCCTATACCTGGGGACTGTCTAACATGAATTTTGAAAAGCAAAGCAAGGTTACATTGATATATGAGGGCAAGTAAACAAATAGATAACATCTGTTCCCATGATAAAAAGCCTCCAGTCAAACTTCTGTGCTGAAAACCACATAACAATTGATGAAAGAATCTATTTTTATCCAAAATAAAGGGAATATTTTCAGTATTCAACCTCCTTAGAAGAGATACTGCCTCTATATTCATTGTCTCCATTTTATGAGCTAACTGAAAACAAATTGAGAAGACATACTAAAGACATAGAATCATTGCACCCATAGAAACCCTAGTGTTCCATAGGAGCAAGGAAAGTCAGTAATGTTAGAGTCACTGTAGTCTGTATGACAAATATGAATATGATCCTTTGTTGATAACAATAATAATCTCTAATAGGTTTCTAGGCAAAATTCATTTTCTCTCTCAAACATTTTTTAAATATTATCTTCTTATCTCATCTATCATATCATGCATGTATCTATCATGTGTGTGTGTGTGTGTGTGTGTGTGTGTGTGTGTGTGTGATGTGTACATGTAGATCACAGAATAGCTTACAGGAATCAGTTCCGTCCTCTTTCTGTTTTTTGCTCTTGTTTTTTTTGTTTTGTTTTGGTTCTATAACTTGAACTCAGTCCATCATGTTTGACAACAAGCACTTTTACTGGCCAAGTTATCTCACCAGTATTTTTTTTTAAAGGAAACAATCTTGACCACTCCGATGTTGATTAAACTAAGCTTATTTTGGGATACTGGTAATGAAGAAGACAGAGTCACATTTTGCTTTGGAAGCCACAAACTCTGCTAACACAGACAGAGTCATTTATCATTAAGATAGAGTTGTTTTGTAAGCTTTCTTAGAAAGACATTGCAGAAAGTTCAAATGGGGTTATGCCACATGAGGTGATATGTTCCCCTTAGGAGCCTTAGCAGAACTGACAAGAACCCCAGTGCAAAGCTTGGAAAGCTTAGGTTGTTGGTCATGGGACTCCAGGAGACTCTCTTCCCAGAAGTTGAAGGTAACACTCTATTTCTAAAGGCATCACACATTACATAGGACTTGCAGGACTCTAGCTGGTCCTGACCTAGGTAAGCCTCATCCGTGTTTCCAAGAGAGAAAAACAATTAACATTCTTATGGTGCTGTGAAGCAAATGAACCACAATGATCAGAGACAAAATATCCTTGAAGGTCCAATGGTAACAGTTTTATCTTGGGGTTAACCAATAGTTGTCTAATTAGACTTGAAGTCCAGTCAATGGAAAGGAATTCTGGTACTATAAACTTAGCTAACTACCCATGGCTGAAGAAGTCAGATAGTAAAGGAGAATCAATTACTAAGACTTTCCTAAACCTATATAATTTTACTGCATTCTAAATACTTAGTCTTAAACCCATGTTTAAGTGTAGCTCTCACCCCTCACCAAAGAATATTCCTTTTGTAAACAGATGGAAATTGTTAGCAAAGTAAGTAATTGATCCATCACCAGGCATGAGGTGTCCATCCCCAGTGGGTAAATCCACAGCACAGCCATACATCCGAATCTCAGACCATCATGGAAGATAGGACAGAAAAACTGTAAGAGCTATAGAACCAGGACATATGAATGCAGGTTAGTGTCTGCAAGACATGCCAGAAAATTGTAACCAAGAAGTCTCAGCAATATGTTTGCTTAAATAAGACTTGAATAATAAAAATACCAGACAACATGCTAACTTGGATGGGGGAAAATTCACAAGGCCCCACCCCTAGTTAAAGACCAATAAGCAGTCAAAGGCTATGAAGAAAAGTACAATCAGTTTTTTCTAGAGCCAAGCTATCTGGTAGATATTCTGCTGGGAGATGTCATTCTGTAAATATGTTTTTCTTATTGGTTAATGAATAAAGCACTGTTGGCCTATAGGAAAGCAAGATAGGCGGGACTAGGAGACTAGGAGGATTCCGGAAGTAGTATGGGAGAGATACAAAATGGAGGACGCAAAGAGAAGGATGCCAACCACTCTCTCTGGTAAGATGAGACCATGAGGAAGTACTTAGATTAATAGAAATGGGTTAATAATCAAGACAGAACTAACCGATAAGAAACTAGTAACTGGCCAACAGAATTATATCAAATACATTGTCTCTGTGTGTTATTTGGGGCTGGCATGGCTGGGGGACCAGGCTGGTGGGAAAACTACTCGTGACATCATTCAATTCCAAATAATCAGCACTAAACATGTGTACATAAAAGCAAAATGAAATGGAGTCACTAGTTTTTGAATATGTCTGTGGGTGTGGTAATATTGTATGTTTGTGTATATAAATAATAATTAAAGAAGATATCATAAATTTAGAGAGCATGGAGGACATGGGAAGAGTTGGAGGGGTAAATAAATCAAATATCAGTAAAACAAAAAATCACCCATAAGACTGATAAAGATGAGGAACAAGATTTATGATATCTCTGCATTTGGGAAATAATGTAATGATCTGACATATATTAAGGAAAAACAAATAGGTATGAATATGTTTTTAAAATGGGATTGCTTGGCAAGACTACAAGATCTCATTCTAGTATCTTCCAAAAATGGCTTGAATGAATAGGGGATGAGTCAGTTTCTTTGAATATATTATCAAAGCCTCTTAAATAGACAAGGCCTTTCTGACATTAAACTGGCCAGTGAATGGTAGAAGAGGAGCTGATCATTCATACCAAGCAGAGGTGGGACAAAGCAGGAATGGAAGTAGAGGGAACTCAGAGAAAGCCACTGACAAGGAAATGATGTAAACCAGACACATAAGGTGTTTTAGCTTACACAACGTTGGTGTAATATAAAGGGGTTAATAGCCTCATTCTGAAATATGATTTCACAGAACATACTGTAAAAATCTACTCCCAAAAGTGTCAGTGTTTTCATATAATTTACTGGCCTCCAAGAATAATTCTAAGAATATGTCAGAGCTTTGTACAGTACAAAATTCAAAATCTCAAATGGCATGCTTTTGATCAAAGATTACCAGGTTAAATCTCAAAAGCCTGTAAACAAGAAAATATAATGTAAAATGAAGAATAAATATACAGTAGTCAAAACAGTTTCAAAACTGACCCAGATGTTTGAATTAGAAGGCAGAAAAAGGATTTTCTATATGCTAGCAATGAACAACTGGGAATACAAACACAATCAATATCAACATAGTAGAAACATACTATGAACAATTAGCAAGACTTATGCATTGACAATTACAAATATTTTCAAGAGAAATCACTGAATAGCTTAGTAAAAGAGAAGTATTTAATATTCCTTAGAGTGAGTATTATAAGCGAACCCTGCAAGAGGGCCAGCAATTGCCAATTACAATGTTAATAAAAATCTGTTAAGGCTAACACAAGTTTAATGCTACCTTACATCAACACTTCTTATAGAAATATCATCAAATATATGACTTCAGCACAGAAAAAAAAACATGTGTAAATGAATCCAAAATGATAGGAATTCCAGAAACTATAGATCGAAGCATACATTATTTTAAGAAAGTTACAAATGCAAATCCGTGGAGCAAAGGGACTTTCGCAGTGAGTGCAGGTAGATAACCGTACGCCTGTGTGGGAGCAGAAGGAACAGCTCACACCTTAGACCATATCCCAGGGCTTCTGCTGCTGTGATAAGACATCGTAACCAAAAGAAGCTTGAGGATAAAGTATTCATTGCAGTTTACACTTCCATGTCACTGTCAATCACTGAAGGAAGTCAGGATCAAAACTCAGTGTTGGAATGCATCGGGCGTGGAGGGGTGCTGCTTACTGGCCTGCTTCCCATGGCTTGCTCAGTCTGCCTCTGTATACAACCTAGGACGACCTGTGTACTTGTCTGGGTCTTCATATACCAATCACTCATGAAGACAATGGCCCCAAAGTTTGCCTATGGGCACTCTGATGGAGGCATTTTCTCCAATGATGTTCATTTTCCCATATAACTCTATCATGTGAAGTTTACAATTAACTAGCCAGGACAAACCATAATGTAAAATCAGAGTGAATCATAGACATAAATGTCACTCTAAAATTATAAAGGTTTTAGAAAAAACACAGGGAAAGGTTTTTAACTTGAGACAGAAAAAAAGATAGTATACATAAAATAAAATAGTTATAAAGAAAAAACCCTATAAGTTATAGTTTTTTTTTTCAAAATTAAGAACATCTGTCATTCAATAGCTAATGTTGGGAAATTGAAAAAGCAAGCCAAAAGTTAAAGAAAATCTCCTCAAACAATAAATCAAACAAGTGACTTATATTCTATCTACTTGATTTAACAAAAAGACTTTCTCAAACAAAAGATTGAGAGAGCAGACAAAAAGAATCTATTTTCAGTACAAGGGAAAAATAAAAATAAAGAAAGCTGACAATTTAATTTTTACAAATACTCTAAATATTTAAACTGATACATCATAAAAAAAGATATAAGGATAGCAAATGAGATAGAAAAGATGTTCATATCTCCACTAATTAGGTAAATGCAATTTAAAAGCATAATGAGATGCACATGGATTAGAATAGCTAAATACAAAGATTGAGCTTCACTAACTGAGGAATCATGGGGGGAGCAGAGTTCTCAAATGAATTATAGTTGCAACAGAAAATGTAAACGGGCTAATAAAACAGAATGGCAGATTTATAAAAAAAAATGATATAAAGGGAAAGAGCACCTTCCATGTTACTAAGGAGCTGGCTTGGGGCTTTTGGATTTACTCTGCTGGGAAAGCCAGGAGGCCAGAAGATGCTGAGTGAGAATGGCTGCAAGGTCATTTGAAGTTTAACTGGACTTATCTTGTCTGGCTGCTGCAATCCAAGGTTGGTGTAAATGGTCTTCAGAGGTTTCCACTAGTAAAGACCTCGTGGTGTAGGTCTTGTGGCACAAGCTATGGCTTTATTTGCAGGAATCCTCAAAGCTGGAAGTTCTCATAGATAACATAAGTTTTCCCTAAATGGTCAGTCTGAGGGACCTTCAGCCATTGACCATAGATATTATTACTTTTTTGCAGTCCCTGCTTCCAGAGTGTCATTCATAAAGGGTCTGTCTAGTTCCATTCAAAGACATAAATGACTAGCTCTTACCTGTATCACCAATTCACAAAAAGAAAATAAATATATAGGTAATTAGAGAATGCTTGATGCACTATTAACATTCTTAATAGCCTTTATAGATGCTTACCTGACCCCTGCCCCGGCTTTCTAAAGAGGACTGAGCCATCTAGTCTATCTCAATGTGTTTCTGTAATTTCACTCTTGATAATTACCCAGGAGAAGAGAACACTGGTGTTCATATAACAATATAAATGAGTACCCCAACTCTGCTGTAGCAATCAACAGTGGATGAAATTCTAGAAAATCTAAAAGCCCATTTTTAGTTCATGGGTACACTGGTCTTAGGATGTCTCTACAGTATTTTAGTTTATGGGTACACTGGTCTTAAGATGTCTCTACAGTAGAGCACTATTCTGAATACTATTGTTGTGGACTAGTGGACTATTCCCCTCAGGTTCACGTGCTTAAACTCTTGATATTGGGTAGGGGGCATGTTTTGGGGATTTGACAATAGAAGCTTGCTGTAGTATGTTATGTCACATGTTCAGTCAGGAGACAGGAGAGAGAGAGAGAGAGAGAGAGAGAGAGAGAGAGAGAGAGAGAGAGAGAGAGAGAGAGAGGGAGGGAGGGAGGGAGGGAGGGAGGGAGGGGGGAGGGAGGGAGGGAGAGGGAGGGAGGGAGGGAGGGAGGGAGGGAGAGGGAGGGAGGGAGAGGGAGGGAGGGAGGGAGAGAGGGAGGGAGGGAGAGAGGGAGGGAGGGAGGGAGGGAGAGAGAGAGGGAGGCTATGAAGCTTATCCTCAATGACCCACTTACTCCAAATTCCCAAATTGTGCCTCCTGTTCCACACAGGAGGATTACATCTCCTTAAACCATAAGCCTAAATAAAATAAATCTTCCCTTCTTTTGGTTGCTGTGAGGCCCAGCACTAATTGCTAACTCGACAGGATCCACAACCATCTAGAAAATGCTTTTCTGCATGCAAATGTAGAGGCTCTCCATGACTGTGTCAATTGATGTTTTTAAGGCCCATCTTAGCTGGGTTTGCAGCACTGGCTAGCTATCATATACTGTGTAATACAGAGAAAGCAAGCTGAGTATCCACGGCTCTCTGTTCCTGATTGGAGCTTGAGGTAAACACAAATCCTTTTCCCTTTAAGATGCTGTTATAATAGTATTCTATCACAACTACAGAAAGAAATCCAAGAAAGATGCTTGGTCAAATGCTTGGCCATAGTGATGAGAAATGGAAGAATGCAGAAATTAATATAAATAAGTGGGGCCATTGCTGTGATTAGGCACTAAAGGAATCCTTACAACATGGTTCTGAGGCTTGTTGGAGGACCATGGAAGAGTTTAAATCTGTGGGCAAGAGAAGACCTAGATGCCTATAAGCAAAGAGCTCAGTGGGTCATTCTAGTGGGAATGAGGAAAAGGAAAATCTGAATAGAAATGTGGGCAATGAAAACCAGATTCAGGGGGCGGGGGACGAAGGATATCTGGGAACTGGACTTGAAGGCATTTGTATCACATTCTGACAAAATTACACTGATGTTCTGTTGTGTCCTTAAAACTTGAGTGAGACTGAATTTAAAAGTTCTAAGTCACAACAGGATGAATGCTAATTGCTCTTAGTTGATTTTACTGTGAGATATAGCAGAAAGGTGTGGAATGTATACTGTTGTGAGTAGAGGACCCTGAATATGGCTAAAGTTTTACACAGCATAGAAAGCCAATTCTGTGCAATACAGCTGAAGAAAAAGAAATAAAGACAGATTATTTCTTCTAAGGAGAAATCTTGGTCAGTGCAGTGGGACAATTTGAAAAGCACCGTGAAGGTAAGCTGTAGCTATTGTGTCTTGGATATAGTAATTCAACCCATTTGAAACGTTTAAATTTGGAAAGAGGATCCCTGACTGCCAGATCATCATTTCATCACTTGAGCAGGACTTTGGAGGGAGATATTTCCCCAAGTGTAGCCGGGCAGATGACCTGATGCTTCTGAAGCTATGGCAAGGGGACAGACCATACATCAATCTGGCATCCTGATTTAATATAATCCACATTGTGCTGGTTTTTCAGTCAGGCAACTGCAAGGATGAAGTAGTCATGGAGGTTTTCACCACAATTCTGGAAATCTGCCAAACCCAGCTAATTAATGCATAGTGAGGTCAGACCCCTTCATCGGGCTCCAGAATGAGCTTCAGCCTTGAAGGTGAAGCCTAAGTTGCAGTGAAGATGTCATGATGTGGAGATGCCAGGAACAGCACATTTACCAAGATAGCTGTGGGAACGAAGTGAAACCCCTCAGGACAGACCACAATTACTATAGGCAATGGTTCTGGGAAACATGGCTACCCAAGCCTGTTGGAGCCCATGTGATGTCATTACAAACATGGATTAGAGCATCATACAATGCTGTTTGGCCTGCTCCATTTCACTCTTGTTTTTCTGTGATCTTCTTTGGTAATCTTCACATTCTTCCATTTTGGAATGGAGATGGTTACTCTATGCCATTGTGTGCTTATATGTAATGAAGATGGCTACCCCATGCCATTGTATATTTAAGGTCTGTAACTCTTTTTACAGGGTCCCACAGTTAAGAGATGCCCTGTAGTTTCAGAAGAGACTTAGAGCCTTCATCTTTTCAACAGAGTGAGAATTGGTAAGACTGTGGGGGACTTTTGATGTTAATTGAATGCATTTTCTTCTTGAGATGGCTCTGAACCTATGGGTTTCAGAGGCAGAGTGTTGCAATCTGAACATAGAAGATCCTCAACAAGCTGATGTGTTTAAATAATTTGTGTAGTGACAGGGGGTGTTGTAAAACCTTTCAGGGTAGTCTAGCTGGAAGAAGGTGGCTATGGTGGAGTGAACCTTCAGGTTTACAACTTGATGTAATTAATGTTCTGGCTACTGTTATATCAACTTGAGGAGAGGGATCACCACCCACACTTTTTGCCTGTTCACTATAAAAGAAAAACTGAGAAGAGATAAGAATAGTTGAAAGAAACGTGGCCTTTGATTTTGAGACCTGAAGAAACTTCAAAACACTTCAAGACAGCCATTTGAGTAAGGTGTGCAATGTTTAGTCCTTCTGTGGCATAGGAATGGTCACCAGTATGGGAACATATAGTGGTCACCAACAAACCATGAGTTTGTCACTGGACCTACTTTTCAAATGGACTTTCTTGTTTCCATACTTTGTCTCTCAGTTTAATTGGCTGTCTAGTTGTTTTAGCAGCTGGACTTTATTTCTGGTTAATGTCTTGATTTTAATTGAATGATTCAAATGTGCAAACATATGTCAAAACTTATGTGCAATTTAATATATGTCAAAAATAATGCTATGCGACTGGTAATTAAATGTGTCCTAAGACTATCCAAAAATATTGTGATGGAAAAGCAAGTTGAAGACTGTCTTAAGATACCTGGCATTTAAATATAAGGTGAAGAGTTATGGTCTTGTAAAAAAGTTACACAGGGCAAGCAATGCAAGAAGTAGGAAGAAAAGATTCCCAGGAAAGAGCTGGTCAGGAGAGCAGGGATCACGCAGAATGATGGACTCTGCTGAAATTCACGCATTTATTTTGAATTATTGATTACTGGAGGCTTTAATAAGATCTCCCTGGTGGAACTGTGTATACGGAAGTCAGATTGGAATGGAACAGATTAGAGGTGAGGACCTGGTGGTGCTGAATGTGTTCTTTTTCTTTTCTTCAGGAAGATAGCTGAAGGGACCCAAAGAGCATCTAAGAGAGGGTGTTTCCCAGAGGGTGTGGTGTGATGTGGCATAGAAGGTGTGTGACTCAATTAGAGAGACACAGAGAGAAGGAAGGCAGTAAATGATGATCTAATCCTCCAAAAGTAAGAGGACTTAGCTAAAGCACAGCTTGATGATAAAGGGGCTGTGCAAGAGATCTCTGTTTGCTGGATGCAGAGTTATTTATCAAAATTGTTTCTGTAACATTTCCCAGATTTCAGCCTGTGCATTTGTGGACAAATAGGCGAATGTATAGAAAATTTCATTAAATCACTCGTATTGATTAATTACTACACAGTTATGAGGACAGCCTATTCTACTTGACCATTCATTAAGCTTTACTCTGTATTCCAGGTTATAACTGCAGTAAAATTTTAAGTATTTAAATAATAAAGTACTACTTTGAAGTTTAAGAAGACAGATTTTTAGAGTTCTTGCTTGCAATATGTTAGTTGTATTGATTACTTTCTATGGAAAGAATGTGACACATGGCACATTCAGAGTACCATGCTGTTTTCAGAGGCCAGTAGATGTACAATTTCTACCTGGTCTCTCATGCCATTTACCATTACTTTAGGCCCTTTCAATGTTCCAGCACTGAGGAAAAAGCTGGGAGATGAAAGACAGATTAACATGCTCTGTATGGACTTTTGTAAAACTGTTCTGTGGCCTTTGTAAAATATACGTCCAAAATACATTGTATGCATGTCTTAAATTTTCAAAGAAAAGCTAAAATACTATATAATTTAAAGGAAAGATTACAATGGAATTCAAAGAAAGCCTTTGCATTATGATGTTATTTGTTATGTCAACCACACTGTATAGAGCAACAGGAAAATGAAGAAGCTAAGGTTTACCTCAAGATAAATAACAAGTACTACAACTCTTGTAAAAATAATTTGTGACTTGCTTTTACTGGAGTTTAAGAGTCTGGTTAAGAAAAGAAACCAGGTAGTTTGGGTATGTGGTAAAGGCCATCTCCAAATTGTGTCTTAAAAATAGGACTTGTAGCCAGGTGGTAGTGCCACACATCTTTAATCCTAGCACAGGGAAGGCAGAGGCAGGCCGATCTATTTGAGTTCTAGACCAGCCTGGTCAACAAAGCAAGGTTCTAAAGCTACACAGAGAAAACCTGTGTCAAAATATCAAAAATAAATAAACAAAAATTAAAAGACTTGTGTTTTGTCCCAACTTATATAGTACCTGTAGGACATATTTTGGGATTCTATATAAAATTTTGTATTTACAACCAAATAGCTGTCTTATTAAAAAAGACAGATTTGATTTCAATGTTTAGTTTTTGGAGTAATATGTCTTTGGAAATTCTTGATTTTTGTGAATTTTATCTTTTAGATTAGAATATCAAGTAATGAATATGACATGCAGCACTGATCAAATTATGTTTTGGATGGAGTATAAAACAACATTAGTATTTGACATAGCGTCCTTGCTCAGCAGTCGGTCTCTGTGGAGAGTAGCACAGTGCTACAGGCACCCACAAGAAGTGCAATTCGTCCAAAGAAATAGCAAGTATATGGGTCAGTCACAAAGGGCACTGATAGGGCAGGCTTTCTGGAGCTTTTATTTACTGTTTATAGTTCACAAGTGCCAAGTACCTTCTACCAGCATTCAGTAACAAGGACATAGAATGTTAAAGAAAATTCAGCTTAAATATCTGAAAGAGCAGCTCCAACTTTGTGAAGTCAAGGTTTGAATCATTTGGGTTCATTCTGCACAAGGATTTTAGAGTTGCTAGTTGGTTACTCTATCAATTTTCTATTAGAGTGGGTGCTAATAACTTTTGGACATGGATTGAGAGATCTGAGCATTCTGAATGTGATATGGTCCATTAAGTGTGTAACTCTCATCATTTTCAAAATGCTGACAATTTTTAACCACCCTCAAGTCCTGTTCAGATAGAAGCAATGCATGCTGGACAAACATGTAGGAAATCCTGTTTCCAGATGCAGTATCTGCTTGGCAAACACTGTGTGATCACTTCCTCCATACAAACTTTGATGACAACATTGTCCTGAACATGCAGATATGATTATCTTTACATTTTTATTTTTGTCCCAGAATCTTCTAAGCCAGGCTAATGTACACATCCTTGCTTTATCAGAGATTTTTAATAAGCTTAAGTTCCCTATGTGTCAGTGATAAGTTGAATAATTTTCTTTTAGATTTTGTACTGTTACTACTAAACAGGTTTAGGTAAGTTGTGTTTCTTAATAAATTTCTTTGACTTTCAAATGAATAGATTATGTAGTTCTTAGAGTTCTACAGTTGTTCAAACTTAGAAAGATCAAAGTTATTTAAAAACCTTCAGAACATAAAATATTAACTGACTCACCTGAAGTGAAACTTTTTAAATTAAGAAATATATGAATATGTTAGAAACCTGGTGTTGGTAATAAAAATACCAGATTTTATCAGCTTTCCTGAATATTTCAAACATTGATGCAAGGTTGATTCAAGCTAGAGAAATATGTGCCAAATTTGAGATGAGAAATAAATATAAAACAAAAGTTTTTAAAATTCCAATTGCTTCAGATTAATACAGATGTGTTAGTAAAAATGAATTTTGCCCCTTTCATGACCTACTCTTACTATGTACTAAACAAAACTTCAAATATATAATAATCTTAAAAGGCATTAATGATGTTTCCTACCCTAAGTGACAATTATTTCCTCTGATAAAATTGCAGTTATACCTAGATATTTATTTCTTTTCCAAGATAAAAAATGAATAAGAATGGAACAGATTCCATAACTCTGATATATCAACATTGTCTATGTTTGTGAAATAATGTATATGATGAAAGTGTAGATATTTCAAGCATAAGTAATGATGTATCATGAAATTCAACTGTCTTACTTCCCAAAGTAAACAAAAATGCCAAACTTGTTGCTGCCATAGCTACCTTAGCGATTAGTAGAAATCATAACTTGAGCATTTAAGTTTTGTTCACTCCCTCTCTACCATGCAAGCACTATATTTTCCTCTAGCCCAAATGATTTATGATTGAGAATAGCCTCTAGTGAGTGAGTTTTTTGTACACTAATCCTATTAAAATTCCCCCAAATTCTTTACTAAGTAGAGTTCCAATAAATAGTAGTATCTGTATTGGTTTTTATAAGCCATAATGACAGGATCCATACAGCATAAAGTATATGCTAAAGCAACTAGGGAAAGTTTTCAGCTGTCATATAGGTCACATTTGAAATATTGAAAAATAGTATTGTGTACTGTGGTATTAGTAAAGTCTCGATGAATACACAAAAGCAAAATCATGGGAACCTAAGTTTCTGAGAATAATATTTTAAACTAAAAACTAGCAAATAGTTCTTCATTTACTCCCCCAATACCTGTCCCCTCCTTGTAAGCTCTTTAGCTCCCATCCTTTGGGAAATTAAGTAGTGGGTTCTTTTTGTTTACAAGTATTGAATAGAAAAACAAATAATTATCTGTAGCAAGGTTTCTTATTGGACTATCTTTAGATCTCCACCCTACAAATAATGACACAGAGACAATAATAACACAGAGATCGTGAAAGCTTGGCCTCAGCTTAGGCTTTTTCCCAGCTAGCTCCTTATATCCCACATCTTAAAAATCTATGTTCGGGCATGTCAGTTGATTACCTCTTCTTAGTATGGCACATCTTCCTTGCTCTGAGTGTGCTGGTGAAATCCATGTGCCCAAATTCCTCCTCTTCTTACTCTGTCTCCCCAGAAATCCCATCCATCCTTCTGCCTAACTATTGGACATTCAGCACTTTATTACACCAATCAGAAGGCACTCAGGCTGAGACACATCTTAACAATGCACACAAACATTCTACAACTTTCTTCTCTTATTTTTTTTGTCTTTCCCCTATCTGGTTTCTGTGGAGAGCTTTCCAATAACTTGAAACAATGGAACAGCAAGTTAAGAGAAGAAGTCCCCTCACTGCACTCTGTTCATTTCCTGGGAAATTCAGCACAGCTTCCCAGCAGACCACTGCAGAAAGTAGACGACACTTTGAACTACCATTGAGAAAGTGTAACAGAAGAATTGGTTAGTCTTCTTGGTCATGGACAGGATTTCAAGGAACCATAAAAACATACCTCTGAGAGTGTTTATCCAGACATTCACAGTGGTGGTTTGTCTGAGAAAGGAAGACCCTGCCAGATTGTGAGAACATCATCAAATGAGCATGGATTCCAGATTAAATAGAAAAAAAAATGAGCAGATCAGCAGCTTTCATCCCTCTTTGATTTAAGACTCTGGGTACAATGACAATAGCTGCCTCACATTCCTGTCAGTGTCTCTTCTGCCATAGAGGACAGTATCTCCTCTTAAATCCCTGAAAAAAATGGGGTTTATCCTTGCTTAAGCTGCTTTTGTCTTGAAAATGAGAACAGTAATGAATACAACAATTTTATTGTGAATTTTAAAGGACACACACACACACATAATTTTTTCTTATTTTACATATCGATCTTAGTTCCCTCTTCCTCCCTTACCCCCTCCCCTCCCTCCATCCCATGCCCCCTAACACCCTCTCCTGTTTCATTCCCTACCCACTCCACAAGGAGTTGCTGCCTTGCAGAAGGGAATCATCAAAATCTGTCATTTGGAATAGAGTCTAGGCCCTGCTTCTAGGCTAAGGGAGTATCCCTCCATGGGGAATGAGCTCCCATGCACCAGTCATTCCATGCACCAGGGATACATCCTTGTTCCAATGTCAAAGTTCTCTCAGACTGTCCAGGCCCTATAACTGAGACCCATGTTCAGGTGGTCTGGGTCTGTCTAATGCTGGTTTCCCAGCTATCAGTCTGTGGGTCCATGAGTTCCCCATTGTTCAGGACAGCAGTCTCTATGGGGTTCTATGATCCCCCCTTTTTTTATCACTCCTCCCTCTCTGCAACTGGATTCCAGGAGTTTGGCGCAGTGTTTAGCTGTGGGTATCTGCTTCTCTTTCCATCAGCTACTACATAGCAGCTCTATGATCAAGAACAGTTAACCCCTAATGAAATAGAAGCAGTCAGCAAAAGCCTCACAACCAAAAAAGCCCAGGGCCAGATGACTTCAGTGCAGAATTCTACCAGGAATTCAAAAAAGAGCTAATACTAATATTCCTCAAATTGTTCCACACAATAGAAGCAGAAGGTTCATTATCAAACTCTTTTTATGAGGTTACAATTACCTTGGTACCCAAGCTACACAAAGACACTAAGAAAGAGAACTATAGACCAATATCCTTTATGAACACTTATGCAAAAATACTCAATAAAATACTGGCAAATCCACCATGACCAAGTAGACTTCATCCCAGTTATACAGAGATGGTTTAACATAGGAAAATATATAAATGTGATCCTCTACCATTTAAACAAACTAAAATAGAAAAATCATATGATTATCTCACTAGATGCTGAAAGGAGAATACCCTTTCATGATAAAGGTCTTGGAGATAGCAGGGAAAACAGGAACATATTCAAACATAATAAAAGCAATATACAGTAAACCAACAGCCAACATCAAACTGAATGGAGAGAAGCTTAAGGCGATTCCTCTAAAATCAAGAACAAGATAAGGTTGACCACTCTTTCCACATCTCTTCAATATTGTACTTGAAGTTCTAGCTGGAGCAAAAAGACAACAAAGGGAGATCAAGGGGATACAAATTGAAAATGAAGAAGTCAAACTTTCACTAATTGCAGATGATATGATAATTTACATAAAGTGACCTGAAAAACTCTAATAGGGAACTCTTACAGCTGATAAACACCCTCAGCAAAGTGGCAGGATAAAAACCTAACTTAAAAAAAAATATCAATAGCTCTACTATATTACAGAAAATAAAGGGGCTGAAAAAGAAATCAGAGAAACAACACACTTTTCAATAACCACAAAAAACATAAAATATCTTGGGGTAATGCTAACCAAACAAGTGAAAGATGCAAGAACTTTGCATCTTTCATGAAAGAAATTACTACCAGAAAATGAAAAGATCTCCCATGCTCTTGGATAGGTAGGATAAACATAGGAAAAAATGGCAATTTTGCCAAAAGCAATCTACAGATTCAATGCAATCTCCATCAAAATCCAAGCACAATTCTTTACCAACCTTGAAAGAATAATACTCAATTTTGTATGGAAAAACAAAAGACCAGAATAGCAAAAACAACCCTGTACAATTAAGGAATATCATGAGGCATCACCATCCTGACTTCAAGCTCTACTATAGAACTATGGTCCTGAAAACAGCTTGGTATTGGCACAAAAATAAACAAGTAGACCAATGGAATATAATTGAAAATCCTTATATTAACCTACACACCTATAAACACCTGATTATTCACAAAACAGCTAAAATTATACAATGAAAGAAGGGAAGCATCTTCAACAAATGGTGATGGCACAACTGGATTATGGTGTGTAGAAGACTACAGATAGATCCATGTCTATCACCATGCACAAAACTTAAGTCCAAATGGATCAAAGAAATAAACATAAATCCAGAACTGAATAGAGAATTCTTAATAGAGGAATACAAAATGGCATTATTTGTAATAGCAAGAACCTGGAAGCAACTGAGATGCTCCTCAACTGAAGAATGGCTAAAGATGATGTGGCACATTTACACAATGGAATACTACTCACCAGAAAGAAAAAAAATGGAATCTTGAAATTAACAGGCAAATGGATGGAACCTGAAGAAACCATCCTGAGTGAGGTAACCCAGTCACATAAAGAGAAACATGGTATATATTCACTCATATATGGATTTTAGACATAGAGCAAAGGATCACCTGTCTATAATTCACACTGCCAGAGAAACTAGGAGGAGGAACCATAACAGAGGAAGCCATTATAGGTTTGAAGAGAAAACTGACTCTAGAGAAATGTGCAGAGACCTACACAGATGACCCCAACTAGCAATCTGAGCAATAGTGGAAAGGCTATCTTGAATGCCCTTTCCTCCTCAATGAGATTGATAACTAACGTATAAAGCACTTACTTTTATGTGTGGTCTTCATACACTTCAGAATATGGCATTTAAATATTTTATGATAAAAAAGAAGTGACTGCCAATCTTTGCCAAGATGAGATAAGATAGTCCTTCAAAACTGCTGCATCACAGATATTCTAGGTCTATAAACTGAAAATGAATGCCCAGCATTACAAAAATTCCTTGGATGACTGTTCAGGTAGCCAGATGTCTCTCTCATTCCTATAGTTTTGGAAGTTACTTGCTCTGCACTTCCTGTTTACTCAGGTAATATTTTATCCCTCTTGGGTCTCTGATAATGATTGAAGACTAGTTAGTGTACAGTTTTCATTGTTAGTACATTCAGAAAAAATACATAAAAGATATAATGTTTATATGATTGAGAAATATAAAACCTTAAGTTGTTTATCGAAGATGTTTTGAGATCTAAAAAGATATTTTCAGGATGGTAATGCAAGTTATAATAGAAAATGGTTTAGTTATAAAACTTTGGACTCAATAAGATAGGATAGATAATATAGTACTCTCTCCACATTTGTATATGGACTAAACATTTGAATGTAATTCTTACTTGCTGATTGTTCTTATCATGTGTAATATTTCTGTGTTAGAGTTAAAACCTCTCCATTTAATTAGACAAAAGAGAGGAAATGTTGTGGCACATTTGTACACTGTGTGATGGTATAATGCTATGATTGGAGTAATAAAATGCTGAACTGCCAATAGCCAGGCAGGAGAGATAGGTGGGATTTGTGGGGAAAGATAGGAAGAAGCACAGCAATCTAGGCATGCAGAAGAAGACAGGGGACTGAGAGGAAACAGGAGGTCAAGATGGAAGAGAAGTGATGCCACATGATAGAACATAGATTAATATAAGCAGATCATTTTAAGTTATAAGAGATAGTTAAGAACAAATTTAAACTATAGGCTGAACTTTCATAATTAATAAGAATTCTCCATGTAATTATTTAGGAGCTGGCTGGTAGGACAGAAAAGGATTCATTACAAGAGAGGAAGGAAGGAAGCAAAGAGAAGATAGGTTAATTAAGTTTTCAAATTGTGAAGTTATGAAATATTTTATGCAAATAAAAGTAATCTCTAAGTCATCATAATTGATTATATTTTAAATTAACAACTTTTATAGATATGTATCTTAGCAAAGTTTGTAGAAAATATATACATTGTACCTATAAAAGAAGTGGTGACATGTTGTAATATACTTGGCTATTATCCACAACCTTTGAAAATATTCTCTACACAATACAAAACAAATTTAGTTGAAATTTAATAAGATTATATAATAAATTTTCCATTTGTTTCCTCTGAGATTCAAAATTCCTAGTAATACAAGTAGCTCTTAAGTATTTTTCTAATGGATATAAGAATTTTATATAACTGATGTAGTCAGATTTTTTTCAATATATTGAAAGAAAGATCTATTTTGAGGTTCCTGTCTCTGATCAGTTGGCCAAACTAGCCCTGTAGGGAGGCAGCCAAACTCAGAGTGTGTGTGGATGTAGAGCTGCTCACCATCTGACCAAGAAACAAAAGAACAGATAAGAGAGTCTGTTGTCTCACAATCTCCTTCAAAGACACACTTCCAAAGACCTAAAGATCTCACAATAGGCCCTCCTAATAATATCAAATTGGGGGTTTAGTTTTTGGGGGTACGTTCATCCTCCAAATCATAGAAATCATATTGTTTTTTATTCGTTAAGACAGAAAATGTAAATAAATAATAACTTGAAAACTGTAGTTAAGAGAACACAGGGTGTAAAATGAAACAAACTTAAAGTGGTATCCTCTCATTTACTGAATAAGATATTAAGTAGTTCACCAGCCAAGTAAGCATATGTTCTTGAACATGCCTTTTAACTGCATGTTTAACCATGCTTGTTTGAAAAGCAAAATGTTTTGCATCTAAAATGCACTTACCTAAAACGTGTAGGCATTCTTCAGCATCTAAGAGGGTTGGTTTCTGCCCCCACCCCAAGGATAACAAAATTTATAGATGTTCAAGTTCCTTACACAAAATGATACAGTATTTGCATGAAACACATGCCTCTCTTTCTCTATAGTTTAAAACTTCCAAATTGTATACAATTACTAGCACAATGTAAATGATCTATAAATATCTGTTAGAGAATACCAGGAAAAAAACTCTTGACAAGTTTGGAATTTATACAATGTTTCCCCTTAAATACTTTGGTTGGATCCATAGTTGTATAACCCTAAAATACAAAGAAAATTATGGAAATGAAAGTCACTGTAAGGTTAACAGTGAGGGGATATTGTGGTACTTGTGAGAGCATCGGTCCAGAATCCTCACCACTGGTTCCATGACTTACCACACAACCAGCTATAGTCTTCATGAAATACCATAATCTTCATAAAACACTGCCCTGGCCACCCTTGTTTCATGAAGAGTTGGCAGCCCCCAAAGAGACCATCTTGGTATTCCAGCCATTTTGGTACTGACAAGCCCATAAATGTGCACAGAACTACATTTTATCTCACTAATTGTGCATTGTGCATTGTGTCTGGTGTGTGTGTGTGTGTGTGTGTGTGTGTGTGTGTGTGTGTGTGTGTGTGTGTGGTGTGTGGTAATGTCATAAGAATATAATGTCTTAGATTCCCAGCTCAGTGTTTGGCTTTACCTCTCCCAAAGGTTCAGGGCAGAGAAATGCCTGAGTACCTTCCAATCCAGCCTCTGAATCCAGGAGCCGTTCCATCTAAGCCAGTCCCAAGATATCTCTTACACCCACAAGAACCTACATTAAGTAGTAAAATCATATTAATTCCAGATGATAAAATCATCTTGTAGTTTGAGAATTCCATCAGTTGACAGGTTTGTAGGCAGTGAACTTCCCAAAGAACGCAGTTGCAATAACTTACTAGCTCCTTCAGATATGGTTTGGTAAGAAACCTAAATAGGGCTAAAATTAATTTTAAGAAATAGTAGTAGTATGTGAATTACCTAGCATGGTGGACTCATTTGTTATCATGATGCTAAAATAAACAGTTCTTGGGTCAATATCTTCAAGGATTGTTTTATATGGTTCAGTGACAAGTATGCGGCATCATGGAAAAACTTCTAGCTGCTTTCAAGAACTCTGGTACCAATATGAGTCCTTGGTTATTCATAAAATCAAATAAAAATAAGTCATTAATCTTAAAGTAGCTAAGCAACCATGGAGCTCCTATTGGTGCAAGTGTGAAAGCATCAGCCTACTGGTCAAGCCCACACTCTCTTAAGGTCAGATTCAGATATAATTGGTGAGATAGAAGGAGCTAGAGAGGAGGAACCTTCAACAGACAGAACAACTCCATGCAATGTATCCTTAGGCAATTACATGACTGGGCAAATGTCATACAGAGTTTACTTGCACAAAGCTAGACTGTGTAGCCTACCACCCCTAGGCCCAAGTGTGTGTTTGTGAAACACAGTATAGGATTACATCCAGTATGAGGGAAAATATTCAGTAAAGAGATGGTGCCTATGCTATAATAATCATTAGGAAATGCAGGGTGGTAAGTGCATGAGCCAGAACATTGTTGTTTATGGGGTACTATTTATTATGGATTATGTGTGCTGCCCCTGCATATGACTGTCATCACAGTAGCATCTTCCATCACTGTGTACATTACAACAGCTGTAACATCAATGAGAGATAGGAATGTCTCTGCTTTGTTGAGATCTGAAAGAACTATCAAGACTGTGTGATTTGTGTATTATACTCAGGAAGGGTGTCTAATAAATATTCCTGAAGACACACCAGAAGAAAGCATTGAGTCTTCACCTCTAGGAACTAACAAGTCTAAAATTACTTACTTAAGAAAAATGCACACATATATACTTACTTTTCTGTTCCAGAGTTTGTATTTATCATAGGCTGAATGACCAAAAATCCTGTCTCCAAACCTGACTTCCCAAGTGGCTTGTGAAGACAAAACTGTTGAGACATAGTTATCTGAGGGGATTGAGTTGCTACTGTTGCTGCCCTGAACCATTAGGTTTGATTTCCAGAGAGTTCATTGCTTCTCTCTTTGCAGAATGGAAATATTTTCTCTCTCTCCCTTGTTCTGCCAACTACAATTAGAGACTAGGTCTTCCTTAACTGACTGGGGCTTAGTGTTCACTTCAGTGGTGCTGACTTAATGACCCAGCTTTCTTCCACTAAACACCATTGTTTTAATGTTCCCACCAGCACCTAATACCACTGTCTGAGGATCAAGTCATTCATACTTGATACGTTGGAGGGACGTTCCTGAGTCAAACCACATGAAATTCCAAAATATCATGTTTTACATACTACCTGATTGGAAGCTGGCCTTGAAAGTAAAATTCAACATTGAACATAGACAAGGTGTGTCACTGAGGAAATTAAAGCCATTATTTTCCTCTGACGTCACCACTAAGTTTGACTCAAGGGTGTGGTAGTTTGGGTAATAATGACCCCATTGGAATGCTTAGTAGGATTAAGAAGTGTAACCCTGTTGGAGTAGCTGTGGCACTTTTAGAGGAAGTGTGTTACTGAGGGATAGGTTTTGAGGTTTCAAAAGCCCATGCTAGGCCCAGTCTCTCTCTGCCTGCCAGTCTGCCTGGGGATCAGGTTGTAAAGCTCCCAGCTACCTCTCCAGCACTATTCTTGTTGCTGTTCTCCCTGCTGTGATGATAATGGATTAACTTATGAAACTGTAAGCAAGCCCGCAATTAAACACTTTCTTTTATAAGAGTTGCTTGGCCATGGTGTCTCTTCACAGCAATTAAAAAAAAAAAAAGTGACTAAAACATTGACATCATTTTCTCTCAACATATGGTCAAATAGATTTTAATTTTATAGGCTCAATAATAGAGAAAAGGGGATTAAAAAATCATCTGGCTTTTGCTACCTCTGCCAATGCCAAATTTTAACTTTTACCAGAAAGCAGAGATCAATAAATAATAAATAGCACAATGATGAAAATCACTATATTAATAGTGCTGCGTGAGCTCATTGTTTATGGTGGCAATTCTGTTTTAACTTCACCATAAACAGAGGTTGGGTAGACATCCCAATATGATTAAATATCCCACTGGCACACATGAATTTATTATGAAGTGTTAACGTGATACATGAATAACTTATTTCAAGTGGCATAGATTTGCTATGGACATGGGAGACTATTTTTAGTTTCTTTTGTTAACTTTTGACAAATTGGGAGTTGGAAGTTTTAGAAATAACTGTTTCACACATAGACAACCCAAGACAACCAACCAGCAACCACATTATGCTGCTGGAGACACACCTGCTTTTTTTGAACACCCGATAGTGGTGGTCCATTTGGAAAATCTTCTGGCTACTGCCATGTACAGCCCTGTTCAGAATATCCAGAATCCTCTGAGAATCTGTGTCAGTGGCCACATGTGAACCTGGCCACATGTGAACCTGTGAGCAGTTTTCTCCCTTGGCCTAAAGGAAGCAAAGCACAGAAGATAGAAAATTCCAGTATTTTAATGCCCGATGATCTTGCAATTAATGAGGAGACACTATGTTCACACCTTATCACATGCTACAGCTTCAAGCAACAAGAAAAATAAAAACAATGTGGCAACCTGTTTTCCCTTGACCCATACAATGAGCCACAAAACACTTAGAAACAGACCTGGCCTACAAAATTAAGATAAATCAATTACATACTTTGTTTTATGTAAGCATGAGAACTCAAATAAGAATATAGCACTATGGGAATTTACAGTCTCACACATACAAATGCACACTTCACAATTTCTTCACCACTGAGTCTATTTCTCAGCCCCAGCACACTCTGTTCTTCTGCTCTCGGTGTGTGTGTGTGTGTGTGTGTGTGTGTGTGTGTGTGTGTGTGTGTGTGTACGGTGTATGGTCACATGTTCTCATTGGAGGACACTTGGGGTCCTGTGGGATGCACATATGTGTATAAGGGTGTATAGACCTGAAGTTGACTGGTTGTACTCCCTGATTGCTCTCCACTTATTTATTGAGGTGGAATTTTGTGCAAAACCAGAGTTGAGCTTACAAATCCTAGCTAGTCTCCAAAGCCAAAAATCACTGTCTCCCAAGTACTGGTTTTATAGGCAGCCACCTTTCTTACTCAGCTGTTACTCAGGTTATGGAGATCTGGATTTAAGTTTTCAGTCTTCACCTGCTGAGCCTTCTCTCCAAACCCTGGGTCCTTTTGAAAGTTTTATTTTGAGAAAGGTTTCATTACGTTTCCCACAGTAGCCTAGCACTCTCTGTAGCCAGGTGGTTTAGAGCTCTCACCTCTCCTGGCTCAACCTCCTGAGGAGCTAAGATGACAGACATGTGAAGCCATGTCCAATGCCGACCCTCTAGCTGTATTTAGATTCTGACTCACGGTATGCTTTCAAATCGTTATGAGACAGTAATGGCTATATTTCAATACATCTGAATATTTGCAACCTTTGGGGTAAGATACATTTCTCCCTTAGTTTTTTATTGCTGTGAAGAGGCGCCAAGACTATGTCAACTCTTACAAGAAAAATATTTAATTGGGGTGGCTGGCTTACAGTTTCAGAGGTGTAGTCCATTATCGACATGGCAGAAAGCGTGGTGGCATGCAGGTAGGTACAGTGTTCGAGCTGAGAGTGCTGCATCTTTCAGGTAACAGGAAGTTAACTGTCTCACTGAGGGAAGCTTGAACAAGAGACCTCAAAGCCCTTCCCCAGTGGCAAACTTCCTCCAACAGGGCCACACCTCCTAATAGTACCACTCTCTTTGGGGGCCATTTTCTTTCACACCATCACATTGCAGTATTTAGACTCTCACTCACTCAGCGTGTGCCTTCTGATCTTTGTGAGACAGTGACGGCTACACTTCAATACATCTGAATATCTGCAACACTTGGTTAAGATACACAAAGCAATAATGCATCATATTTTACTTAGTAGAACTTATTCCACAACACAAGGCAATATTAGCAAGAAGTCCATTTCTCCCTGGTGTGTTTTGAAAGCTGCATTCTCTAGCAAAGCAATCTTATTCCAAATCAAAACGGCCACTATGTGATTTTTCTCAAAGTTGATAAACTAGAGCAAGATCATGAAGCCTGGCTTTCTGAGGTAATGTAATTTTGTTTCCAATATCAATGCAGTTATTTCTCTTGGAAAAGCCAAGTGTCCATGCTAGAAGTGGTGATGTAGAGATTAAGGTGATATTACACGTGTCACAACACAACCCGGCAAGCATACATTTTGGGAGAGAAAAGAAGTGAAGGTGACAGTCAGCCTGGGTATCCCAAATTGCCAGGAGCTCTAAAACCATGGGGAAAAGTCTCTAGCATTTCCCTGTCCTGATTTTCTATTGAGACACAGAGGAGTGGACTCTGAAAATTGACAGCAGTCAAAGAATTACTTCAATACTTATTTTTTACGGCACCTTGTCATAGAGAGTGGGTATCCATACTGCAGTTCTTCACGGGGTTATGCAGAAAATTTGCTCTCATATGAAAACAGGTAAAAATGGGGTTTAAAACAAGAAAATGTAATTTTGTATAACACATTGATTTGACTAATGTGTTTAGTAATCTTTTTTAATTTTATGATTTTCCATTTTCTTCTCCTTTTTGGTTGAAAATAGAGTCTTCTCTCATACAAAACATATGACACAGTTTTCCCTCATTCCGCTCCTCCCGGATCTGCCCCCCACACCTCCTTTCTCCACCAGAACCCCCTATCTCCTTTTCCTCTTCTGAAAAGAGCAGGCCTCAGAGAGAACAGCAAAACAGGCAACCCCCTCCCGCATCAAGGCTGAACAAGGCAACCCCATTGGAGGAAAAGGATTGCAGGAGCAGGCAAAAGAGTGAGAGATACACCTGTTTCTGCTGTTAGAAGTCCCACAAAAACATCAAGCTGACAGCCACATGTATCCACATATCCACAGGGGACCTGGTGCAGACTATCCATGCAGGCCCTGTGCTTGCTGCTTCAGCCTCTGTGAGCCCATTCGAGCCTTGATTAATTGATTCAGTTTTAAAAGGCATCAAGAGAGCTTCTGTTTTGTTTTCTGGTGCTTGTCTCACAAAACAATTTCTTTCCCAAACAGGTGATATTTTTAATGCATAGTACTGGAGTTACTTTGTTTAATATTTCTCACAGTTTAAGAGCCCTGAATAGTGGGTGGAAAACAAAGCTGCCTGCATATATTGTACTTCAGAAGTGGCTTCAAAGTAGACGTAATGGAAATGGAACAGCCAGCCAAGCTCATTCCCACCACCAGCTAGAGCCCCTTTCCCTTTATGTCCTTCCTGCAATGGCCCCTTCACCAGCAGAAGCCCCACTCTCTCCACATACTCAAATGGTAAAGATGGACAACAGCAGTGTGTGAGAGAGAGGGGGGGGGAGGGCGGGGGCGGCAGGGGGGGGAGGAGAGGGAGAGGAAGGGAGGGAGAGAGAAGTGGGTACATGCATGCAAATGTGAGCCTTTCCAGAGTTCTAAAGCTTCAGCTTAAGAGAGGCATGGCTTCTGACAGCCGTGGAAAGAAGCACCGCCTGAAAGATTTGACAGTAATGTGTAGATGGTACAGAGAAGACTTGAAAATCCTTTGTATGCACATCAGATGTCTTAGGAAAGAACAGCGGCAGCTGCCAGCTACACTTTTACTACAGTTATCCATGGCCCAGAAATATTTCAGTCATTAACCATGCAAAATGAGTCAAGGTACAGATTTTCTAGTTTTCTAAAAGGAACAAACCCTGAAGTGGCAGGCGGGGTGTTGTTTAGAGTAATCCAAACATAGACACCGATGATACACACGGCCAATGAAACCTGGGGGAAAAAGGATTTGTTAGGCTTACACTTTCACCTCACTATTCATCATTGAAGAAAGTCAGGACAGGAACTCGAATGAGGCAGGAACCTGGAGGCAGGAACTGATGCATACACCATGGAGGGGTGCTGCTTACTGGCTTGCTCTTCCTGGCTTAATCAGCCTGCTTTTTTTTAATGGAACCCAGAACCACCAGGCCAGGTATGGCACTAGCCACAATGAGCCAAGATTTCCCTCATTGATCACTAATTAAAAAAATGCTCTATAGGTTTGCCTACAACCCCATTTTATGGAGGTATTTTCTCAATTGAGGTTCTCTCCTCTCTAATGACTTAGCTTGTGTCAAGTGATAAAAAAGCAAAACAAAATAACAACAAAAGACTAGACAACACACTGATCAAGTGTACAGTAAAGTGAACACAGGTAGCCTACTAATTGTGTTAAACTTCTTTCCAACATTAGTCTGTTCCTCCATATAGCTATATTTATTCCTTTAACATCTGTCATGGATGTATTGAGGATATATATATATATATATATATATATATATATATATATATATATCTAGATAGATAAGTAGAATCATATGGTTCCATATTGTTTTGTATTCAGTGCAAACTTTTAGTCACTCTAGCTGATTCTTCTAACTATATAAACCCATCAATGCAAGTGCTATTCTACTTTGGGATCTATTTTACTTATTTTATGCAGCTTCTGTCTTATGTTTTTCTTTTCCAATTTGTTTCCAGAATTATACCACTTAAATTCTGTCAGAACGTAACTACCCATAATGGGTTTACTTTACCACTAATGAGTCACGTGGGTCAAATTCCATATGTTTAGATTCCCGCTTTATCTGTGAATATGGTAAGAGAATCTTGCCAACTGTTCCTACCATTAATTAAGCAGCCAAAAACAAGCCTTCTCCTTGCATATGGGGCCATGCTCAAAACAACCTTTTGGGTTCTTTCTACTAAATTTTAAGCAGTATTCATTTTGAGTGTGCATTATGTTAGGTATATCAAGATAGTTTCATAGACTAGAAATAGCAAGGAGAATTAGCGCTTTTTTTTTCAATGCTACTGTAAGTGGGAGAGAAAGCTCAGTGAAAAAATGGATTACTGCTCTAATACCTGTAGAAGAGGGACAGGGTTGTGGAGGCGATTCAGGAGGTGGGGAACACAGAGAAGGGTAGAGACAGGAGGTTCTATATGGGCAGCCAGTCCAGCAAAAATACCAGCTCTAGGATCTAGACCTTGTCTCAAAAAAAAAAAAAAAAAAGTTACAGAAAGTATGAGGAAAACATCTAAAGTCCTCTGGTCTGCATATACTCCTTAACAGAGAAACACACATATGCACATACACACACACACACACACACACACACACACACACACACACACACACAGTAACTGAAACAAGCCCACAGTGAATCAGAATATCTATTCCTCAAACATCAACTTGTTAAAACTCACATGTGTCCCGCTGAGCATTCCAAACCATTGTTTCCTTACTGCTCAAAATGTCATCATCCTATCACCCAAATAGGAGGACAGAAGTCATTACCGTCTTCAGTTTCTAAATTCACTAGTGCTGGTATATGGACTTAAGGTTCCAAATGCATGCTGCTGGTCACCTTCTGTATTGGCTCAGCATTTGCCTTGTTATCCAAATTCTTATAACACAATTCAATACAACCGTGGGGAGTTGATAGATGTCACTTTATCCCATTACACATTTTAAGATGAGAAAGGCAATGATAGTTCTCCATCTCACAGCATCTTCAGGCCTTTTTCATAACAGTCACCCCTCACCCTTTCTGTGAACTTTGCATGCTGTGAGAGTGACAAGAAGATTACATTGAAAACTCTGAACTTTAGACAATAAAAAGTTGCAGTATTTGTTTCCGGTTGTTTTTCAGTTTCTTTCAATGTATTGTGAAGAAAAAAATATTTTCAATCTCTTCAGTCTTATGGAAAGGTGTCTGCCACATATGTTTGTTTGATAGATAAATAGTAATCTGGCAAACTTTAGAATATGGAGCTGTTTGCAAAGACTGAACTTGAAAAGCAATAATTCCCTGTGAATAATTTTTTAAAGGTATTAATGAAAACATGGTAGCTTTGACCAATAAATAGTAAGAGCTTTTGGATTATGTTGTAGGCATGATTTTCACATTTTGTTTACCTGTCAATCTTGCCAGTCTTTCACAGAAATGTCCTGTGAAATCTTCTAAGCAAACAGTAAAGGATCTAGCTATTCTTCCTTTCAAATATCAAAGACTTTGATATTAAGGGTAAAGGAAAAATGATTAATTATAAAAACTCATTTTAAAATATTAATCTTTATTTCAAAATTTTAATGATGTTTTTAATTTTTAAAAAGAATGGATGGAGAAAATGTGGTATATTTACACAATGGAATATTATTCAGCAGAAAAAAAACAATGGAATCTTGAAATTCACAGGCAAATGGAGGGAGCTGGAAGAAACCATTCTGAGTGAAGTAATCCAGTCACAAAAACAAAAACAAAAACGGTATGTACTCACTTATGTATGAACTTTAGACATAGAGCAAAGAATCAACATCCTACAATTCACACCTCCAGAGAAGCTAGAAAACAAGGAGGACTCTAAGAGAGACATACACAGTCCCCCAAAGAAGTTAAAAAGGATAAGATCCCCTGGGAAAATCGAGAGCATGGGGGGAGAGGAGAGGGAGTCAGGAGAAAGAGAAGTGGAGAAGAGGAGGGGAGAGGTGCACATGAGGGAGCAGGAAGATTGAGTCAGGGAAAGAATAGAGGAGAGCAAGAAAGAGATAGCATAATAAAGGGAACCATTATAGGTTTCAAGAAAAATCTGGCACTAGGAAAATGTCCAGAGATCTACAAAGATGACCCCAACTTACAATCTAAGCAATAGAGAAGAAACTACCTTAAATGCCCCTTCCCTTTAATGAGATTGATGACTACCTTATATGCCATCCTAGAGCCTACATCTAGTAGCTGATGGAAGCAGAAGCAGACACCCACAGCTAAATACTAGCTAAACTCCTGGAATCCAGTAGCAAAGGAGGAGCAATGAACAAAGTGGTCAAGACCAGGCTAAAGAAACCCACAGAAACTGCTGACCTGAACAAGAGGGAACTCATTGACCCCAGTCTGATTGCTGGGGAACCAGCATAGGACCAATCCAGACCTCCTGAATGTGGGTGTTAGTTAGGAGGACTAGGCAGTCTATGGGGCCTCTGGTAGTGGATCAGTATTTATCCCTAGTATACGAATGGACTTTGGGAGCCCATTCCACATAAATTGATACTCTCTTAGCCTAGACACACTGTGGAGGGCCTAGGCCCTGCTCCAAATGATGTGACAGACTTTGAAGATCCCCCATGGAAGGCCTCATTCACCTGAGGAGCAGATAGGGAATGATATGGGGGTTGGAAGGGGCAGGGGAGGAGTAGAAGGTGAGGGAACTGGGATTGACATGTAAAACAATCTTGTTGTAAATTTTAGTAAAAATATTTTATCTAAAATTTTTTATTTAATTTTTGAGAATTTCATGTTTTAATTATATTTTCTTCCCTTCTCTAACTCCTTCCAAATGCTTTTCCACTCCTCTTTTCCCATCCAACTTCATGCAAATAAAAAGAGAAACAAAGAACAAAACCCATAAAATCCATTTTCTCTTCATCACCTGGTCCAAGATGATATCTGCCCTGAAGTGTCGCTGATACACTCAGAATTTCTCCATGGAAGAAAAGTTATTTTCATTTTCCTAGCAGCTACAGATAGATAGAAATAGTATCTTGGCTAGGAATGGGACTCTGTGCCCACTTCCCGCTCTCCATGCTGGGATTTTGTCTAGTCTAAAGATGTGCTGGTCTTGTGCATGTTATCCCAGACTCAGTGATTTCATTGGTGCATCAGCCAAATTGTGTCTAGAAAATTGAGTTCCTTTGAAGTGATTTATTCCCATGGTTCTTAGTGTCTTCTGCCTCCTTTCCCCTGAGCCTTGAGGAGAGTGTTTTGATGAAAAACTCCCACATAGGACAGAGTTTTCCAGAGTCTCTCACTCTCTACATGCTGTCCAGTTGCAATTCTCTCTGTTAATTACTACATACTACAGGAATAAACTTCTCAGGGGTGAGCGGTGCAATGATTAATAGGCATAAATATGTCACTAGGGATCATTCATTTCTATATTTACTTCATGGAATAATATTAGTAGACTTTCCCCTGAGGATTATGACTTATCTAGTCTCAGGTACTGGGACTCATTAATAGAATCAGGTATTTCTCCAACTCATGGAGAAGGCCTTAAATCTAATTTTTTTAAAAAAATAATTACGCCAATAAATTCACGCCACTATTACACAGTGAGCATATTTGTGTAGGTATGTCACCTTTATAGCTCACATGGTCATAGACAGGAAGACTGATAATTGCTTTTCTGCTCTGCTAGAATGTATTGTACCTTCTGGTACTATGGACACTAGTCAGTTCAACACCAGCCTCATTTCTCTGTGTTTGATGATGTAAATACGTGGTGTCTTCAGCAACAGTGAGTTATCATCAGATTGTGGAAGGTAACCAATATGATTGGCAGTAACCTATAATGAAGGCATATAAAATTGTCCCAAAGTTCAATTTTAAAACCTTTTAACACCTGGATCAAACTTTCTTCAATTGAGAAGAATGTGTTCAAATCTGCCCAAGTTCAAATTACCATTCTACCTTTTATTTAACTTTGAATATTTGACCAAACTTGCTTAGCTCACATGATGATTTCCTATCATCTGTAAAATTGGAATGAAAAAGGCCCTGGTGCTATAGAAATTCTGTGATGATTATATAAGTCAAGCCCATGGTCAATACTTGCCAAGAAGTAAGTATTCATATATTATCCGACAAGGAGTAGTTGCTGCTCTTTTCCCAGGATGTATAGTCTTAATATTTTCACAAGCTATTTGAGAACCAAATTTGATACCAGAAGTAGAGACAGCCATTGTCATGATTTCAATACTCTGCTTTTGTTGTGATGTCAATTTGCCCGCCCAATGTTCCATACCTAAAGGTTTCTGATCATGCACTCATGTCTACCTATTGTACTGCATCAGTCTCAGCTTCTTGAGAACCTAAAGGCAAAGTTATTTACAGGTGCTTAGATTAATATTTTATCTCTTGGTCATAATGTCACAGATCAGCATTGCATATGTGAAACTACAAGTAATTGAAATTAAAGTTGTGAAGACTAGAATATATTAAAATTGTTTAGGAATATTAAGAAATCTATGATTGGTCCATATAAAGTTTGCAGTTAAAAATAAGCCAAGATGTACTAAGCAACCAAAAGCAAAACCATATCAAAGAGAAAGTTGAGATAAGGAATTCAGAAAACAATATAGTAGTAGTTTGTTGTTGGTTTTTACCAGATAAGTTACACACTTACAACAAATCCTATGCAGAATATAGAATTATTTTACAGTGCACTTTTCAAGTACAAAGTTTCCACAAATGATAACAATTTGAATTAGCAGAATGAATTGTTAAAACTCAGGAAGGAATATCTTGAATGTTTTTAACTTGAGTCTACAGTTTGCACTATGCTTTATTTTGTTTTTTTATATGAATATTATAATCCCACAGGCAGTTATTGGGGTTCAAGTGTTAGATTAGAAAAACAAAGCAGATAAGCACCAGAGAACTCTTACCTCTGCTAAAGTTGGGAGCAATCCTGTCCTCAAAATGACTAGAGACTAATTGCCAAAGACTGAATTCCATGTCTGAGCCCCTGCTCCTGTCTGATAAACTTCTTTAGTGCTGGGATTAAAGGTGTGATCTCCATTTCTCTTTTAGACTGATTCACTCCAATGTAGCCGTGGATGGTCTTGAACTCACAGAGATTCATCTGCCTCTGTCTCCTGAGTCCTGGGATTAAAGATTTGTGCCACCACTGCCTAGTACCTGTGGCTATGACTAGCTTTGCATTTGATTTCCAGGCAAGCTTTTTTAGATCGTGAGTAATATATCACCACAGTTTATTCAGTTTGTGGATTTTAACAACTAGATAATGCCCTGTAAAAAAAACTATTGTAGATTAGATTGAACCAACTTAATAGGTCCCTCAACCTTCTGGTAAGAACTAACACTTTTACTGTCCATATAGTTTGTCGTTTCTTTAGCATTTTGTTTCAATCATGTGGCACACAAAGTCTTTTTATACTTTCTTCTTTCACTTAATAATGTATATTCAAACTTTCTCCATTTCTTTTCATGGTTTGATAAATTATTTCTTTTTAACACAGAATAATATCCTTTTTTAAATGTACCAGTTTATCTGATCATGAATTGAAGGACATCTTGATTGCTTCCTCATTCTGGCAACTATGAATGAAGCTCCTATAAATATTCTTGTGTAGGTTTTTGTGTGGACAGATATTTTCAACACATTTGGATAAATACCTAGGAATGCAATTGCTGACTCTTATGCTAGATTATGTTTAGCTTCAATACAGCCTGCCAAACTGCCTTCCAGAGTGGCCCTGTAATTTGCATCCCCACCAGCAATGAATGAGAGCTCCTGGAGTCACACAACAATGCAGGAAGTTGCTGATGTTTTGAATTTTGCCACCCTTAGAGGTGTGCAATGCTTCCTCGCTGTCTTAATATGTAGTTCCTTAATGAACCTCATGTTTGGCATATTTTCACTTTTTTGCTGTGCTTGTACCTTTTTTTGGTAAGGTGTCTATTCAGCACTGATCCTTTTTTTTAAAAAAAAAAATAAGAGATGTTTTGCTCTGCTTTGTTATTGCTGATTTTCAGAGTACTTCAAATATTTTGCATTTACAAGTCTATCAGATATCTGTTATGTAAACATTTCCTCCTTATCTGTGATTTGTTATTCTTTTAATAAGCATAATTTTTAAATTTTAATTATATAAAATAGTTGACAACTAATAATAGCATCAAGAAAATGAGGTATTGATTTCATTTAATAAAAAATGGACACAGAATTATTTTTTAGTTTTGTTTAGGTGACAGCCTAATGACAAATTTGTCATAGATAATAATTCAGAAAATTTACTTATAAAGATCAATTGTACAAATATTTCAGAACAAGAAATACAAGCAGTTGAACAACAAAAAGATAAATGTTCTTTATAAAGTGTTTGTTGACTGCAATAAAAATTGCAAAAAGCAAACACAATATATATCCCAATATATCATATATCCCATATATCATTAGATCATATGCACACAGAGAGATGACATAGTGATGTGTGTACATACAAAGCCACTTATCTCTTAACAATGGGGAAATAATCTGAAAAATTCTTTGTTGATTTCTTTCTCCAAACTTCAGATTGTAGGATCAGAAACCCAAAGAGATGCCCACTGGGGTGAGATCTTGTAGGATCTCCCTTGCATTTATACTGTTAACAAAAGTGTTGTGTATTACATGATTATATCAATACTAACTCACAGTTTCACAAGGAATTAAAGGTTACTCTGTCTTGGAAATGCTTTCAATGCTCTAAAACAGATGCCTCATCAAAGCCATCTTACATTGCGTTTCTGGCATGTAGAGATAAATAGTGGGAAAGGAAATGTGGAGACACTCTGTGGGAGAGGTCTCTACTATATAAATGCATCTTGGGAAATTCTCACAGCATTTGACTTCAGCACCTTCTGTACCCCAGAAGGGAACAAATCTGAACTAAGTGAGATGTAGAATTATCACTGAGAATGCTATAGATTTCAGGAGGCAAGAAAGGCAAGGCACCATGAGTAGAATAGAAAATAGTCAGTCATGTCTTCTTGCCTGTGTTGAGTGTATGGCTGGTATGAAATGTTGCGGGGGGCATTATTCATTTACTCTGGCTTGTGAGAGAGGAGATTATGACAAGATCAAGACTCCTGGGCTATAGAACATTTCCTGTCCAGTGATAGAAAAGCAAAATGAGGATGAATTTTAAAATGCCCTTCATCTCAAAATTATCCATCTCCTGTGCTTCTCTTAGAACCAGATAAGAGTCTTCCAGACACAAAAGATGAAATAAAAAGAAAAATACATGCTGGGTGGTTGTATTTGTTATAACCCAATATTGTTCTGACCAAGGAATATTAGTAAGGAATTGAATATGATAAAAGCAGAGACTTCTGTAGAAAATGCTCAGATTAAGAAGAGAAAAAGTAACTTTCTTATATGAAGCTCCTGGTACAGAACCAGAGTTTCAATTGGGTAGATATGGGAAGGCTGGCTAGGTAGTTCAAGAGTAAGATTCTGTGTTCCAAGATTAGCAATGACCTTTTCTCAATGCTTAAATGGAAGATACAGTTGTCAACATTGGTTGTAGCATCATGTCAATACTGGTGTAAACCCAAAGTAGCGACCCTGAAGTTTAGGTAATGACAATAGCTATCCTGTACATCAACAAGGTATAGACTTGCTTAATCATATTCCTCTTTTCATTTCATCACGAAAATATATCTAAATGTAGTAAATAAGCCAAAGACTGGGATTTCCAAGATTGTTAAATTGTGATGGCAATTAAAGTGGCAAGTCATCTTTGAAGGAATGTATTTTTCAAGTCCTTGACAGTCAAAAACTATTTATATTATTTATGACATTTCCAATGAGTTAGTAACATTTTTATTGCATTACATTTTGCATAATATAATTTGTCACTATTTCTTTATTAAGCTTGTTTTATATTCATAGTGGTCCCACAACACTATGTTTTCCTCTTTGTCAGCCCAGAACTTCATTATGAAGGATGAGGTTTTATCGTTTCCCAGCAATGCAAATGTCTACAGTGAATAAGTATCATTATGCAGGAACAGGAATTTAGTTTTCCTCCATTAACCAGGCAGGCTAATGACTCAACAACTTTATAGCTTGCCGCAAAATTTGATGGCTCAATGTGAGTTAGAACAAATGAGGATGTAGTGGATGTAAAGATTAGAAAGATGTGTTTTTTCTTTTGGTGTGTAGTCTAACTTTCCTAATTTGAAGTCCAGTTTTTTTTTTTTTTCTTAACTAGTAGGGAGTTCTCTCTCCATCATCTCTCCCAGAGAGAAATACAACTGTAGTTCTCTGCTTTAAGGAGCTCAACACACATCATTATCTCCTTAGATCCAACTCAGCAGGTGGGAAGAGTTGCATGGTAAGCAATGATACCTTAAAATCAAAACCTTCCCCCACAATGTGACTGCTTGGAAAAAGACTAATGTATTCAATGTGTAGGAGTTTAAAAAAAATAATGTACCTATGCTGGACTATGTCATACTTCTAAATCCAGGAAATCTAAAAAAAAAGATATATAAGGAAAGTGATTGGCCTATTCTCTCTATTCCTGAATGCACAGGGCAAGGCAACATTTCACGGTTGACTGGAACCTATAGCTATTCAGGCTTTTCCCAAATCAAAACAGGTCCATGGCCTGAGAGCATTGAGGACCTCATACTCTACTCCCTGCTTGTGTCCTTAGAATAGAATGGAGTTTTTGTTCTAGAATCTTACTGATAGGCACCAAAGGTTTTAGAAAACATAATCATTTCTTTTTAAAGAACATAGAATTACTCTACATATAAGAATGTGGGAAATATCCTCACTGGACACTCATCTTAATGGGCTACTCAAAAGGAGCATTAGAAGAGATCTGACCTGGCAACAAAACACTATCCTGAAATTCCAAGACCAGGAAGATAACTCTTGAGAGTTTACTACATATATGGATGAACAAACCCATTCACTTTGAGTTGTATCTTGTCAGGCATTTGTCACAGAAGTGAGAAAGGCATCCATTAGAGGCACATATCCTATTCATTTACATTGACTTTAAAAACTCTACAGCATTTTGTAGTCTTCAGTTCACCTCCATTTCCTCTGTAAATAGCTCACACCTTTGATGCTTTTGTGAACAGTAGCTTTATTTACAATTCCAAAATGTGTATTATTAGTACATAAGACTAGGACATATACAAAATACATTACTCTTGCATTTGATATTTCACCATAAATATTAATCTCAGTATTATTGACTTTTTTCTGAAAGAGAACTTGAAAATATTTATAGATATTGTTGTTCCTAAATAAAGTAAATTTTAACTTATTTTTTGAAATATTCATGCCCTTCATCATCTAGAATTGTATATGTGCCAAGAGCCATTAAAATGCTATATTTAGAGAGGGTATGTGATGGGAGATGTCATTCTGTTTCTTGTATTGGTTAATGAATAAAGCACTGTTGGCCAATAGGAAAGGAAGATAGGTGGGACTAGGAGACTAGGAGGAAAGAGGAAGTAGTTGGGAAGAGTCAGCATGGAGAGACCTGGAGAGAGCAGAACGCCGGCCAGCTCTCTGGTAAGATGAGACCACGTGGAAATACTTAGATTAATAGAAATGGGTTAATAATTAAGACAGAGCCAACTGATAAGAAACTAGTAACTGGCCAGCAGCATTATATCAAATATAGAGTCTCTGCGTGTTATTGGGAGCTGGCATGGTGGTGGGGCCAACCAGCAGGGAAAACATACTCAGTACATATGGCGCTACAACGTGGCTAATAAGAACTTCCACTTAAAACTAAGAAAAGCTTAAGAAATAGTTTTTAGAAACAAAAGAACAGAGATAAGGAAGGCTTCTTAATAACATTTTTCTCAGTTGGGCTGTGTTTTGTTAGAGACAAGCAGAAATTTTCACGGCTCCTTTAAGTGAGGTTTACTGACTCAGCATAAGCAGCAAAACACCACACAGATTTTAAAGAGCTCTGCTAACAATTTATTGGTGTGTATGAGAGCTGGCAATTGCAGTGACCACATCCCCAAGCTGGCAGCATGCTGCTGGATGGCAGCATAGACCAAGACAGTGAGCACAGCTCTCAGTTCTGGCGGTAAAATAGCTGCTGCCATCTTTGATAGGCCGCAGCTAAAACAACTGTGGCTTTCATTTTAGCAATGTTGTTGTTTAACAGATAAAGACTCATGGCCATAAAAAGATAAAGATTTACAATAAAGCCAGATTCACATTAAGAAAAACCGCTAATGGTTTACAGTGTGTTTTAAAATATACTAGGCTTTGGAGAGAAAATGAATAAAATGGTTTTAAAAACACAGAGTGTAGCTGGGTGTGGTGGCACACACCTTTAATCTCAGCACTCAGTAGGCAGAGGCAAACAGATCTCTGTGATTTCAAAGTAAACCTGGTATACAGAGTAAATTCCAGGACAAATAAAAGTTACACAGAGAAATATGAAAAAATAAAAGTAGAAGAAATAGAGTAATAAAAAAGCCACGTAAAGTTGAAAAGTACCAAGAAAATCTGGATACTGTGAAAAATTTTAGTTTGCAGAGCAAGGATGTAGGAAAGGATAAGGAAAATAATTCTTTAAATGGAATATAGGAGATCATAAAGAGTGGACATTGACATGGGAAAAAAGAACAGATATGAGAAGAAGAAAGTTACTATGGTAATGGTTATGCTAGGCTGATTTTGTTAAATAGGGCTAGTAACTGAATCATCAATCTTTTGTGAAATAACTTAAGTGAAGTCTCTCCCAGGTCTTGGCCTACAACAAGGAAATGGGCCCCCAACACTGGAACAAATGGCCCCAGATGAGCAGCACTGTTTAGGTCACTCCTGGCCAATGGACAGTCTGGGGACTTTCCAAGTCATTCTATGGTTTCTCCTTTGAATAAGAACAGGTCATACCTGGGTGATCTCTCAAACATGAGATTATACTTTGTAATCAATCATACTGTGCCCCATACATGTATGCTGATTTGAGGTTTGTCTCTATAAAAAGGAGCCTAAACGCTTTGGGGGATATGCAGCTTTCCCCGAGATTGCTGTCACCCGAGTGCACTCATTCAATAAACAACTCTTGCTTGTTGCATCTCCTGGTTTTGGTGTTTGTGTCACAGGGCTCTCCCACTGGCCCATCAGGACCCCAGAATTAGGGTTCAACACTGTACGGTATTATATTGTCTTTGTATCATTTGACTGCTGAGGAAATAACTGTTAAAGGAAATGCTGCTGGATTAATTCCATTTATATATTTTAAAAATTCATTGATTCCAAAATTTAAGTTCAAGTACAGGTTACTGGGGAGAAAGGATTTCTATTTTTGTTTCCACAGAAAATGAAAAGTTGTGGATTCCTTCCAGACTAACTTGGTTTGATCAAGCAAGACTCCTGAAGCAATGTCAATAGAACAATGTAGCCTTGTAGACCACTACAGCCAGGATTTCTGTGTCTTCTTAGGATTCCTCATGATAGGGCCCCCTACCAGCAGGAAGTAGTTTGGAAAAAACAACACCCAAATTCCAAAATATTGTTTATAAATGTTTGTTTTCATTTATATGGTGTTGGTTATAAATGGTTAATGACCACAAGCAATCTTTTCAAAGGTAAAAAGGGGACTATGGTATAGGAATGTATAATTTGTTTTGGAATAGATTTTCATTTATTGATACTATTTAAGGTCAATTTTGTGATGGGCATATTTCTCCTGTTGTTTAGGTATTGTGTTTATATAGCTTATTTAGAAATGTAATGTATAAATTAGTACAGATTACAGATAGTTACCTATGATAGTCAAAACTTAGAGTTAACTTAGGTTTTCAAGATGTATTTGAGATGGATAGGCATTCTTCAAACCTTTCAAAGACCTACAGAATACGGCATTTAAAATGGTTTAGGTTTTTTTTTTTTTTTTTTGTTTTGTTTTTGTTTTTTTTTTTTTTTTTTTTTTTTTTTTTTTTTTTTTTTTTGACAGTGAGGCACAACTGCTCCTGGCAATACCATCTGCATCAGAAAGAAAGATGGACATTGAAGAAACTCATTACGAAGTTTGCTTTCAATATGGCAAGACTAGCCATTTAGGCAAGATACTGCTCTTGTCTGGACTGTTTGCATTTATGCTCTATAAACTGGACATGCAGGGCCAACAGGAAAGTGACTGCTGAAACAAGGTGGACAGTGCTACAGAGTTCCTGCTTCAGGCAAGTGTTTGCCAGACAATCTGCAGGATATGGAGAAATGTGACTGACAAACTGCCAATACAGGTGAAAAGTTTAAAGTTCCTGCTTTGCTGAGGAGTCTGCCAGACACACTAGGGCCTATAGGCTGAAGATGGAACATTACAGAAGAACTTTAGGTGACTGACCAGGCAAGATGTCTCTGTCATTTCTAGAGTTTATATATTATCCTTCTGTGGTCTTTGAAGGAGTTGAAGACAGATAGTTATGATTATAGTTTTTCTTAGTTAGGATTAAAGATAAGTTACATATAGGACTTTAGACTCACAAAAAATAGGATAGATGATGGAATATTTTCTTAAATCTTACTAAATGTTAATGGACAAAATATTGTTAACTGTGATTCTTATTTGATAACTATTGTATGATATATTTTGCTATGTTAAGGTTAAAACCCTTCTTTTTATTTTAGACAGAAAATAGGAGATGATGGGAGATGTCATTCTGTAAATATGTTTCTTATATTGGTTAATGAATAAAGCACTGTTGTCCAATAGGAAAGGAAGATAGGAGGGCCTAAGAGACAAGGAGGAAAGAGGAAGTAGGAGGGGGGAGTCAGCATGGAGAGACTGAAGAGAGCAGAACGCCAGCCCACTCTCCGGTAAGATGAGACCACGTGGAAATACTTAGATTAATAGAAATGGGTTAATAATTAAGACAGAGCTAGCCGAAAAGAAATAAGTAACTGGCCAACAGCATATATCAAATATAGTGTCTGGCTGTGCAGCTGTGGGTCCAGGCAGGCTGGCAAAAAACAACTCATTACAAATATGTTTCTCTTATTGGTTAATGAATAAAGCATTGTTGGCCAATAGGAAATCAAGATAGGCTGGACTAGGAGACTAGGAGGAGAGAGAAAGTATTAGGGAGGAAATCCAAGATGGAGGACAGAGAGAGAGAAGAATGCCAGCCCCTCTCTCCAGTAAGATAAGACCACATGTAAGTACTTAGATTAATAGAAATGGGTTAATAATTAAGGCAGAGATAGCCAATAAGAAATGCAAGTAACAGGCCAACAGAATTATATTAACACAGAGTTTCTGTATTTTGGGCTGGCGTGGTGGTCGGACCAGGCTGCTGGGGAAAAACCGACTCTAACAGGCATCCTCATTTGTTCCTGAAGCTGGTGTAAAGCTTTGGTTATCAGCTTTAAAAATTTCCTTTCCATTATTAGATCAATAAAAACTTTTATTGTAACTTGGTATTGAATTTGGAAAGTTATATTTTTCTGTGTGGAGTGTGTTAGCCATGTGTCTTTACAGTTGTTCATATTGAGCCCAATACAGTCTTTGGTTGAACTCCATTTTGCCATGGAATACTGCTTGCAGATCTCTCTAGGTTTGATATACACAGATCATTAAATATTTTATGTGTCAGTGAGAAACACTATGGTATGTGTTCTTGTTCATATGCTTTCCTCTTAGAAGTTCTACAATTGTAAGTAATTGAATGTGTAGTGCAGAGATTTGTAAAGCCCTTCCCTACCACTCAACCTCAGTTTCCCCATCACGAATATTTAACATTTATATTCAATGCTTCTTACCATTAATAAATTAATAGTTCATGTTATTCTTAAGTTTATAGTTCATTAAGATATTCTTATTAGTTTTTTACAATTATTTCCTGACTCCACTCAGGATACTGTCTTGTATTTAGTTATTATGTTTCCTTAGGCTCCTCTTGACTCTGACAGTTTCAGACCCTCCTTATTGTTTTATGATCTGGACATTTGGAAGACCATTAATCATGAACATCCTAGGGCCCCTCTCTTGGAATTTGGTGCTCTGTATCATAATTATCTTAGGATTAAGAGTTGGAGTACAAAGCCCATTTTCAACATACTACATCCCCATCATGTTTTATATCTGGAGGATGAACAAAGCATTGCAGGACTTTGATGAGGATTGCCTTGAATATAAAGATGAATTGGAAATATATTGCATCTTTATTTGTCCCCATATTTTTCTCCTTCATTCCATGTCTTTGGATGAAAGCCAGATTCAGGTGAGTCTTGGTTTTTAGACCAAGGAGCCTTGAACTCATAGGAATCTTCCTGTCTCAGCCCTCCCCATGGTTTCATTGCTGACTTGTTGATGGTGACCATACCACTGTTACAGGATTCTATGTGTCTCATTTGGCACTTCTGTTATCTCATTAATCAGTGAAATCTCTGCTGCTGCTGTCAGAACTATTTATCACAGTCACAGACTCCAATGGAAGAGTCTCAACTAAACAGTTTCCTCAGCCTTGTACTCACCCCTAGTCCTCCTTCTGTGTGACAGTCACCTCCATCTTAAGCCCATCATCTGGCACTCCTTTGCATTTTACATTAGGTATTTTTGAAAGACACAAGTCTCATAACACCATTATCTATTGAAAATGCCAATAATTTGCACAATAATAGGGTTTCAGGTGATACATGTCTGCATGTCCATAATGCCTATGGACACTGGCACCTAGTCTTCCCAGCCTTCTCCGGGGGCTCCATCTGGCTTTGTTCCCATCACTAGAATGTGACACATTTCTAGGAACCAGGCATCACACATTACAATACTCCTGTCCAAGTTCTCTTCTTGACAAATTCTCCTGCAACTCTAAGACGTAGCTTAGATGTATTGTCTCTGCTTGAGAAATGTTTTATGATTTATTTTCAGGAATTACCTCTTATTGTGTGTGCTACTAGTCATCTTAAGGATAGACAAGTACATTTATTACCTCAGATTATAAAAGTTTATTTTTCCCTTTTATTTCCCTTGCAATCAAGCCTCATGCTTTAAATACTCAAGTCTGTCTATAAAATGAGTTTACAAGCAGCAAATATAATGCTTTTTCTTATTAATCATTGAATTCCAAGAAATTGTACAGAAAAGATATTTTTTTTTGAAAATGGACAAAACAACAAATTAATTTAAAAGTAATTGTGACAAATGCCTTTGTCCCAGTGTTGCCCTGTAGGTGGCATGCATAGGTTGCCAGCACTTTCTGAACTGCATTGTGTCTTCCTATATATTCATCAAAATGCCTGCTGAATTCTATTATTTTATCTCTACATCCCATCTGTTATAATTTTCACTTTACCTAAGCTTCCAGGGTCTCATTCTTCAACCTGAAATCAAGTGACATTTTTACAAGAGCAGCACACATGTACAAGACTGTGGGTTCATTCTTAGGACTCTCAATGGAAAGAAGGAAGACTGTGGGAAGGGACAGGATGGGGAGAGCAGAGGAAGAAGTTCTCATTTTCTACAATCCTATGTAACCATTTTCTAATTGGGCTCTGTTAATAGATTCGGTGTTGCATAATGTTGGCTGTGCATGCTATTTTTAACAAAAGAAATGGAGTTCTCAACAGGAACACACAATGCAGAATTTCACAGAACCAAGGAAAAAAAGCATAGACTAGCCATGTATTGCAGTGCAGAAAGTTCTACATATTAACATAAGAGAAATGAGGTTTCTGGCCTTAGGCATCAAATTCAATCATTTCATCTCTCCAAGTAGCTCTTTCTCTATTTTAATATCCCCACAGGCACACACTCACAAGGATAGAAATGATGGGAGTGATTTTGAATTTTAAAACCAAATCAAAGTCTAAGTGGAGTACAGAATACAATATTTAGCACACCAGACCTAGCCTCCTAGCTGTTAAGACTCAGAGAATGAGAAGATCTGTTTAAAAATCATGAGAGAATCATGTTTGGCTATTGAGGTTCCTGAGGTAATTTGGCCTTTGTATTTTAGACTCCAAACTCAAATGTGGAAATTAACTATTATATATTGAAACATCTTTATAATACCAAATTGTACATTTTTCAATGCTGGTGGATAGGCACACTGCACAAAGCAACTGAATAAATATTACATTCATGTAGTAAGTTTAGTTTCATCTTAGAAATTAAAACATGCATAATATGTAAATTAAGACAAAACACAAATTATGTAGCAATGCAAACAAAGTGGGGTATTTACCTTAATGTTTATGGAATGCTGAAATTGAATAATGACATTAGTCTTTGTACTCTGGGCAATCACATGGTAAAATGAAACCAAGATTGAGAATTTAAGATCAGGTGCAATCTGGATGAGATACTATGAAAAAGCCAGCTTATTGTTACCAGAAAATTATTTCAATTAAAAGTGTCATTAACAAGTATCTCCTAAAAGATACTTGGAATCTTTACATTATTTATGCATTTATATCAAAATCGCTATTTTGTCATTTAAATGCTCAGTTATTCTTGTGGCTAAAATCTCATACTTCACTATCTTTCATGACATTATCTTCCTGACTAAAATCTAGATAAGTGAAAGGGGAAGGTTAAAGATGAATGGATGAAGAAAAAGTATGCACAATGATATTTTAGTAATCCCTTAAGAAAACTGAATTACATAAGTGATTGGCAGAAAAATGGAGGGAGAGAGAGAGAGAGAGAGAGAGAGAGAGAGAGAGAGAGAGAGAGAGAGAGAGAGAGAGAACAGTCCAAACCCATTCCTTTTCCCTTACCTCAACACTGTACTTTGCTCTCAGTATCATTAACAAACTTTTTCATGTATGTAATGTGTGTAAGGCAATAAGTAAGGTACAGACAAAGGGAAAGGAAATCAAAGGATGCTCATTCTGTTGGTCATCACTATAGCCTGGCCAAAGTATCTACTCAAAGCCTGAAGCTGGAAGCACTTATCTAGCTCAGTAGTAAAGGAATGAACTCCTGAGATGCCCAAACTTAAGAGTCCAGATAGATAAGCGAGAAGCATATGCATCGGTGTCAAGAGAAGAATAAAGTAGATGAACAATGATGTATGTGGAAAGTCAGGCAACAGCTCTGTAGAAATTGTCTGCTGCTTCACCAGTAAAAGTTTTAGTTATCCACTACCTGGTGTTAGGTTTTGAAATGTGTGAGTGGGATATGCAAAATGTCAACAGCACCAATCTATGGTTAGGTATATAGAGTCTTTGATAGTTTATAAGATAACCCCAGCATCTAATAACACTTTCTCTATCAAGAAAGCTGAGAGTAAATTACAAATATTAAGAAAGTATGATATATAAGTAAAAATGTACCTTTTCAGTCATGGTAAGGCCTATCCTAGTCTGTGATAGAATCCAAATTTAGAAGTATAGCAGAAATTTCAGGAACAGATGGCAAGGAGATATCATGCATTCAGAACACAAATCTAGAGAATCACATCTCCATTGTTTACAGGCTGAGGAAAGGTTACCTTATCTAAAAACTGAAAATACCACAGCTAAGGATTGTGTGACATGCTGTGTTAGTGTGCTACAAAATAGTACAGAAATTGGTTCCACTGCTCAAGAAACATCTTTTCCTGCTAGTGCTGTAATATATAGTGATAAAGGCAAAAACAAAATTCCATTTCAAGGTATTTCTGATGGAGAAGGCAAAAAAGCACTTGAAGCTTGTTAGATGCAAATACCTCACCTGTGGACATGTGTTTGCCAGTGTTCACTGACTCATTAACCAGTGTTCACGCTTGCTTTATGCCAGGCACTGTGTTTGGTACGAGTCAGTGGGGAGCAAAGTAGATATTTTGATCTCCTGGATTATTAATTAATAAAGAAGCAGATGCTACATAAACAATTGCTTGAAAAAATCTACATTGCTTATGACAAATAATACAACATGAAAGGAGAGTATGCTCTTGTGTATGGTACACAGAAGACATTCAGCGAGACTGAAGACTACAATACACATTTCCTTTTTGGAAATGACTTCCCTTTGCCATTGTCTTCTAACAAAAATTAATAACTTGTTATTTTATTATGTTGTTCTTCATTAATAGCATAGTGAGTATATGCCCATACACTGTCTGGAAACTTCTGCTTCTTTTACTAGATTATTTGTTCTTTATTGGTTAAATTGTTCTATCTTGCCCCTTTTCTCTTATTGATATATATAAAAATCTTTGTTCTTTGTATATTTTAAATAAGTAGAAAATATTTTCTTACTGTTTTCTCACATCTTATTTTCAAGGAATTTATGTTACATATTTATCAACAGAAAATTTGCACTCAGCCAGTTCAAAACCAGATTAATCATTATCAGCATTGTATTCGAAATCTTGCTTTTGTGTTTCACACTCAAAATATCTTAATGTTTCCTGTGTTCTTAAAATTATTCTCACAGGTGTTTCTAATGTGTTCATAGTTCGAGCATGTATGTTTATTTTCTTTTATTTTAAATGTAATGTATTACTATTGCAAGTGTACACACATGATAGGATATATCTATGATGCATATATGGAGGACAGAGGATAACACTTTGGATTCCGATGTGTCTTTCCAATTTTACGGACTCCAGGGATTGAATTCAAGTCACCAGGCTTATGAGGCACAAACTGTTTCCTGTTCAAAGATCTTTCATCAACCTTTCTTATTCTTTATTTTGTAAGATTTTATCTTTTAGATTTTAGAAGACAATAAGTTTCATGTCATTCTTTCTGTACAGATAATTAATTTCTCCATCCATATTTATGAAATCATTGATTATTCCTCCAGAAAATGAGGTGTCAGTCCATTGTCAATGTTCAAATGCACTCCCCTAGATAATTATTCTTCTACTAATTTGTATCTTAATTCTACAACTCTCCAATGTCTATATTCATATAGGACAATTATTCCTGTTAGCTTCCCAGCCCCATCATCTTGGTTCTTTACTTACATTTTATTTTCATGATAAATATTAGAACTTTCTTTTGAAGATCTATGAGTTCATTAGTTTAATAATGCTTCAAGTTTCAATATTGAAAATTTGATACATTTTAAGAGTTTCGGCTTACTCAGACATCTGACATTTATATACCATGAGAGTCACATGTGCCTCCCTCTCTCTGCTCAAGAAAGGTGAGATGTACAGACAAAACCACAAACTGTAGGCTTAACTGTGGTTAGTGAATGTCCCTGTTACTGAAGAATGGAGTTTCTAAAGCAGAGACAGCTCTGGCGGACACAGACACTCACCCAGTACAGGGTCAACACCAGCATAGCTATGGGAAAGACAAGCAGTTAAAAACTCAACTCCTGCTTCTCCTTCCCACATACCCAGCCCATGTCAGTTACCCACAAGCTCCAAATTCTGAGATCAGAAAGTGCCTTAAATAAAATAGCCCCTTTTCTTTCACTTTTTGTTTTGGCTTCTTGTACTTCACTTTTAAAAATTACAATTAACAGTACTTTTTTTTCTTGTTACATTTGAAAATACTAATTTATATTGTATCACCTGTATGTATTGATCTGTATGCATTGATATAATTTTGTTTATTAATGTCTTCTATTGTTAAATAATCTGTTTTCTTTACCATTTTTTTGACACAGGTTTTTTTTTTTTTTTTGTATTGCTTTGGAGCCTGTCCTGGAAATAGCTCTTGTAGACCAGGCTCGTCTCAAACTCACAGAGATCTGCCTGCCTCTGCTTCCTGAGTGCTGGGGTTAAAGATGTGAACCACCAACACATGACTTCCATTCTTATTATTTTTAAAGTTTTCTGTTTTCTTTTACTATATTTAGTAGTGTAATGATTTGCTGTACTTAAAAATACAATTGTTTTTAAAATTTTCTACCTTCTTATATTTATCTAACTTAATTTTCCTCTTTCTCTCTTCCTTTCTTCCTTTCTTCTTTCTTCGATCTCTTTCATTGTAAAATTAAAAATATGCTGGCTACATAGCAAGGAAGATAAAACCTTCACAAACTGTACAAACAATTCTTCCAAAAAAGAAATGTAAATAAATGGCTAGAAAATAATTGAAAAATATTCATACCTTTAACCATTAAAAAAACATAAATTAAAATTTCATCTTAATTCTATCTTAACCTTAATAGGATCATCAACAAGAAAACAAATGCTGCTAAGGATGTGAAGAGAGACAAAAGCGTGTGTCCTGCTGTTGGGAATGAAATCTCATGCTGCCACTGTAGAAATCAGTATATAAGTATCTCAGAAAACAGAGCCCAGCAGTTTCATATCACATAGCCTTAGCTCTTCTGGGTATGTATCCAAAGGATTCAAACTTGCATACTACAAGGATACTTACAGATCCATGTTTATTATCATTATATTCACAATACCTAAGATAGGTTGTAACTAATCCCAGTGTCCATCAAAAGAGAAATAGATACAGACAATGTAGTGTTTTTACATAATTGCATGGGTAAAAATGGAATACAATATTTACAGGAAAATTATTGGAGCGGGACATTACTATCATCATCATGTTAATCAAAGTATACCATACTAAATCTAAAATATCAGATTTGTATCATGTTTTTTCTCACACATGAAATCAAGATTAAATTTAAGTATATACCACATGATGTTATACAATAAATTATGAAAAGAGAAGAGATGATATAAATAGATTGGTATAGTAATGGAATGCATGTGACACAAAAACAGAAAAGGGTGATTCTATGGAGAAAGTGAGCTAGGGACAAGAAAGGATGGAAAGGAACAGTGAGGTGGGTAGGGTTAATAAAAACAAGTCAAGTCATAATGACATGTATGTATGGAAATGAACATTCCACAATAAGACTCATTATTTCTATCCTGAATAAATATGCTACTAAAAATACCACCCCTAAAAAGTTACAAATACAAGACATAGACCTTCCATTCCTAGATTTTGCTCCCCTTTCCAGTGACAACAAATATCCACATATATCTTGTATTTGGTTGTTTACACATAAATGTAAGAGTTACAAACTAGAAAAAGATTATATGCCCATCAGGGAGTAAGTGGGTAAATAAATTGTTGTACATCCATTCAGTGTAGTATTACTCATCAATAAACTAGAGTGGACTATTGATGTGGCTGTAATACAAGGTTCCAATAATAATAATAACAATAACAATGCTCTCTGAAAGAGGACAGATGAGAAAGATGAGTTAAAATATAATTCTATTACCATACAATTCCTAAAAATAAAAGTAGGTTGCTAATGGTAGACGATACACTAGACATATACTGGCACCTTCGGAGACATGGCAAATGCCAAGAATTGATGGCATCATATACATACAAAGGAAAGAAAAACTGTATTAAATTGTATTCTTTATGTATGTGCTGCTTGTTATATGTCAATTATGTTTCAATGAAAATCTTAGATTAAAAAGATGAAAAATAATATAACTAAAATGGTATATTATAAAATATTAACTATAAAGGTAAGCACTAAACTATCAGAGAAGCAAAAGGATATGCTTTTAAATTAAATATCGCATTCATAAATCGACATATATTAAGAGTGCACCTGGATTAACAACTTAGTCAACAGGCAGAGGTTTCCAACTTAATAAACAATAAAAAACTATTCTTTATAAGTATTTAATTTAGACTCAGTGATATATATAAGTGGAAACAAAATGAAAGAAAATATATGACATGTAAATAACAACTATCAAAAATCTTTACTGGTTATATTAATATCAGACTATACTACTGTGAATAAAAGTGCCAGGAGAAATGAGGAGATGCATTTTCTACTAAGTCAATCAAGATGCTTGGAGCTAAACCAAATGGAATGATGTGGAAGTAAAGATTAAATAATAATAGTTCAAAATCTGATATCTCACTTTCAAAATCAGATACAACAAGCAGGCAGAAGTTTGAAAGGTAATAAAGGAAATGGAAATCTTGAACAATTCTCTAATCCAGGCAAACTCAGAGCATTTGTCCAGCGCTAGCAGGTGCCCATCTTCTCATGCACACCTAAGACAGTCCTCAAGAAACTTTGCTGACTTGTAAAGAAACTCCAACAAATAGAACGTATTTCAATCATACAAATAATTTTCCATACCCATAATGTCATTATGTGAATGTGTGTGTGTGTGTGTGTGTGTGTGTGTGTGTGTGTGTGTACCTGGAAAGGTACTTGGAAAGGCAATACATGGAAATTTACATAGTTCTAAATGAATGTGACAGAAAAAAAGAAAAATTCTACAATACTTTGATGGGAGTAATTGTGAAATATCATCACAAAATGAGTCAGAATTACAGGAATATTTATACCTATAACCACTCATTAGATAAATAGAAGGAGTTCTGTAACATCATAATACAACTTTGTATCCTAACAATTATATTCAATTGGCATTGATTAAAGAAGCCAAAATAGTCTATTGAGGAAGAAAGTCCAGCTACTTGTGTTGAGACAACTGGTTGTACACATGAGCAAGGCAAACCACCAATCCTGGCTTTCTACCACATATTATACAGAGAACCCAAAAATGATATATAAAAGATATAAATGAGGGAAAAGTAGACAATGTTTAGGTTAATGTTGAGGATTAAATACTTAAGACTCTTTGAAAAAGTACAAAAACATCATAACAACAAAAGATGAAGCCAGACATGGTCAAAATGAAGATATTCCTTTCATTGAGGACAATATCAAGAAAATGCAAACTCCTAAATCAAATTGAAAACTTACATATATATATATATAATTATATATATTGATATATATATATATAATTACTTCTCTAGCACCAACCATGTCTGCCTGCATACTGCCATGTCCCACTAAGATGGTAATGGGCTGAAATTCTGAATTGTAAGCAAGACACCACAATTAAATGTTTTCTTTGGATGAACTGCTGTGGCCATGGTGTCTCTTCACAGCTGTAGAAATCCTAACTAAGATACATCATAGATCAGTAATTAAAGGATGGAAAACAATCATATGGCCTACGGATAAAAACAGGCATTTTCCAGAGGCCTTACAAAAAAGGTCTGCTGACAAGACAATGAAAGGTATTCAGAGGACCTCAGTGGATCATGACTTTCTCTCTTCTCAATTAGATATAATAAAAACTGATAAGTAAATATGAGTGTTGAAAAGAATGTAGAGGCTTTGGGGTCCTTGTACATTTCCAGAGGAAAAGAAAACATGCAGTTGTAACAGAATGTGGCAGTCAATGTGTTACACATACAGTAAGAATGGAACTCAGCAAATCTAGGGAAAAAGAAAGCATGCACCCTTGTGAAATCTCATACAAAAATAGTCTTAGCAGCCTTATACATAACTGAAACAAACAAAGAAATGACTAAAATCTCCACTCATCGATAGAGGGTAAATGAATGTAGGCATACCTAAATAGTGGAACATTAGTAATCAATAAAAGGAATGCTGTGGTATTAAACATAAGAAATCATTAAAATATTGTGACTGATGACTCTGTCATAAAAGGGCAGGTGATGTATTCACATCAACTGCCTGAAAGGTAAATTTCTAGAGACATAAAGTTAATGAATATTTGTCACAACATAGTGACTGGGCAGACAGAAGATGGTGATGGTCTCACAGCTCTATAAATATGCTCCAGACATTCTATACACTTTCAATAGGTAAATCATTTTATATTTTATATGTAAATTTTAAGTGCATTTCTTTTAAAAAACAATAACTTTTCCAGGGCTGGAGAGATGACTAGAGAGCACTTACTGTTCTCCCAGAGGAACCAAGTTCAGTTCCCAGCCCTCACAATGCTGTAACTCCAGTTCCTGAGGAATTGATGCTCCCATCTGTACTCCATAGACACACACATACACACACACACACTCACACACACACACACACACACACACACACACACACACACACACCAAACAGCCACAAATAAAAAAAATATCCCAATTATCTAAAAACAGCTAAATCTTTTGTATTAAGCAGAAATGTTTATATACCAAAACAAATGACTTTTAAAACTAGTGTTTAGCTCTATGTCTAATATCTACTTATGAGTGAGTATATCCCATGTTTGTCTTTCTTTGACTGGGTTACCTCACTCAGGATGGTTTCCTCTACTTATATCCAATTGACTGAGAATTTCAAGATTCATTGGGTTTCTTTGTTTGATTATTTGTTTTATTGGTTGATTTTTGCTTTGTTTTTCTATTGAGTAGTACTCTATTGTGTAAATGCACCACTTTTTCTTTATCCAGTCTTCAATTGAGGGGTATCTAGGTTGCTTCCAGGTTCTGGATATTAAGAATAATGTTGCTATGAACATAGTTGAACAGATGTCCTTGTGGTATGAATGTGGATCCTTTGGGTATATGCCTAAGAGTGGAATTACTGAATCTTGAGGTACACTGATTCCTGTTTTCCTGAGTAACTGTCATACTGATTTCCAAAGTGGATGTACAAGTTTGCACTCTGACCAGCAATGGAGTTTTCCCCTTTCTCCAATCCTGTCCAGAATAAACTGTCATTGATGTTTTTGATTTTAGCCATTCTGACAGGTGTAAGATGGTATCTCAAAGTTGTTTTGATTTGCATTTCCCTGATAGCTAAAGATGCTGAGCAATTCCTTATGTGCCTTCTGCCCATTTGAGATTCCTCTATTGAGAATTCTCTGGTTCTGTACCCCATTTTTTCAGTTGGATTATTTGGTGTTTTGGTGACTAGCTTCTTGAGTTCTTTGCATAGTCTGGAAATCAACCCTCTGTCAGATGTGGGGTCGGTGAAAATCTTTTCCCATTCTGTGGGCACTGTTTGTACTCAAAGTGGATATTAACACAGAGCAAAGGATACCCAGCCTACAATCCACAACCCCAGAGAAGCTAGGAAACAAGAAGGTCTTTAATAGAGACACATTAATAGAGACATACATGGTTCCCTGAGAAGGGGAAAGGGACAAGATCTTTGGAGAAAACTGGGAGCATGGGGAGGGTAGGAGAAAGATCAGGAGAGAAGGGGAGGAGTGAGAAGAATATGAGATCAGGAAAGTCCAGTTGGGGGAAGAACAGAGGAGAGCAAGGAAAGAGATACCTTAATAGAAGGAGCCATTAGGGGTTTAATGAGAAATCTGGCACCAGGAAAGTCTCCATAAAACACAAGGATGACCTCAAATAAGAATCTAAGTAATAGTGGAGAGGCAAGCTTAAATGTCTTTCCCCTATAATAATATTGATGACTACCATAAAAACCATCATAGAGCCTTCATCCAGTAGCTGATGAAAGCAGAAACAGTGATCGGCAGCTAAACACTGAAAAGAAGTCCTTGAATCCAGTTGCAGAGCGGGGAAAGTGATAAGCAAATAGGTCAAGACCATGCTGGGGAAACCCAAAGAAACACCTGATCTGAACAAGGGGGAGCTTGTGGACCCCATCCAGACAGCTGGGGAGCCAGCATAGGACAGAACCAGGACCCTGAATGTGAGTGTCAGTTGAGGGCCTGGACAGTGTGTGGGGCCTCTGGCAGTGTAACCAGTATTTATCCCTAGTGCACCAATGAACTTTGGGAGCCCATTCCCTATGGAGGAATACTCTCTCAGCTTAGATACATAGGGAGGGCCTTGGTCCTGCCCCAAATGATGTGATAGATTTAATTATTCCCCATGGGAGGCCTCACCGTTCCTGAGGAATGAATGGAGGTGGGATGGGAGGTTGGTGGGGGAAGTGGGAAGAAGGGAGAGAGAAAGAGCTGGGATTTGTATGTAAAATAAGATTGTTTTTAATTTAAGTAAAATTAATTTTAAAAAACTAGTGTTTGACTACAAAAAGTATATTCATAATCTCTGGCCTCTGCATATTTTTGGGTGGAGGTGTCTTTGTAATTGACAATTATTTATTAATACCAATAAAATTCATGTAAAGTCACCATTTTAATGACTTAAAGTATCAAATCCAATGACTTCCAATGAATTTATGCTTTGCAACCACCAACTTGCCCAACAATAGGACAGTACCATTACTACAAAAAGAAGTCCGGTAGCCATAAAGCAATTCCTATTCTCCTCCCTTGGACCCTGCTACCTACAAATTCTTATACTTTTTCTTAGTATTTACTTATTCTGAATTTTCTGTTTTGTTTTTCTCAGACAAGGTTTCGCTGTGGCTTTGGAAGCTGTTCTGTAACTAGCTTTGTGGACCAGGCTGGCCCTGAACTTACAGAGATCCACCTCCTCTGTCTCTCAAGTGGGATCAAAGGCATGTTCCACCACCACCCGGCTTTATTCTCAATTTTTAACTACATAAATTGCATGGTTTTTTTTTGTCCTTTTATTTTTGACTTCTTTCACTTAGTACCATATATCCACCATATGTATCCATGTTGATATACACAAGTACATGGGACCCATTTCATAGTATCTGTGGCTAAATACCATTTCATCACAGTTACATCACTTATCATTCACTATCAATTGATAATGTCCAAGTTCTCTTCTTGTTTTGGCTATTACAGATAATACCACAATGAGCACTTAAACACAAATTAATCTCAGTTTCTCTGTATTAAAATATGCATATTTTTTAAAGTAAATATCAACCATTTATGCATATAATTCAATGATTTTATCTATTCATACTCTGTAAACATCACCAGTTTTTATTTCCAGAATTATTCTTATCTTCCTGAACTGATACCACATTCCTATTAATGAAAAATACTCATAGAAAAATGCCCAGAAGAACACCAGTTTATTTTCTGTTTATAGAAACCTACATAACTCCTTGTTATAGAAAACATGAAACATTTGTGTTTTGTTGACACTTATTTTGTGTTTTTAATAGCTGTTGTAGCACATACCTGAATGTCTTTTCTTTCTAAATATGTGCATACCACATATTTTGCTTATCTCCTCACCCATCCATGGGTATAGTTGAGTTGCTTCTGTGTTTTAGCTATTATAGTTAATGATTCTATGAATATGGATGCAGAATCTCTAAGTAATAGCTTTTTATTTTCTTAGCAAATGCTAAATCTGTGTCAACTGCTTATATAAACATCCCATTCTCAACTTTTAAGGAATTTTTATACTATATACTGCTATTAACTATGACTGTTATAATCCAGTAATGGGATAATAGAAGGAGTTCATTTATGTTCTTTGAAGTATAGTATTTTTTGTTCAAGTTCTTCACTCATTTGAGGTGAATTGTTGGATATTTTTATTGCTGAGGTTTTGAAGTTCTCTGTATATTTGGGGTATCCATTCTTTATCAGATAGATGACAGTCTTTGTTGGAATTTCAGTTGTTTTGCTAAAATACCATGATCAAAGCAACATGGAGAGAAAGGGGTTTATTTTATCTTACAGCATGTCAAGGAAATCAGGGCAAGAACTCAAGTCAGGAAACTAAAGGCAGGAACTAAAAGAGAAAATGGAGGAACACTGCTTACTGTCACCTGGCTTGCTCAGCCTGCTTTCTTGTACCACCCAGGATTTTCCTTTCCCCATTGGACTGGGCCTTCCACACTTATCATTAATCAAGAAAATACCTCACATAGGTATACAGGCCAGTCTCACACAGGCATTTTCTCAAGTGAGATTCCCTCTTCCCAGTCTGTCCAGGTTTGTGTCACATTGACAAACGCTTACCAGCACAATGATTTACTAATATTCCTCCAGTATTTTGCTATGTCTCTCTTTTGATACTGCCTTTTGCTACATACAACTTTTAATTTTTAAATTGAATTCATAATATATCTAATTTTTCTTTTTTTCTCATGGCCTTTGTATCATATACAAAGAATTCTTATGAAACACAATACAGTGATTATTTCTCATGTTTTCTAGTGTTAAGCTTCTTGCTTTGTCTTTTGATTTACTTTTCAGTGAGTTTTTAATATGTATACTGTTATGTAAGATGAAAATCATTATTTTTTTCATTCAAATATCTAGTTTTCTTAGTACCATTTGTTGAAAAGACTCTTTTGTTCAAGGAATGATTTCATGCACTTAACGGAAAATAGTTTGCTCTTGTACTTTCCTCACTTTATTCTAGGCTTTCTATTAGCCTATATTGCACTCTGTGTAACCACACAATTTGAATGTAACTGGTGAAATAAGGTTTTAAAATTTGTTTCAGAAATTTATTTTATTATTTATGTGTATGAGAGTTTCGTCTGAAAGTATTTTTGTGTAACATATGCATGCCTGATGCTTGTGATCTCTTATTACAGGTAGTTGTGAACCACTATGTGGGTACTGCAAATTCATCCGAAGACTCTGGAAGAATTAAAAGGACTCTTAACCAAGGTAAAGTACGTTTTGAAATGAGAAATATGTGAAGGATTTTGGCCAGATTTACAGAGTTTCATTTGCTGATCATTCTCTACATTCCAGAAGTCAACCTCATATGGTGTAGTGCCTGATTCTTCTTTTCTTTTTCTTTCTTTGTTTTTTTTTTTTTTTTGATATTCTATTCTTTTTGGCATTTTTAAAATTTTTAATTTCATTTTACATTCCAACCCTTTTTTGCTTCTTCTCACACTCCTTCACCTCCCTCCAGCCCACCCCCAATTTACTCCTCCTCTTGGGTAAAAATTTTCATGAGGAGTCAACATAATCTGGTTAGTGGCTCCTCAGATAGTTCAAGCTACTACTCTCTCCCACATATTGAGGCCTAGTTTGGTACCCTGGAGTCTCTATAGTTGTAGGTCTAGAGTTCATCACTTCTCAGCCTTTTTGCTAAGATCAGTTTCTGATTCTTTAAAAGTTCAGTAAAATTTTGTTGATGTGTTTTGAGGATTTTGAATCAAGGTTCATGAAAGATATTTACTTACAGTTTTTGTTTGTTTGCTTTAATAAATGCCTTTCTTGTTTTTGGAACTATTAGATAATGCAGTCCACCAGTCATGAGGAAAATGTTACCTTCAATATTTTGCTTAGAATATAAATAATTGTTCATAGTAACACTCTATTATTTATATTTCTACAGGGTCTCTGTACCTGTATCTGAAATCAGTAATTTAAGTCTATTCTAATTTTTTAAAGTCAGCTTAGATAGCGACTTAACAATTTTGTTCGCCTTTTCAGAAACCAACTTTTACATGGGATGGAGAAGTGCACACCTACCTGTCCTCCTAGCATTTGGCAGGTAGAGACAAGGCATTACAAGCTGTGTAGGGAGCATGATGCTAGTCTGACATGTATGAGATCTCGAAGAAAGAAAGGAGGTGGGGGGAGTAAAAAAAAAAAAGGAAAGAAGGAAGGAAGGAAGGACCAAAGGGAAGAGTTTCAGTCTCACTGGTTTTCCCTATCTCTTTTCTGTTCATTTATTCACATGGCTTTAAGTTACTAAGCATGCTTCATTCTATAAGCCCCCTCTCCAGCGGTTGACAACTAATGGCAGAAATCCATCCCCTTCTGATTATCCAGGGTATTTCAGTTTCTGACTTGGTTTTGAAGTGCAGTTTGGTTGACATGTTTTTCCTTTAGAATTCTGAGTACTGAGAATGAAAATCTGATATTCTTCTATGATAAAGTTTTCCCTCCCTGTCACTTGTAAGATCCATGCTTTGTCTGTTACTTGTATTGACAATGTCTTCCTATAAGCCTTTGAATTCCTGATATTTGACTGGAATTTTTTCAACTTCTAGAATGCTCATAAATACGTTTCTCATTAAATTTTGGAAGTTTCAAGAAATCATTTCTTCAAGTATAGTCTCTATTCCTGTCTCTTGTCCATCCATACCCCCACAATGCAAGGCTGCACTCAACGTTATCCCACAGGAAGCTCGGTCTTTTGTACTTTCTCTGTGATTCCTCTCTCTATTCTTGACGACCACCATTTTCATCATGCTGCTTTGTACATTCACTGACAAATAGAGTTTGTGCATTTTCTGTTGCTTGTTCAGTTCTGTCCTTGAGTCTCCCAACAAGTTTGCAGCAATTTTACTTTTCTGTTTTAGCATATCTTATTCTTCTCTTTAGTTTCTTGACTTTTCATCTATATTTCTGTTTTGATCACACATTGTTTCTGTGACTTACTCCACATATTCCTTTAGCTCTTTGAGCAAATGTAATTGTTTTCACAAGTTTATCCAATAGATCTGCCATCAGGTCTTTTCAGGGACAATTTTCATTAATTATTTTTTCTTTAAATGAGACAAATTTTTATGTTCTTTTGTTCTTTGTATACAATGTGGGTTTGTTTTTTTTTTTTTTTTTTTTTTTGCTGTTGAGCAGTAAACACTATACTCTAATAAAGTACTATCCCCTCCCACAAGGAATTGCCATTTTCTCATATCATTTATTTGTTTGCTTCTCTTTGATATTATTACAAATTACTCTGTTTCAGTGATCACCTTGAGATATAAATTTAGAATTTTCTAGGGTCTGTTTATGCCTGTTCCTTTCCCTAGGCAATCACGGTTACGTTCTCATTATCCCTGTGTATGAAGTAGTTTTTGAGTATCTAGATTAAAATCTAGATTTCAAACTGGCCATGAAAGAAGAGTGGAATGTACTAGCCCTTTGTGTCACCTGATACCAACCACCTCAGTACAATAGATGGGCTTGCATCCATGAGGAGAGATGTAACAAAACTTGTGATCTTCTCTTTGTACCTCTATGGTCTGAAGTAGCAACCAGTAACCTGAGCCTGGAATTCTGATATTTGAAAAACCACTACCTTGGTCCCCCAAAACTGTATGTTACTCATACACAAAGATGTCCACCATGGCAGTGGAGGTGGAAATGTGTAATTGCTTCTGTGTTAATTGATAAAAATGAAATGTAATAACAAGCCTTGCCTTCCATGGAGATTCACTAGATTTTAATAGACTCTAGACTATCAAAAATATCATATTATACAGTCTCTTTTAATGTTGTTGTTGTTTAAGAACTGACAGATTCCCAGTACTTGCTATTCTATCATATTTCCAAAAATGCCTTTCTGGAATACCAGTTTGTTGTTGTTGTTGTTGTTGTTTTATTTTTGTTTGTTTGTTTTTGCTCTTTCTCTTCTACTAGAATGTTGTTTTCAATTATCTTGAGACTATACACATAGAAGCAGAATTGCTGAGTAATTCTGTAACTGCATGTTTAATTTTTTTCAGGGAACTGCCAACCTGTAGTGTATCTTTACTTCTATAAGTGTTTTAAATTTAGAATTAGAATGTGTTTTCATTGTAATATCAACTCTATGTACTACTGGTTACACAGTCTCTCATTTACTGTCTGCCTCACCATGAACCATATTTGTTCATCAAACAACACCTAAATACAAAATGGTTTCTATAATGTCAGAATACCCTAAGACCCATATGTGTTCTCTTATACCATTCAAGATGATTTTAACTCATATTTTGACTTGGTTTATGTCCACATCTAATTACTTGGACCTATTGGACAAAAAGTTGAGTGACTTCAGAATTAGAAATATTGTATCCTTAAGTAGATTGAGCTACTGGTTCTGTTGGGTGTTGGCTTCTCATCATCTATGTTACAAATTTCAAAAGACCATTTGATAAATACATTGAACCAATCATAGTAGGTTTTCTTCCCTGTGTAAAGGTCTCTGTTATGACTGTGACAAGGTTGGTAACTATCAGCTCACCTACACTGACACTTAACTGAAGAGACTGTTTGGACTAGATATATAGCCACTCAATAAAACATAGCCACAGATATGATTCCTTTGCAACACCAATAGAATTAGAACTGAAAAATTAAACCTTACTACATCACAGAGATTTTTCTATGCCTTAACATGCAAGGCAGGTGTTCATTTTAATTTGAAACACTAGTTCTTTTTCATGAACATGCATTGAGCCTACCCTGTCACAGTATTTTCTCCTTTTATGAGCATTCACATATTTATATGAGCTAAGCTATAAATATTGTGTTTGCCAAAGATTTAGTGATGATTTGACATTAAAATAAAGAACATACTAATGGTTAAGGAAAAGAATCTACAGGCACAGTCTTCTCTCATGATTTTAACAAATGAGATAACCCAGAGAAAATAATTTCTAAGACATAGTTTGTAGCATACTATAAGGAAGCCAACTCAATTTAGCTGTGATTGAGATAGACTATATCTAAACACAGTATTTAAGTGAAGCTACTTAAACAGTCAAACTTCTCAGTGCAGTAGTTCCTATTTTATTCTCCCATGAGCAGAACCCCTGGGTCACTCTGCTGAAACAGATATAAATGACACATCATGCTATAGTTCTACCCTGTGCAGACATTTGAAGACGGATTTTGCAAGGGTCATTGGCACACACCCTTGTGACAGACATCCTTTGGGGAATGAGGTGCTGAGGAACTCTCTCTTGGATGGCCTTCTATCTAGACTTTCTAAACAGAACAGAGCTAGAAGTTGAAGAACAGTCTCATACATGTTTCATGGCATGTACTCCATTCCCATTCTTTCCCAGTCCCTCCATATTGTTGTGACCCCCCCCAAAAAAACTTAAAAAATAATAAAAATAAAGTAAAACCACAAATAAGTATACCAATTTAAAAAAATATTAAACAAAGCCAACAAAAGTAACCTACTTGGCTCCCTTCTTCATTCATCTCAGTGGCCTTGGGAGCTGCAGTGTATCATGCAATAGACCCCTTTGTTCAAACAGCTCTACTCTCAAATGCTGTGTAATGTGTTCTTAGTCAGGTTCAAGGCCTTTGGCTTCTGCTACAGCATCAGTATTGAACCCTCACTGAAATTCTCCTAGATATCCTGCAGTTGCCATAAGGCATGGAGATCTTGTGGCTATGCTTCTCCAGGGCCAGTCCTGTCAAGTGCTCTAGCAAGTCCTAATAGATTGTTTGGCCTTCGATCAAATGACATTAAAAGTTGTTTATTTGGTAGTGTTTGCTATAACCTATTTCTTTTAGGGGCATTACATCTCTGTTCAGAGCTGCTACTGAGGACAGTCAGGCCACACCCCTTCTCTCTCTCTCAGCTCTCACAGAGAGCCACTTCCTCCATAGCTACTCAGGGAAGAAGTCCTAAAAAGAGAAAGGATACAGTAATGTCTTTTACCAACAAGGCTCACTGTTTTCTGGAAACATCCTTGGAACGTTTTAAACACCCTCCTCTGGCAGAAACATGAAAACACAGTATCTCTTGGTCTAGCTGGTTGATGGCAGCCGACCTTGGGCCAGTTTCTCATGGTACTTCTTTGTCTTTATACTCTCAGAGGTAACTTTAAAGGAACAGTTTCAGCTATGCCCAGGTAGGCTGAACCCTTGCCTTCTGACCCCAGCAGAGCTGCCTCTTCTATGTTAGACCAGACCAGGTTATCAGCTCTGAAGAACTCTGCCTAAAGTAATAAGAGATCTGTTTCTATCTCTTTCTCTTCCAACGTTGTTCTCTAAAACCCCAAAACATTTTCATTAATCAAGTCATATATAATTCAGTATTTATGGCAAATGCTTTTTTTGTCTAAGATCCTTCCCTATGCATGCCCTAGTTGGAGGACTTGGAGAATACAGTATTTCTTTAAGAGTGTGGTATCTACTATCATTTTCTGTTTACTTCCCACTTAAATAACAAGGAGATAATCTTTGAAGAGTATACTTGAGATATGGTGAAGCTCAACCTGCTAGTTCTTTAGACTTAGTAGAGCCTAAGCTGCTACTATAAATTCCAAATATTAATGGAGAATTTGTAGGCTGCAAAGCAAGTGAGGGAAACTCATCCTGCTTGCTCAACCCATACATTAGTCATTTTATTTCAGAATAGACCTTTGAAGATGATGTGCTCTATCCTTCTCATCTTCACAGTACAGGGCTTGGTATACCTGAGCACAAATGTAGCTCATGCCTGCATGTTGAATATTTGCAAAACTTCAGAAGAATAGAGTTCTGTAAGCTATCAGAAATGGGCTGAATCTAGGAGTAGTTTCTGGAAATCTGCCCTAACTTAAATTGCTTCTCAAGAAGTCACTGTATGGACCTATGTTTTGCAAAAACTAAGTCCCATCAAGCTTAAGGTCGCTTTACAAAGAACTGGAGCTCCATTAAAAATTGAAAGTGGTAAAAATTGAATATGTGTGTGTGTGTGTGTGTGTGTGTGTGTGTGTGTGTGTGTGTGCCCTCAGTTCTGTAGTGTGTGCTATATGCTAGGAATTATGCTGCGGTCTTCCAGAAACCCAAAGATCAGAGCAGAATCACAAGAGCTTGAAAGCAGATGGAATCTTTGGACTGCACATTGCTTTCTATGTAGCCTGAATTGGATCTCCACCCCAGGGTCACACTGTTAAGTGCCTCTACTACTTGGCCAGCTGGTGATTCTGTCCATTGAGAGTCTATTTCAGCTGGCTCGAGACCTCCCCTTACTGGGCTTCCACAGGAATGCCAGAAAGAGGAAACATGATTAATGCTACTCAGTATTCATTCAAGCCACACTACTGGATATGAATGGCTTGCCCTTGAATTGAGCACACACAGCCAGCAACAAATTGTATTTGTGTCAATGGTAGCCTTGTGCTGGTCATTGACCAGGTACTGTAAGCTGGGTGGGGTTTTCTGGAAAATCCCTCTTCTGTGTGATTAATAATCCACACCTACATTTGATGGGTTATTATCATGAACACACACATCTTCACTGTTATTTGTAGTATTGATCGATGAATCAGATTGTTCCACAGAAGTCCATGTGTTTAAGGCTTGGTTCCCACAATGATTCTCCTGAGAGGAGCATGAGCATTGGCACTTTGGCGGCACTTATAACATTGGAAATGTGTTCTCAAAAGAAATGTCTGATTCCTCCTGGCCCCTCCTTCTCTTTTTCCTGGCATTTAAATAACAGTTTGTTCTGACATGTGCTTTCTATCATTGCTATTCTGTACCTTCAACAGGAGCCCAATGCAATGGGGATCAGCAGTCATAGACTGAACCCTCCAAATTATTAACTAAATAAACATGTTATCTGTAAGTTAATGGTCTCTGGTATTTGATAATGTGAAGATGAATGATTTACCAATATCTTATAGTATGGAAAAATCTGTATAATGTCTAGACTTTATGGGGAACTCAGTAGATAAATATTAACTTTTGCTTCCCTGGGTCCAAATTAAATTTTATGATTCTTTGTGTAATGTAGTTATGGACTGCCATGAAACTGAGATAAACTGCCATTAAGGGGGTGTGGTTTCATCTTCAAATAAAAGAGAGGTATAAGTTACTTCCCTTTGCTCAATACAACTAAGGAAAAGGGATGCATTTGTATTTACATCAAGATAGCTGGTAAAGACTAGCATAACTCTCTCACATCTACCAGCTGCTTGCCATTCAATCAGAATAGCCTGTTTGTGTTTCCAGGTTCAGCCCATTAAAAGATCACAAACACCACCTTTACTCTCACCTTGAGAGGATTTCTCAATGCAATTCCATTCTTCAATCCAGAATTAAACTGAAATTGAATATTTTATTTCTTCCTGTGCTAACACATTGCTGGGTGTTGCATGCAATGAAGGCATTGCATAAGCCATTTCAAGTTTAATGACTATTTATATCAGAGCATAAACTTCAAGGTCAGCTTAAAGTCACTCAGCAGCATGTGAGAAGGTGTGGCATCTGAGTGAACATGCTTAGCAGTTTTCTGTAGGTGATATTCCACATTGTTTTTACTAGGATCATTGTAATAGCTAACCACCAATGACACAATTTTACAAAGATCATCTGATTATAGTGAGTCATTCTCTGTCCTACCAGCCAGCTCCCAAATAATGGCATGGAGACATTATTAATTATGAAATCTGAGCCTTTAGTTTAGGCTTGTTTTCAACTAGGTCTTATAACTTAAATTAACCCATATTTTTATTAATCTATGTTGTACCATGTGGCTTTTACCTCTGTCCAATTCTATGTGTCTGACTCATTCTGCATCTGGCTGATATCTCACTGAAGTAATTTTTGCACCTAGATTTCTGTTTTTTTTTTTCTCTCTCTCTCTCTCTCTCCCTGGAAATTCCACCTATCCTCCCAGCCTAGCTATTGGTCATTCAGTTTTTTATTACACAAATCACAGGAAATACATTTTCACACCATGTACAGATATCTCACAACATGTGACTTGTACTTGATTCCTGATTATTCCTTTAATTTAGTTAGGAATTATATTAACTCAATTGGGAGCTATTTCCAATTTTCAGAAAAGATCTATCACCTGAAATGCACCAGGAACTAACTGGTGCATTAAGAACCTCACTTTGGCTGTATCTACTCATGCCAAACAACTGATACTTGGTACTGTACTGTGATTATCTTGGCCATCTTTAAGATCAATAGAGTTTAATGTGTGACCAATTTTGTTGCATGATAAGTATCAATTCTAAGGCACACTAACTTGCTGTGTTCACAATTTAGTTACTAATCACACACATATTCAGCCTTCACTAACCACAGCTTCAAGTACAGATATACTGGATACATGAGTTGCAGACACTCTTTCAGGCCACTGGGGTATCATTGTCTGGATGAGATGTTCAGGTAAGTTTCCAGAAGAAACCATGTCCTGAGATTGTCTGACTGCAACACTGCACTGAGATCAAGGTCAGAAAACCCATTATGTGCTGGGTGAATATATACTAAGGATAATGAAATTAAAGAAGGTATTTCAAATAAAATATCAAGATCATTTGGTTAGTAATTAAAATATCCAATGACTTGGACAAGTCAGAATTTTAAAGTTAGTTTAAAATGGTCTACATATATGCATATCCTCATTGGTGCATGAATATATATATATATATATATGTATTTATGTATGTATGTATGTGTGTGTGCATTTATACATACACACAGCTACACACACACACACACACACACACACACACACACCTGCATGTAGTTACACATATCCCATGCACATGCACATATTTACACTGGTATGTGCACACTTGTACACACAGATAGCTTCACATGATGCATACATATGCACACACAGGTGTGTGGACATGTATTCACATACTACACACATTCATTCATACATATACATACTGATTCATGCACATGTGTGCACACATATAAGAGATGTGATTCTGTATATATGTTTCTCATACTGTTAATAAAGCCCTGTGGCCAATAGAAAACTAGATAGGTGGGGCTAGGAGACTAGGAGGAGGAAGAGGAAGTAGTAGGTGGAGTCAAGATGTAGCCAGGGAAGGAGCAGGAAGCCTGCCGCGCAGCTCCCCGATAAGAGGACCACGTGGAAATACTTAGATAAGTAAAAATGGGTTAATGATTAAGACAGAGCTAGCCCATTAACAATAATGGTAACTGGCCAACAGGATTGTATCAAATATAGAGTCTCCTGCGTGTTATTGGGGGCCAGGACGCCAGACCAGCGGCGGGCGGGCTGGCGGAAACTTACATGCTACAAATGGCGCCCAACGTGGCTATAAGAACTTTCACTTAAAACTAATAAGAGCTTAAGAAATGTTTTAGAAACAAGGGAACAGAGACTAGCAAGACTTCTTAGTAGCAGCATTTTCTTGGTTGGATTTGTTTTGCTGTAGACAGAGAGTTTCTTGGCTCCTTTAAGGGAGGTTTCCAAAATTAGCATAAGCGGCAAAAACCGCCTTGCTTTTAAAGAGCTCTGCTAACAATTCATTGGTGTATACGAGAGCTGCAATGAAGGTTTACACTGTGTTTTAAAAAATACGTTGGCTTGGGAGAGAAAAAGAAACGGGATACAATGGTTTAAAAAGAAAAAAGGAATTAAATGGATGGATGTAATGGCACACGCCATTAATCCCAGCACTCGGCAGACAGAGGCAAGCAGATCTCTGTGATTTCAAAGTAAACCTGGTATGCAGTGAATTCCAGGACAGATAAAAGTTACACAGAGAAACCCTGTCTCAAAATACGTAAAAATAGAAGTAGAAGAAATAGAATAATAAAAAAGCCACGTAAAGATGGAAAACACAGAGAAATTTTGGATACTATACGCGATTCTGTTGTCTTTAAATTATTTGATTGCTGAGAAAACAACTACTAATAAAAGAAATGCTGCTAGATTAATTCAATTTATATATTTTAAAAATGCTTTGACTCAAAAATTCAAGCCTAAGGACAAGTTACTGGGGAAAAGGATTTCTATTTTTATTTCCACAGAAAATGAAAAGCTATGGATTCTTTCCAGACTTATGTGGTTTGATCAAGCCAGACCCCCTGAAACAACTCCCCAGGTGATCCAACATTCAAAGCAGTTGAGACAAAGCCTTGCAGACTACTGCCAAGATTTCTGCGTCTTCTTTGGAACCCCATGACAGCACCCTCTACCAGCAGGAAGTAGTTTGGAAAGAACGACGCCCAAATTCCCAAATATTGTTTATAAATGTTTGTTTTCATTTAAATGGACTTGGTTATAAATGGTTAATGACACAAGCAATCATTTTAACGGGAAAAGGGGAATTATGGTATGGAAATGAATACTTTGCTTTGAAATGGATTTTCTTTTATTGATACAATTTAAGGTCAATTTTGTGATATGTATATTTCTCCTCTTGTTTAGGTATTGTGTTTTTATGGCTCATTGGAAAATGTAATGTATAATTTAGTACAGATTATAGAGAGTTACTTATGTTAGTCAAAACTTGGAGTTAAGTTAATTAGGATTTCTAGATATATAGAGATGTATTTGAGATGGATAGGCATTCTTCAAACCTTTCAAAGACCTACAGAATATGGCATTTAAAATGGTTTAGGGTTTTTCTTGACAGTGAGGCACAACTGCTCCTGGTAACACCACCTACAGAAGAAAGGAAGATGGACATCGAAGAAGAAGAAAGGAAGATGGACATTGAAGAAACTCGTTACGAAGTTTGCTTCTAATATGGCAAGATTGGCCATTTGGACAAGGTACTGCTCTTCTAGACTGTTTGACTTTATGTTGTAGAAACTGGACATGCAGGACCCACAAAGAGGTGACTGCTGATGCAAGATGAACATTGCTACAGGATTCCTGCTTCATGGAAGAGGCTGCCAGACAGCCAGACAGTCTACAGGACACAGAGAAAAGTTTCCTGCTTTGTTGAGGAGTCTGGAGACACGCTATGGCCTATGGGCTGAAGATGGAACATTAAGAAGAACTTCGGGTGACTGACCAGGCAATGGGTTGTCTCTGTCATTTCTAGAGTTTATATATTATCCTTCTGTGGTCTTTGAAGGAGTTGAAGACAGATAGTTATGGTTATAGTTTTTCTTAGTTAGGATTAAAGATAAGTTACATATAGGACTTTAGACTCACAAAGATAGGATAGATGATATTTTCTTTAAGTCTTACAAAATGTTAATGGACTAAATATTGTTAACTGTGATTCTTATTTGATAACTATTGTATGTTATATTTTGCTATGTTAAGGTTAAACCCCTTCTTTTACTTTAGACAGAAAAGAGGAGATGATGGGAGATGTGATTCTGTATATATGTTTCTCATACTGTTAATAAAGCCCTGTGGCCAATAGAAAACTAGATAGGTGGGGCTAGGAGACTAGGAGGAGGAAGAGGAAGTAGTAGGTGGAGTCGAGATGTAGCCCGGGAAGAAGCAGGAAGCCTGCCGCGCGGCTCCCGGATAAGACGACCACGTGGAAATACTTAGATAAGTAGAAATGGGTTAATGATTAAGGCAGAGCTAGCCCATTAACAATAATGGTAATTGGCCAACAGGATTGTATCAAATACAGAGTCTCTGAGTGTTATTTGGGGCACACGTGGTTGCAGGACCATGGCAGCAGAATCAGCGGCAGCCGGTGGGGAAACCTGCCGTAACACATGTGTGCACACATATAAACTTTTTCATACCTCTGAGTTTTGGATTCTGCTGATGAGGCCTATACTAGCCATCAGTCCTTTCGGGTCTGGTAGATATGGTTTTCATGTAGGGAAAAAGACCAAGCAAAATCATAGGTAAGTATTGCAGTAAAGGCTGCAGGGCTGCCATTTTCTGCTGGATTCATAGCCATTCATTGCACTCTTTGCTATTTTCCTGGAACTTGGACTTGACAGACATTCTCCAAATGGATATTACTTATCTTCCTTAAGCCATTCCAATTTCTCAGTCATGAACTCCACATATTTCTTAATGTTTCATTGATTTGTAAACTGATGTCCCTCCCAGCAATATGTTTACTCATAGGAAGGAGACACTTTGGCCCCAGGAATCTAGAAATTCAGACTGCCCAGTGTGATTGCAATCCTAGGTCTGCCCTAAGAGCCTTTCCAGGCAAAATCTTAGGTCTTGTGCCATGTTTAACATAATAAAAAGGCCAATTATTTGATTATACATATATATATATGTGTGTGTGTGTATGATAGAGATATGTAGGTGATAGTATATATATGTATATATATGTATATATATATACATACATATGAAGACATATATTCTGAAACATAGTACAGATCTTTACTACCTAGATATATGTTACATTAAGACAATAGCTGCATACTATTATAATACTTCTATTGAAATTTGAGACAAGCTTGATTTACTGTGAATGAAAAGTATATATTTCTATTGTCTTCTTTCTCACCTCAGAGTACCACAGCAACTACTATGTCTCCAATATCAATAAAATAAATGTCACTTAGCCAGCTGAGAATAAATGTGAATAGAGTACTTACTTTTCAGATAATTCCTCCAGACTCCGACTAAAAGGCAGGCTCTAGGAGAACACAAAAGAAATATGTGCTGCCTAGGTGAAATGAACGTCCCCTGGGACTTGGGCAGAGGAAAAGACTAGGATATTGTCTTAGTTACTGCTTCATTGCTGTAACAGGATGTTATGACCAAAGAGATGTATAAAAGAAAGAGTTTTGGGGGGGGCGTATTGTTTCTCCCAGTGAGTGCATGACTAGCAGGGGGAGCATGCCAATGGGCAGGAAGGCATGGCATTGGAGCAGTAGCTGAGAGCTTACATCTTGAGACACAACCATGACGAAGACAGAGCTAACTGGGAATGGTCTGAGCTTTTGAAGGCTCAAAGCCCACTCCTAGTGACAGATCTCCTCCAACAAGGCCACACCTCATAATCCTTACTAAAACGTTTTACCAACTGGAAACAAATTTTAAATATAAGAAACCATGGGGCCATTTTTATTCAAACCACCACAGAAACCTACACATTCTCTAGTGACAGTGGCTTGCAGGCTCAGTCTTTTACCCAGAAATGTAATGAGTATGTTTTCCCTCCTGTCGCTTGGTTCCAACGCCACGCCATCCAGTCACAAATAACACACAGAGACTCTGTATTTGATATAATGTTGTTGTCCAGTTAATAGTTTCTTATCATCTAGCTCTGTCTTAAATATTAACCCATTTCTATTAATCTAAGTATTTCCACATGGCCTCATCTTACCGGAGAGGGGCTGGCATCCTACTCTCTCCAGTCTCTCCATGTTGACTCCTCCTTACTACTTCCTCTTTCCTCCTAGTCTCCTAGTCCCTCCTATCTTGTTTTGCTTATTGGCCAACAGTGTTTTATTTGTTAACCAGTATGAGAAACATACTTACAGAATAACTTCTCCCATCATAGAGATGTTGGACATTGTGTGCAAGAAGGGTGTCATTATTATTTTATTCTAGGTTATACCATAGTAGAACATCTTCCACATATGTCTCTAGGGTACAAATATTTTGTTAAATATTGTTTTGTTTTTATGTTCAGAAAGATGTGACAAAACTAATTATACTTGTAGTTATCTTAAATTACAAATAATCATATAAATATGGTATTTTAGATTTGATGAACTTTTGAATTCTTACATAAAACATTTCAGCATATATGTTAACTAGTTTTAGTAACTATTTTACAAAACCATTTCATCATGACTCATGTATGTGTTTAAGTAACTTATTCTCTGATGATTTCATATATATATCTACAATGCATTCTGAACACTCATCCCTCTTGTATGTCTGTCATTCCCACTTACCCCACTTCCCACCACCTATCTGACACCTTGCCCCACTTCCTTCTGTGAGTTACTCATGTGGGTTTGGGTGTGAACCTGTATCACTGTATCTTGGGTAGCTGAACAGTGGGTAGATCACTGAACACAATGGCATTATTACTTTTGAAAATATATTTAAAACCCATACTTAACTACTCACAGATGTCTAAATTGTCACTTAGGATCCACACATTTTTACTTTTACAGGTTTGGGGATATCAGAGTTTTGGGACTCTCTCTCCCTCTTCACCCCATCTTGTGTGTGTGTGTGTGTGTGTGTGTGTGTGAGAGAGAGAGAGAGAGAGAGAGAGAGAGAGAGAGAGAGAGAGAGAGAGAGAGAGAGAGAGAGAGAGAAAGAGAGTTCTTTGTCAGTAGATTTCTGGAAAGAGTTTGACAACCTTTCCTGCCAAGTTTTTCTTTGCACAAGTATAATCCCAGCAATTGCTGTGAATGAGACTGTTAGTATTGGCCAGTGTTGCCATATTTTCCACATAATGTTGTTAAAATTCTACTACTTGCTATTTTACTTGTTAGTTTATACCAGGAAAGGCAGATTTTATTTCTATTTAGTTTAAAAAATATCTTCACAACTTTTTGAAGAACTTCAAAGTGTTGTGGTGTATATTTTTGGTTATGTTGTAAATCAAAAGTCTCACGTTTGGATTTAATTTTAAGAATATATGACAGTTATACTGTAAACACAGTGATTTATTTTTGCTCCAGAGTTTTTAGTTCAGCAGCTCCTAAATAAGAACATGCATTCTAATTAGTTTTCAAATTTCAATTAGAATGCTCTAATAACTCTTAGCTTCCTGACATTTCACTTGGCAAGAGGAGTGATTGTAGTAAAATTTCTATGTATTATAAAAGGCTGGTAAGAGGATAGTGTCAAAAGATGGACTTAACTGTACAACTAAATGGAAAATGATACTCTTGGAGGCTTTAATCCTTTGTTAATTGAGTGCCAATAGAGTGCTAAAGTGTAGTCAGTGGCATGAGAGAGAAAAGATGTATCTCGGATCCCATACATGTTTGTTTTTCAGGGGCTGTGTTCTCTATTATTAAGTGCCATTCATTATACATGAAAATCTTTTTCAAGAATAAGGATTCTCTCTGCATTCTATATGTCTCCAGTCTAAGTGATAGCATGAGTATTTTCTCTTTAGTGTCCAGATTCCTTTTGGTCATGAGAATGATGATGACTTCAAGATGTTGGAAAGAGAAATATGAAAGAATATCACCCTAGTTCTCATTTCTTCTACGTCTTCAAAGTGGAGATTGGCAGTGATTTATGTTTCTTTCATATTCTGTATAGAATTATTCAAAAGCAATCTTTTTCAGAAAAAAGAATATACTGTACTATGTGTGATGTTGGAATTTACACACTAAAATCTCATTTTCTTTTCATTATTGGACTGTATATACTTTTTAAAATATTTGAATTATATCAGACATATAGAGTTTTATTAAGAATTCAAAACCAGAAAATGTCTTTTAAAAAAAAAACTTTGAGATTTCAATGTGAGAGAAGAAATATGATTCATCTGGTAAGCACATATCCTCCATACTTATTAGATACCACCATACCTGTGAAATGAAGACTATGTTCACAATCTTGACCAGTCAAAAAGTTGCCTGCTAAGGGAGTGCACCATTTATGGTATAGAATATTCTCTAAGTTGCTGAAAGAAATGTCATCACCATAGTCTGCAAGGAGGAGTCTGGGAAGGGTCACTGATGGCACAGATAGTTTGATATATCAGGAAGGAATCACAGAGACACACATGGCCCCAGTGACACTCTAGAGAATAAATGTTTTCTATGTTGTGTGAAAAAAATGTATATGTACTCAGAATCCAAAAGACAGTATCCAAACAAATCCTTATTTTCTAGTATCTTTTTCCTTTGGAAAATGAAATTCAGTATATTTGATTCAGCCCCAGTATAAGGATGAAGATTCCCTTCCATAACCTCAACCTTTCATTTCTAGCCTTCAGGAATAGATATATAATAGAACAGCAGTCAATCAAAGAAACAATAAACAAAACAAACACAAGCACACACACACACACACATACACACACACACATACACACACACACATACACACACACACATACACACATATACACACACACATACACACACACATACACACACACACATACACACACACACATACACACATATACACACACATACACACACACATACACACACACACATACACACATACACACACACACACACACACACACACACACACACACACACACACCAGATTTGCTTTTTAGATACCTATTTAAACATTGCTGTTGTGGTGTCTAACACATAGTTTTATTCCACTCGATACCCATACCCACACCTTAAATTATATTAAAATATCCAGTCCTTTTCTTTTCAGAGAAAATATTTTAGAATATGCCAACTTAGAATTATTTTGTGAATTTGAAAAGTTAAATCTGATAAATATTTTGGCAAGCATATACCTAACAAAGGGGAAGATAAAAGACTTCCAGGCTGATACAGTCTGGAAGAATCAGAAAAAAAAGATATTAAAAGGATTCAGTTCTAAAAATGATAAAATGTATGTGCTTATAATATATTTGAAATTACTACAAAATGGTTAATCCTTAAAATTTCAGGATATGAATTGAATATATATTATGTTAACTATATTAGCTTGTAAGAAGAAGACCCTAAGCTAACAAGTTACATTGTGACCCTGTTTTTTTGAGGGTAAGGATTTGAGCATATATGGGACTTTGTCTCAGCATCTGTCACAATGTACTCTTGATATTAAGTGTCACCAATTCTCATCTGAATGCTCAAAACAGAGATCCTCTTGGCAAATAACTGTGTGGGTCTTAGCAGGCTTGTTCCTTGGGGACTGTTGATATGAACCATGAACTGTCTCTGCTCTTCTCTGACTGTTATCTGTGGACCACCCCCCCAGAATTGCCACACAGTCCTCTCTGTAGTTGCTTGATTTTTTTTAAAGAATACATCTAAGAAAGAACTAGAAAGAGGCCAAGAAAAATGCCAATGGCTTTTCTAATATAGTTATGTAAGCGATTTTCTTCACTTTTTCCATATCCTCTTTGTGTGGAACTAGTCACTGATTCCAGACCACACAAGTTAAAATATTTGAAGACAAGAAACATTGAGTAATATCCTTGGACCCTTAGTACCATATAGCTTTTGTGAAAATTAATGCTAATCTCATGTTTTGAATAAAATTTCTCCTTATGATAAGGTAAATATAGATATCCTCTTTTGTTCTCATATGAAAAATTACTCTCTAAGGTGCATTAGTTCCATACCTGTAATGTACTTGACAGACAAAAACATGAGTACTGAGTTACCTAACTGTCTCTGGGCTTAGATCAAGAAAGGCAATGCTGAAGGTAGAAGACAGCCAATTTCCACTAGTCTTAAAAACTAACTGATGATCCCAAACTGATTTTAAAATCTCTTTCCTCTTTATCCGCATAGCTTTCCATCCTCTGACTTTTTTCCTTACTATGCACAAAATCTACAGCAACAAAATTATTTCATTCATTAAGAGTATTTCATACCTCCAAATAAACGAACGAGTATTTCTTCACACTCCAAGTTATAAATAGTTATAAAAAGTTGTACCTTGTAAAACCTGAATATTGTCTATAAAATATTCTTATCATAGAAAAAGTGGTTTGTTTTCAGTAAGTGTATAGGGATATTATAGTATTTTCAACCTTCTTTGGGGAAATATATGCTCTAAAAATATGGTTTTAGTAATTCTGAAAGTAGTTTGATTCTCTGCAACAATGAAGAGCCTACAATGTTAAAATCTGAGTCATTTTGAAGCTGTTGTATACAGCAGCAATTACCAATGAGAACTAATCTTGAGAAGCCTATTGAATAAGTCAGTAGAGCCCCTGGCTGAGAGAATCTTTCCCACAACATGGGTATGAAGAACAATTTTTATGGAAAGAACTTTTACTTTACTTCGTATGGAAGGGTGAGGGGCTTCCAAAACTGAATCCATTAGTTTTAGAAATTTTACCAATCTAATTCTTACAATATTGTTAGCATGCCACTTCAGTATTTGCCCTTCTGGTGAAGTGATTACTTTGAGTTGAGATTCTTGAAATCAGCAGATGCAAAGATATTATGACCTTTTTCTACCCTCCAAAAAACATGAAGTAATATTTCCACCAGACAAAGGACCAGCTATATCAAGAGGAAGAGAGACCCTACTCTCATCAGAGAGGAAGTCTAAGTCAAGAAAAATCTACAAAGACAAGTCTTACTAAACTATCTTTTCCTATACCAGACACTTTCCCTCAACTAAACACTCTAGTTCAAACACTTTTCTATTATTGTATTTTCACAATTTATTATTCTGTGTGCATTCTAGTACACAGGGCTTTTGGCCAAACCTGCTTCTTTGGGTATTTCTTTTCCATGTGAAAAGTCCCAATGACATAGAAAATACATGTAATAGACTGTGTGTGATTTTATCTTGCTATACATCTTACATAATTTTTCAATGCTTAGACACAACTGGAGACCCTAATGTGTAGAGGAGACACTTGGCTTCCCCTATAATTATATCATGATGATTGCAAGCAAGAGAACTTCTAATAAATTATTCATGTGTGTAGCTTCTCTTACCACACTCTTGGTAAGAACAGTCAACCCAGCCATAGTGTATTGTAGCTCAAGGTGGACTAGGGTTTTTGTAGGGGATTATATGCACGTAATTTAACCCCTTCACTCAAATGCTGTGTGCTGGCAAGTTTTCCACACAATGTGGAGCAAGGCATTCACCTTCCCTTACATGAAACATCAAACATTTTAAATATGCAGAACCTATTTTACTAGATTGGTATCATTCCTTAGTAAAATATACTAGGCATACAGTGCTATTTGAAAACAATAAGAAACAGTATTATTTGAATCAGTCCAATCATAATTTCAATATTTTTTATAATCATTGTACATACAAACTCACTATTGCCTTCCTTCCCCCAAAAGGTCACCATCTTAAAAGAAGAACTGGTGTAAAATCAATATGGCTTTACTGCTTTGATTTTTCATTTTATACGTTCTGAATCAAACATCTCAAATCTTCCCTATGCTATTGAGCTCAAGTCTGTTTTCCACTTTCTCTTCTATCAGGTTTAGTGTAGCTAGACTGAAGTGGCCTTCAGGTTCCTAGGGAGGGCCTGCTGGGGTTGGCATCTTGGATAAAGTAAAGATTGAGCAGAGGAAAGTTTGAAGAGGAAGCTCTATGTTGCGAACTGGAGATAGGGCAAGAGAAGAAGAGAAATTCACAGCAAGCGGTCTACTACAGAACTGGGGCAAAGACTGGGGACCTGTTTTCGAGGAGCTGAGGGAGAGGTGAAGACATGTAGTTAGACTTCCTGTCTTGCTGTAATGAGTGGCCTACAGGTTCCCAGGGATTGCCTGTTAATTTTTGCTGGTGTTTCAACACCTCATCTCTTATAAAAGAGAGCCTCAATGAGTACACTGTGTCATTCTTACATGCAGCTAATTAACAGCCTTCACCTGTAACCTGATGAGCACTAATCTGTAATAATAAGCTGTAAAAAAAACGATGGTAATTACTTACCTGCATGAGAATATAATCTAAGTCATGTAGATTATTTTGTGAAAATGATAAATTATAAAAAACCAAAATATCATTGTTACCCAACCCAGTATGTCGATTTTCAATAAAGGCAGGTCCCATTTTCCCATTGATTAAAATTTGCACACCTTTGTCTTCAGACAGGAATGAGAATAAACAATCCTTTCCAGTTGATTTGTTTCCTCTCACCATCTTAAAGGAGAACCTATTTCTACATAAATAAGCTGATACTCAGATTTATATATATGTCTCTCAATATATATTGTCGAGCATGTCTGCTCAAACAAGGAATGCTGTAGCCCAGTAAGGTCTCTTGTGTGCTTTCCTCCCTGCATACCATCAATGGGATCCTCTTCTCTGTTATATGCAGTGGGGATCTTTGGGTACCATCAGTGGCATCCTCTTCATGATTACATGCAGCAGGGAATCTTCTGACCAACCCCACCATCACAATCCATAAATCACTCAAATCTACTCTGGATTCCTCTCACCTAGGTTTTGTCAATGAATTCTGTAACCAAATAAGATGAGTTTTCATTATTCTATGAGCATATGATATGCTCTCTCATATACATTTTTATTTCTAACTGATAAGTACAATTTTCTACCCTACCTTTCAATATTGTATTGACCTTTAAAGCTCAACTTGTAACAAAATCCACACAAAATTCAAAATTCTTTAAGACAGAAACATGTTCCCAGTCCCTAGGCATATCATAGTGAGTTTAATTGAATCTCTGTAAATGCCGAGAAATAATATAGACCATCATCCTAAGAATATATCTGTACATGGTCTTCTATTCATATTTCAAAGCCAAGGTCCATTCTTTCCATGTTTTCACACTGTATTCATCTTATACTTAGTAGGAAGCAGTTTTTCTTTGATGAAAGATGAAAAAATTGAACATATAGGTTACTGTTTCATAGATGTTTTTGTGATTTTTTTCTTCCATTTCTTTAAGGGATTTTCTCATTTTCTCTTTGAGGATCTCTATCATCTTCATAAAGTTGTTTTTCAAGGTCATTCTTTTCTGCTTCATCTGTGTTGGTATGCTCAGGTCTTGCTGGTGTAGAGTCCCTAGACTCTGGTGGCATCATATTGGTCTTTCTGTTTTTGAATGTGTTCTTATAATGTCATCTTTCCATTCCTTCTTCCAGTGGGTGCAGGTGGAGTCTCTCCCTCTCCTGGTTGGTGTGGGTCCAAGGTTCTTTCCCGGTAGATGCAAGCAGGTCCAATAATCCCGTGGTTCTTCTGGTGGGAGCAGGCTGGTCTGAGACATTCCCTCTCCCCTGGGTGGAGATAGGAATAGGACTGCAATGTCAGCAGATTCTGGATGGCTTGGCCTGCCAGGGCTGGTCCACTGTGTGCAGTCTCCATGCCAGGAGTCTCCAAGGAGGGCAAGTGGGCAGGAGAAGGACCCACACTCACCTCTTCCTCTCCAGGTGGGTGGAGGTGGGACTACTACCACGATGTCCCCAGGCCAGGAGACTTCATCCATAGATGTCATAATGACTTGTTTTAACATATAAAGTCACTATTTTAAATAAATCTCTACATGCAATGTTTGGGGAAGAAAACTAGTGTCTATTTGGTGATTAATGTATGCCAATATGTAAAATACTACAAAAGCATACAATATCCTCTGGGACAACATTATAAATTATGATGTGATATTATTCAGGCTATTATAGATATATTTGTGGAAGATATACTTTGATTATGAGCTTGATCATACTTTGTGCATCAAGGCATTCTCCCATCTTCCCAGATTGCTGAGTTTGAGGACAAAGTTTGTGCAATTTGTCATCCATTGGTTCTACTATCATATTTGCATATAAATGCTCAGAAAATATTTACAGATGCGTAAATAACATGAACAAATCAAAATTTTTAAGTTTTTACAATTTGATAAGAAATAAAATATAGAAATTTTAAACCAAAGCATTCATTTTAACATGTGAGATTCTTACATTTAGTCAGCATATATATTTTGAGTTAATATGGTTTACACACAAGAATAAATGATATTGTCCTAGCACCTAGACCAGTGATTGTCAACCTTCCTAATGATATGACCCTTTAATACAGTTCCTCATGTTATTGTAATCCAAATCAAAAAATTATTTTGTGGCTACTTCATAATTGTATATTTGCTACTGTTATTGATTGTAATGTAAATATCTGGTATGCAGGGTATCCAATATGCTACCCTGTGGAGGTTGTGACCCATAGATTGAGAACCACTGCCCTAAAATATCAGCAGTAGACATAAGGAAATATGTAATATAATACAATTACATGTATGTATTATGTATGTATGTATGTATTTCCATGGCCTATGAAGAATATCACTCTTTCCCATGGTAGAAATTAATATTTCTAACAAGTTGCAGGAAACTGAGTTTCAAAGTATTTTTTAAACTTGCCCAAACTCATTCTAGTGATATCTGCCAAGGTCTGCATTTGACCCCAGGCTACGTAGCTTGAACTCATTCTCTATAGACAAATGCTTCAAAAGTGTATAATAATTCAGGTAATATTCACAATTATTACAAATCTAGAGAGAAAGATGTTGGTTTTTACAATTTGAGAGGTACAGATGCTGCCATTGACATGCAGAGGAAAAGGTCATTGATTCTGGCTGAGAGATCAGAAGAGCTTCATGAGAAAACTAGCATCCAATGTGAACCTGATCTCACTTGAACCAAGTGAGATCTCCAAAGAAGGCCAGGAGGTTACACTGAAAAAGCAAGAAAGATAAAGGTATTTTGTTAGTTTTTGCTGAGAGAACAAAGTCTGGCCAGAGTAGCATTTGAAAATAGAAAACAGTAAGTTGAGGAAAAGAAACATATTTAGAGGATATAGTTTTCTGAATTCATACACCTAATATTGCAAAAGGCACCAGAGTTGCCCAGGATTTTCAAGCAGAAAGACTCATTAGGAACATGTTAATTTAAATATGCTAATATCAAAGGAATAAGAGGATTCTGGCAGAGGGAAATCCCAGACACAACTTTAGAGAAATAGTCAATTTTTTCTTTATTTTCCAAAGATTAATTACAAAAGTTCCATTCTTTGTGTTCTTGGGACAAATTGACAGACTAATGTACAGAGACAGGCACAGAAAGGCACTTCACAAATAATGGCAGAGGAAGGAATGTCCTGCTTATGCTTCTAAGTGTATTAAGAATGGGGAGGGTGCTTTTTTCAAATAAGCCAGTGTCAAAGAAGTAAAGCATCAGTCCTACAGATTTTTTTTTAATAACGATGGTCATAAAATTATAACAACTATGTCCTCAGAATTAGTTCAGTTCCTAGAGATGATGCTTTGCTGTTAACCCAATCTTTTTGAAATTATGTTGAACTGCAACAATAAGGCACATTTTTATTTTACTTTTGAGTTGAATATTGTGGCTCATCAAACTTGGTGAATAGGCATAACATTTTTACGTTCATAGCAGAGACACATAGTCAATGACACTGGTTATACTTGCAAAACATGTCAGCATTTGCCATTTCCATTGTTGGCAAACTGTTCAGTTTAGATAATGTATAAGATAGGTTTCATTTTCACATATAGTCAATACAATTTAACAATAATCAAGAAAATGTTTATTCCACAGAAATATTCATCTTTCTCCTACTTTCTCATCTTTATCTCTCTCCATCTTCCTTCTTTCTTCTCAGACTCTCTAGAGAAACTCCAAAGGAAATTTATAAAAAAGTTCTATTATGGGGAAAAAACACTTCTGAAAATTGCTTAAAAGGAAACTCACTGTATTATTCTCTTTCTTCTTGGCACTTCATTAACATGAGTATTAAATCAGTCTACAATTGGAGACCAGTATTGTGTATGAATTATTCTGCATGGGTGGTGTATTGTAATTCAAAATTATTTTTTTCAATTTCATTAAAGCTATATAGCTATATTGACATGTAGTAAGGCAGTTTTGAATTCATTTCCAAGTATGGATATAACATTTAAAGCCATTTCAAACATGCCCTCAATGATTAGACTTAAGGTATTAATTTTATGGCACAATCCTTTCAAGAATTATAATCATTTGTCTATCAGTTACCCACACCAAATGTCCTTACTGCATAGATATTTTTCATGGCTAATAACACAAGTGTTTTCCTTTTATTAAATACATTGAGATATGCAAAATGAATTGAATAAAACATTGTATTAGATGCATCCAAGTACATTAGTAATTAAATATTGACTTAATTCAGATTTATTAATTACTGTGTATGTTGCTTAATGAAATAAATATGTTCCTCTGATAATGTGAATTTCATGACTTCAGGTATGTCTGGGTAAGCTAGGACCTGTCTTATATTTGATTATCTGTCTAAGTGTATTAAATTAAGCAGGTAATTTTCAGTTACCTGTACTATTTCCTCTGCTCCACATTCTGGAGGTTGTGTAAGCCAATTGCATCAGTCTAGAGCAGGTGAGTAGTGATTTGGAGCATTTTCTGGAACACTGGACTCTCCGTGTAATAGTCACAGCAATGAATGATATTAATGCATAGCCTGGCTGAACAGAATGATTCCTGAAGTAATATCATAGCAAGGTGTATGAGAAACCAGTAAAGCCTCCTGGAAACACATAGAGGAAAAATGATGTAATCTAAGTCAACTTCATGAAAAACCCAGATTAACTAGATGGCTCTACCTTTATAACTGGAAGCTTCATCTACTTTGGTGAAACAATGACTGGAGTAGACAGAGAGGGAGACATCTAAATTCATTTTCCATTAGTATGTTGCAAGCCAATATTATTCTAGTAATTCTTTACCCATTGTCACATGAAAAGACACCATGATCATCGCAACTCTTACAAATGAAAACATTTAATTGATGGGGCTCAATTAACACTTGAGAGTTTCAGTCCATTATTATCATGAAGGGGGGCATGGCAGTGTACAGGTTGATGTGGTGCTGAAGCTGAGAGTCCTACATCTTGACTAATAATGCCACTCCCTTTGTGGATCACTTTCTTTCAAACCACAACACCTATCATCCCAAATATTCTGATCTTTCTTTGTACTGTGATGTGCTGAATTTTGTTCTTTCTTCAGACCAATTATTGTACATTCAAACAACAAATCATTTTAGTTGGTTTAGTTTATCATCTATAAAAGTCACAAAGAATTGCCATCTAGGACAATATATTTGAATTCTACCCCTCTTCAGGAAATCCTAAATTTTATCATCTAGGAAAATTAGATGAACAGGGGAAATATATTATGGTTCATTGGAATTAGATTAAATTGGAGTAAACAGAGCATGTTTGCAGAATGCTGTAGAATAGAAAAAAATGGTGCTCACTGAGAGAAGGCTGTTTATGGGTGAATATCTCTAAGTAAAAAATATGAATCGTTTAGACATGTGGCAGCTAAGAGATAAAAGGTAAAGTGAGGAGAACTTAAGAGAAACACTGATGAAATGGATCCAACCCCATCTTCTTAAGGAAGCCACATTTTCACTTCTCCCAGGCAGTTCAGTGTAGCATGTATGTTTTCCGCCAGTCCACCCACCGCCTGTCTGGTCCCTCCACCACGCCAGCCCCCAATAACATGCAGAGACTCTGTATTTGATATAAATCTGTTGGCCAGTTCCTAATTCCTTATTGGCTAGCTCTTTCTTAATAATTTACCTATTTCTACTAGTCTAAGTATTTCCATGTGGCTCATCTTACCAACCAGAGCAGTGCTGGTGTGCTACCTCTCCAGGCTCTCCATGTTGACTCCTCCTTCCTACTTCCCCTTTCCTCCTTGTCTCCTAGTCCCACCTATCTTGCTTTCCCATTGGCCACAGTGCTTTATTCTTAACCAGTATGAGAAACATTTTTACAGAATAACATCTCCCATCATCTCCTCTTTTCTGTCTAAAATAAAAAGAAGGGTTTTAACCTTAACATAGCAAAATATATCACACAACAGTTATCGAATAAGAATCACACTTAACAATATTTAGTCCATTAACATTTTGTAAGACTTAAAGAAAATATCATCTATCCTAACTATATGAGTTTAAAGTCCTATATGTAACTTATCTTTAATCCTAACTAAGGCAAACTGTAACCAAAACTATCTGACTTCAACTCCTTCAAAGACCACAGAAGGATAATATGTATAAACTCTAGAAATGCCTGGTCAGACAGCCTTATATCAAATACAGAGTCTCTGAGTGTTATTTGGGGCTGGCGATGCGGTGGGACCAGGCGGGCTGGCGGAAAACTAGCTATAATTGGCCAAGAAAGAAGGGTAGAGGGAACATTGCCTTGTTTTTGATGAACTATTAATCACACCAAGATCCACCAATTGTGTTTGTATGGTGAACAGCATGATGAGAGCAACTACATCACTAAATTCCTTCTCAGACTTAAGCAAATGAGCATGTGTTGGATATTGTAAACTTTCTTTTGAAATAAGTAGTTACTTTAAGTCCATTGGTACAGTTTCTATGGACTTGATGTCAACAGAATCATACCTTTGATTTTCAGCATTCTGGGAAGACTACCATGAGAAATTTATTCAGTATTAAGAAAAGCTATGTGGCGGGCATTTGTGGCACATGCCTTTAATACCAGCACTCGGGAGGCAGAGGCAGGCGGATCTCTGTGAATTCAAGGCCAGTCTGGTCTACGAGCTAGTTGTAGGACAACCTCCCAATGCAATACAGAGAAACCCTGTCTCAAAAAACCAAAGACCAAAAAGAAGGAAGGAAGGAAAGAAAGAAAGAAAGAAATGCTATGTGTCACTTAAATATTACAATTTTCTCTACAGTGTGATAGTGAACACCTTACAATTTAATTTTGGCACACTCTTGTCCCTTAAACATTATCACCTGTTTTTCTTAAGAGCAAAGTTTTAAATTTAATACAACAGCTAAAGCTGGAATTTTGAATGGGAAGAATGAACTGAAATTCCCCACTGTATAATACCAGGTTACTTAGTTTCTCACAAAGTTTCTACATTCTTATTTATAAAATGGAAATAATAACAGCAATAATATACTGATCCCTGAAAGGCATAACAAGAGAATGTATTTGTTGTAGTCAAGAAACATTTAATGAATAGTCGCTATATGGGAGTTTCTGTGCTAAGCTGTTCAAGTGCCTTGTCTCATTTGGTATTAGGGTGATCCACTGAGGAATGAACTATTGCTGTGCCTACCTGGCACCTGAGCTTGCTAAGATGTAAAAACTAGCCAACTATAAAGAGTTAAAACTAATGCATTTGCTTTGGGTTGATTTCCCTCACCATTGATGACTTACCGAACTAGCTTTCCTCTGCTCTCTAAAGAATGAGACAATGAGGAAGATACCTGAAACATAAATTACAAGAATACGCAACTGACTGGGGATGAACGACAAAAATTACTTCATATCTTCTAACTGGAGGATTCTACATCAAAAATCACTGCATGAAGAATATTACAGGAATGCTGATTTAGAAGAAAACAAAATAATGTATAAGTAAGAAGAGTCTAAAACCTAAGACAAAAATCAGTACAAAAGAAAGGTGAAAGAGACAGATTGTCAGCTACAGTTGGGAGGTTTTGTGTCCCTTCTCAGAAAATAATGCAAGAATTATGAACTAAAGAGTCAAAAAGGTATAAAGTCAAAACATAAAATTTTGACCAGTATAATCTCATTAACATGTATAGGCTAATTTAGCCTAGTAACAATATGAGTCCTTTCAACTCTACATTAAAACATTCACTCAGATACTCTGTCTTGTGGACAGTAAAATATTAATAAATTAATGACTAAAAACTATGAAATATATACTTTAACTTCAATGTAATTATAATATAAATTATATATCCTCAATTTTCCAACTATATAAATAAATCACCAAAATAGGAAACTATTGAACAATGTCAATGACAAGCATAGGTTAAAAATAAATTATGAACACAAGTTTTATAAAATTGCTTTACTACCTATAAAATACAAAATATACCTAGAGCAGGCAAATCTTAGAAGTGAAGATTGGCTCATCTATTGAAAATAATTAATTTCTATGTAAATAACATGAAAGAAAAATTCATATGGCTATCTCAAGAGTTCAAAATACTTTTAAAATAATCAAATTAAAGATAAATCACTAGTGCATAATGAGTAAAATATCTTAGCCCAATGAGAAAGAGCTACTCATGAGTATCAATTGATATCAGGTGACTTCTCCTGCAAAATAAAATGATGCTGTGCTAGATACCTTTCTTCTAGGACTGAGAATAATCTGAGAATAATGCCAAGAGATCTGTTATTGCTGTTATCACTCAACACTGAACTGGAGGCATGAAGGCATCACAGCAGTAAGATAAAGAGTGTAGACAAGAGGAAAATAAGGAGGAAGAGATTTAAGACTGGAACAGAAAAATTTTTCTTTACATTGTCATTACTTGACAAACTACATAACAATTATATCAAATAAAAATATGCAATAGCAGTTTACTAGATAAATGAGTTAATTTAGTAATATTTTAAAATTTTAGACTAATACATAGAGGGCAATTATATTATTGAATCTATAATCATCCTTTTATTTATTTATTTTCATATATACATATATATACACATTTATTATTTTTCTTATTTTACATATTGATCCTTCTTCCCTCTCCCTCACTCCCTTACTCCCTCTCATGTTCCCCAACCCCCTCCTATTCAAATCCCTACCCAGTCCACAGGAAGGGTGATGCCTTCCAGGAGGGATCAACCAAATCTGTCAAGTCATTTGGAGTAGGGTATAGGCCTTCCTTCCTGCCTCTAGGCTAAGGGAGTATCCCTCCATGGGGACTGTACACCAAAAGTCCTTTCGTGCACCAGGGATACATCCTGGTTCCACTGTCAGAGATCCCATAGACTGCCCAGGCTATCTAACTGAGTTCAGGAGGTCTGAGTCGGTCCAATGCTGCTTTCCCAGCTATCAGTCTGGGGGTCCATGAGATCCCCCTTGTTCAGATCAGCTGTTTCTGTGGGTTTCTGTAGCCTTGTCTGGACACCATTTTCTTATCACTCCTCTCTCTGTGTGTCTGGATTCCAGGAGATTGGCTCAGTGTTTAGCTGCAGGTATCTGCTTCTGTTTCCAACATCTCTCAGCTGAGGAATCTATGATGGTGGATAAGTTAGTTATCATTCTCATTATCAGGGAAAGGCATTTAGGGTAGCCTCCCCACTCTTGCTCAGATTGTTAGTTGGGTGATTGGGTCATCCTTGTATGTCTCTGGACATTTCTCTAGATTCACTATTCTCTTCAAACCCATAATGGCTCCCTTCATTATGGTATTTTTTCCTCTCCTCTATTTGTCCCCCCAACTCAATCTTCTTGATCCCACATGTTGTCCTCTCCTCCCCTTATCTTTCTCCTAACACTCTCTCCACTCACTGCCCCCCACTCCTAATATGCTAAGGAGCTCTTGAGGGACCTTGTATAAATCTCTTAGGTTTCTCCTTATATCTTAGTTTCCCCGGCGGTGTACATTATAGTCTGGTGATACTTTGCTCTAGGTCTAAAATCCATATATGAGTGAGTACATACCATGTTCCTCTTTTTGTGACTGGGTTACCTCACTCAGGATGGTGTCTTCTTTAAGTTTCATACATTTGCCTGCAAATTTCAAGATTCCATTGGGTTTTTTTGTTTGTTTGTTTTGTTTTGTTTTGTTTTTTTGCTGAGTAGTATTTCATTGTGTAAATGTACCATATTTTCTTTATCCATTCTTCAGTTGAGGGGCATCTAGGTTCATTCCAGGTTCTTGCTATTACAAATAATGCTTCTATGAACATACTTGAACAGATGTCTTTGTTGCATGGATGTGGGTCATTTGGGTGTATGCCTAAGAGTTGGATTGCCTGGTCCTGTGGAGGACTGATTCCCATTTTCCTGAGGAATCGCCATACTGATCTCCAAAATGACTGTACAAGTTTATACTTCCACCAGCAGTGGAGGAGTGTTCCCCTTTCTCCACATCCTCTCCAGCATAAATTGTCATTGGTGTTTCTAATTTTAGCCACTCTGGCAGGAGTAAGATGGTCTTTCAGAGTTGTTTTTATTTGCTGCTGATGTTGAACACTTTCTTAAGTGTCTTTTAGCCTTTCTGATTTCCTTATTGAGAATTGTCTATTTAGTTCTGTACCCCATTTTTTAATTGGGTTATTTGGTGTTTTGGTAACAAGTGACTTGAGTTCTTTGTACATTTTGGAGATCAGCCCTCTGTCAGATGTGGGGTTGGTAAAGATCTTTTCCCAGTCTGTGGGCTACTGTTTGGTCTTGTCCTTTGCCTTACAGAAGCTTCTCGGTTTCAGGACGTCCCATTTATTAATTGTTAATATCAGTATTTGTGCTACTGGTATTATGTTAGGTAAGTAGTCACCTGTACCAATTTGTTCAAGAGTACCTCCCACTTTCTCTTCTAAGAGGTTTAATGTGGATGGATTTATGTTGAGGTCTTTGATCCATTTTGACTTAAGTTTTGTGCATGGTGATAGACATGAGTCTATCTGCAGTCTTCTACACACCATGTTGTCTGTGGCTGTTGTAAAGGGTGATGTTTTCTGATTTTATTTCCCTCAGCACCTTTATCATCTGTATATAGTAGGGCTACTGATTTTTTTTTTTATTTAATCTTGTATCCTGTTAATTTGCTGAAGGTGTTTACCAGCTGTAGGAGTACCCTGGTAGAGTGTTTCAGGTCACTTTATGCAAACTATTATATCATCTGCAAATAGTGACAGTTTGACATCTTCCTTTGCAATATGTTCCCTTTCATCTCCTTTTGTTGTCTTATTGCTCTAGCTAGAACTTCAAGTACGATACTGAAGAGATATGAAGAGAGTGGGCAGCCTTGTCTTGTTTCTGAGTTTAGAGCAATCACCTTAAGCTTCTCTCCATTCAGTTTGATGTTGACTGTTGGTTTACTGTGTATTGCTTTTATGTTTAGGTATGTTCCTGTTATCCCTGATGTCTCCAAGACTTTTATCATAAAAGGGTGTTGGATTTTATAAAAGGTTTTTCAGCATCGACTGAGAAAATCATTTTATTTTCTTTTTCAGTTTGTTTATATGGTGGATCACATTGATAGATTTTCCTATGTTGAACCATCCCTGCATCCCTGGAATGAAGCCAGGTCATGATTTTCTGATGTGTTCTTGGATTCAATTTGCCAGTATTTTATTGAGTATTTCTGCTTCAATGTTCATGAGCGATATTTGTCTGTAGTTCTCTTTCTTAGTTGTATCTTTGTGTGGCTTGGGTACCAAGGGGATTGTGATCTCATAAAAAGAGTTTGGTAATGAACCTTCTGTTTCTATTGCATGGAAAATTTTGAGGAGTATTTGTATAAGCTCTTCCTTGAGTTTCTGGTAGAATTCTGTACTGAAGCCATCTGTCCCTGGGCTTTTTTTGTTTTGTTTTGTTTTGGTTGGGAGGCTTATGATAACTGCTTTTATTTCTTTAGGGGTTATAGGTCCATTTTTGTTCTTTATCTGTTCATATCTGATTTTGTTGATTTGCATGTTCTCTCTTCTCTCTCTGCTTTTTGGTTAGTTTGGATAAAGGTTTTTCTATCTTGTTGATTTTCTCAAAAATCCAACTCTTTGTCACATTGATTCTTTGTATTATTTTTTAGTTTCTACCTTATTGATTTCAGCCTTCAATTTGATTATTTCCTGCATCTACTCCTCCAAGGTGAATTTGTTTCTTTTTGTGCTAGTGTTTTCAGTATGCTGATAATTCTCTAATGTGACTATCCTCCATTTTATTCATTGCACTTAGTGCAATGAACTTCCCTTGTAGCACTGCTTTCAAAGTGTTCCATAAGTTCAGGTATGTTGTGTCATTATTCTTGTAGAATTCTAGCAAATCTTTACTTTCTTTTTATATAATTTATTTCTTCCTTGAACCAGGAATGGTGCAATTGTGCATTGTTCAGTTTCCATGAGTTTGTAGGGTTTCTACAATTTGTGTTGTTGTTGAATTCCAACTTTAAAGCATGGTAGTTTGATAAGATACAGGGAGCTATTCCAATTTTTTGTATCTGTTCAAGTTGTTTCATTGCCTAGTATGTGGTCAATTTTAGAAAATGTTCCATGTGGAGCTGAGAAGAAGGTATATTCTTTTGTGTTTGGATGGAATATTCTATAGATGATGGGAGATGTCATTTGTAAATATGTTTCTCGTATTGGTTAATGAATAAAACACTCTTGGCCAATAGGAAAGCAAGATCAGTGGGACTAGAAGACAAGGAGGAAAGAGGAAGTAGTAAGGAGGAGTTAACTTGTAGAGTCTGAAGAGAACAGAGGTCCAGGCCTTCTCTCTAATAAGATGAGACCACGTAGAAATACTTAGATTAATAGAAATGGGTTAATAATTAAGACAGAACTAGGCAATAAGAAACTAGTAACTGGCCAACAGCATTATATAAAATACAGAGTCTTTGCATGTTATTGGGGGCTGGCGTGGCAGCAGGACAAGACAAGCAGGGAAAAACCTGCTCGTAACAAATGGTGTCAGAAGTGGAACTGAGAACTTTCACTTAAAGCTTAACAAAGGCTTAAAAAAATAGTTTTTAGAAACAAAAGAACAGAGACAAACAAGGCTTCTTGGTAGCAGCATTTTTCTGTGTTGGACTCTGTTTTGCTTGAGACAGAGATTTGCGTGCCTTCTTTAAGGAAGGTTTCTTGACTCAGCATAACTGGCACACACACACGCACACACACACACACAAAACTGCAAGGTTTTTAAAGAGCTTGGCTAACAACTGAGTGGTGTGTATGAGAGCTGGCAATGACAGTGAGCACAGCGCTCCCAGTGCTGGCGATAAAATAGCTGCCGCCATCTTGAAAGGCTGCAGCTAAAACAGCTATGGCTTTCATTTTAGCAATGTTGTTGTTTACCAGATAAAAGATTCGTGGCCAGAAAAAGATAAAGATTTACAATAAAGACAGATTCACATTAAGAAAAGTCGCTAAATGTTAACATGTTTTAAAATAAACATAGGCTTAGGAGAGAAAAAGAATAAAATGGTTTTAAAAAGACAGAGTGTGGCTGGGTGTGATGGCACATGCCTTTAATCGCAGCACTCAGGAGACAGAGACGAGCAGATCTCTGTGATTTCAAAGTAAACCTGGTGTGCAGAGTGAATTCCAGGACAGATAACAGTTACACAGATAAACCCTGTCTCAAAGTATGTAAAAATAAAAGTAGAAGAAATAGAGTTATAAAAAAGATGGAAAGCACAGAGAAACTTTGGATACTGTGTGCTGTCTGTTATCTTTAAATTGTTTAACTTCTGAGGAAATAACAACTGATAAAAGAAATGCTGCTGAATTAATTCAATTTTTATATTTTAAAAATGCTTTGGCTTCCATATTTAAGTCTAAGGACAGGTTACTGAGGAAATGGATTTCTAATTTTGTTTCCACAGAAAATGAAAAACAATGGATTCCATGGAGACTAATGTGGTTTGATCAAGCAAGTCCCCCTGAAACAGCATCCCAGGTGATTTAACATTCAAAACAGTTGGGACAAGCCAGCATTGCAGACTACAGCCAAAATTTCTGCATCTTCTTAGGATCCCCATGACAGCGCCCCCTACCAGCAGGAAGCAGCTTGGAAAGAACAACGCCCAAATTCCCAAATATTGTTTATAAATGTTTGTTTTCATTTAAATGGATTTGGTAATAAATGGTTAATGATCACAACCAATCTCTTTTTAAAGGTATAAATAGAATTATGTTATAGATATGAATATTTGTTTTGGAATGGATTTTCATTTATTGATATAAATTTAAGATCAATTTTGTGGTATGTATATTTCTCCTCTTATTTAGGTATTGTGTTTATATATCTCATTTAGAAATGTAATGTATAATTTAGTACAGATAGTCAAAACTTAGTGCTAAGTTAGTTAGGTTTTCAAGATGTATTTGAGATGAATAGGCATTCTTCAAACCTTTCAAAGACCTATAGAATATGACATTTAAAATGGTTTAGGGATTTTCTTGACAGTGAGACATAACTGCTCCTGGCAATACTACCTTCATCAGAAAGGAATATGGACATAGAAGAAACACATGATGAAGTTTGCTTTCAATATGACAACATTAGCCATTTGAGCAAGATATTTGCTCTTATCTAGACTGTTTGATTTTATGCTATATAAACTGGACATGCAGGACCCACAGGAAAATGACTGCTGTGACAAGATGAACAGTGTTGCGGGGTTCCTGATTCATGGAAGAATCTTCCAGACAGTCTGCTGGACACAAAGAAAAGTGACTGACAAACTGCCAATACGGATGGACAGTTTAAAGTTTCCTACTTTGCTGAGGAGTCTGTCAGACACACTTTGGCCTATAGGCTGAAGATGGAACATAACAAAAGAGCTTCGGGTGACTGACCAGGTAGTGAGTTGTCTCTGTCATTCTAGAGTTTATATATTGTCCTTCTGTGGTCTTTGATGGAGTTGAAGACAGATAGTTATGGTTATAGTTTTCTTTAGTTAAGATCAAAGCTAAGTTACACAAAAGACTTTGGACTCACAAAGATAGGATAGATGATGGAATATTTTCTTAAATCTTATTAAATGTTATGGACGGAATAGTTAACTGTGATTCTTATTTGATAACTGTTGTGTGATAGATTTTACTATGTTAAGGTTAAAACCCTTCTTTTTATTTTAGACAGAAAAGAGGAGATGATGGGAGATGTAATTCTGTATATATGTTTCTTGTATGGGTTAATGGATAAAGCACTGTTGTCCAATAGGAAAGGAAGATAGGAGGGACTAGGAGACAAGGAGGAAAGTGGAAGTAATAAGGAGGAGTCAACATGTAGAGACAGGAGACAACAGAGGTCTGGGCCTGCTCTCCGGTAAGATGAGACCATGTAGTGTAGTGGGATATTCACTTGTCTGCTTCTGTGGCACTGACCACACCCATTGGGGGGTGGATCCAGGGGTGGAAGTGACCCATGGAACTAGGTCTGTGGAGGAGCCAGTGAACGCTCTCTTGCTGGTGGTACGCAGAGAGAAGAGCATCCAGTTCCAACTACAGTGTTCATCTGACTATGTTGTGAGTTATTTCTCCCTGAATAAACATCTATTCAGCCTATTTGTTTATTCTGATCCTTATTAAACCACAATAATGTGGAAATACTTAGATTAATAGAAATGGGTTAATATTTAAGACAGAGCTAGCCAATAAGAAACAAGTAACAGGCCAACAGCTTTATATCTAATACATAGTCTCTATGTGTTAATTGGGGCTGGCTGGTGCAGCTGTGGGTCCAGGCAGGTAACATACTTGTAACATATAGATGTGTGTTAAACCCAACTGGGACATAACTTCTGTTAGTTCATTTGTTTCTTTGTTAAAGTTCTCCCTGTTGGTCCTGTCTAGTGATGAGAATGGGGTGTTGAGGTCTCCCACTATGATTGTGTGAGGTTTTGTTTGAGCTTTGAGTTTTTAGTAGCATTTCTTTTCCAAATTTGGGTGCCTTTATATTTGGGGCACAGATGTTCAGAACTGAGACTTCTTGATGGATTTCTTCTATGATGAATTAGAAATAAACTTCTTGATCTCTTTTGATTGACTTTAGTTTGAAGTCTAACTTGTTAGATATTAGTATAAATACACTTATTTGCTTTTTGGGTCCATTTGATTGGAAGATCTTTTCCTAATCCTTTACCCTGAGGTAATTGTCTATCCTTGAAGTTAAGATGTGTTTCTTGTATGCAGCGGAAGGATGGATTCTGTCTTTGTATTCATTCTGTTAGCCTGTGTCTTTTTATATGTGAGTTAAGACCATTCATATTGAGGGAAAGTAAGGACCATTGATTGTTAATTCTTGGATTATCTATTGCCTATGTCTAGAAATGAAATATAGTTTCATTGAAATGTAAACTTAAATTAAAATTTAAATGCTGGTTTATTCATAAAATCATCTCATTTGAACCACCTTGAGATTAATGTAACAAAACACACTCAGGGTCTAATATAAAATTTACATGTATATGTAAAGTTATACCAAAAAGAGAACAGAAGCTATAAAGTCAACATAGAGGTTACAGATATGACAACTAATAGAGTAGATAAGTAGCAGACAGATACACAGGCATCTATTTCCTCAAAACATGAGATCAGAGGGAAACAGAAGGGAAAAAAAAAAAAAAGCTGTGGTAGAAAACAGAGGAATCTGAGGAAGGAAAAACAAATAGCCAAAGGAAAGGATAAGAGAAGGGCTCTGTTTATCAGTGAAAGAGAAGATGGGAAAGGAGACAGGGAAGAGAAAGGTGAGAGAGAAGGAAGGTAAATGGGGGTTGGGGGGATGTGGAAACAGGAAAAGACAAAGGCACAGAAGAATTTGAGTAAAGATCTCAAACTTCTTGACTCCATTACAAAAATTTACATGAAGTTGACCATACATTTCTAAAACCTTAAGAAGCCCACGGGAAGACATTTTATGACCTTGGATTAGCCAATGTACTTAGTAGAAAATAATATATAAAAATCATTAAAAAATTAATAAAAAGATCCAGAAACACCACTCTTGGGCGTATACCCAAAGAATACTCAATAATATCCCAGGACACTTGCCCAACAGTATTCATATAAGTATCATTAGCATCATTAGTAATACCAAGAACCTAACAACATCTTAAATACTCCTCAAATGAAAAATTGATAAGGAAAATGTGGTACATTTACTCTATAGAATACTACGCAGCTGTTAAAAAACAAACAAACCAAAAAAAGAAAGAAAGAAGGAAAGAAAGAAAGAAAGAAAGAAAAGAATAAAACCAATGATAACATGAAATATTCAGGCAAATGGATGTAGTGAGGAAATCCAGACTCAGAAAGACAAACATGGTATGCACTCACTCATAAGTGGATATTAGGAGGTAAAGCAAAGGATAACCAGGATAACCAGTCTGCAATCCACAGCCCCGGAGACTTTAGGTAGCAAGGAGGACCCCCTGGGAAAAGAAATTAGATGAGATATTCTGGGTAAACTTGGAGCAAGGGGTAAGTAAAGGGGAGGAGATGAGGGATGCGAGCATGAGGGAACAGGATTGTTGGGTGGGATAGACAGGTAGAGCAAGGAAAGAGATACCTCGATAGAGAGAGCCACTAAGGGATCAGGGAGAAACCTGGTGCTAGGGAAATTCCAAGAATCCACAAGGGAGACCCCTGACAAGACTCATACCAATAACAGAGAAAGGGCCCTGAAGTGGCCTTCTACTGTAATCAGATTAGTGAATACTCCAACTGTCATCATGTCACATTTATCTAGTAATTGATGGAACCAGAAGCAGAGATCGACAACCAAGCTCCAGGCAGAGCTTCATGAGTATAGTTGAAGAGATGAGAGAATACATGAGGAAGGGAGGTCAAGAACATCATGGAGAAATCTACAGAGATAACTGAACCAATCCCTTGGGTACTCATGAACTCTGGACTAACAGCTGTGAAGCCTCCATGGGGTCAAGCTAGACCCTCAAAATGTGGGAGACAGTTATGAAGCTTTGGGTATCTGGGAGCCTCTGGCAGTAGGACCAGGATCTATCCCAGGTTGGTGTATGAGCTAGCACATCCCACAATATTCCCTATTGTGGGATGTCATGATTAGCCTTAAAGTAGGGGGCAGAGGCTTGGTCCTGTCCCAACTTAATGTGACAGACTTTATCAACTCCCCATGGGAGCCCTTACCTGTTGGGAGGAGTGAATACAGGGTAGGCTATGGTGGTAAGGGTTTGATACCTGTCTCAGTCACTAGAAAATGAGGAGGAGTAAGAGACAAAAATGTGGAAGAAGTAGGGCAAGAGGAGGAAGAGAAAAAGAAAGAGAACAAGAATATGAAGATGGTGGTAAGGAGGAGGAGCCAGCTGTGGATAGAAGGAAATGCAACAAAGTGTGATGTGCAGAAAGTAATGCCAAGAATGTATCTCTGAGTCATCCACTGATAGAGTGTCTGGGATGAAAAAGTGGCCCAGAAACTGTCATTAGGGAGGGTGCCCCAAGTAGGAACAGTCTGATCAGGAGAGTACAGATAGATACAGGGTCAGGGGACTGGAGCAGACTAAGAAGAAAGTACAAACTGAAAGCTTTCCCACATGTATAAAGACAAAACACTCATTACAGGAAACGATGAGCTGGTGAAATGAAGGCTTTGATTGTGTGTGAGTATATGAGATGGAACCTCTCAAGTGGGTGTTGATGCAAACTTTCCTTAGGGGGAAACAAAGCTAGGTTATGTCAAAGACGAGGAGAAATTAACCAACAAGCCTCGAGGAATGCTAGATGTTCCATTTCATCTCACATGAAGGGATGGACCTCTAGGAATACCCCACTGAAGCAAAGAGGACACACACTTGAACTCGACTATGTATAAGTACCTAAATATCCCCTGCTAATGAACATCTATTTCAGGTTACACCGGAATGGGTAGCATTTGAAGGCATGGGTGCTACTCAGACACTGACTTGAGGAAATGGAGTGTTTGGGTAAGGAATTTGGTGCTTTGAATTTTGTCATGAGAAATAAGAAGTGATCCAAACCAGGTTACATGTCACTTCCCACAGTAGGGAGAAGGCAGGTCTTCTTCATATCAAACTCTCGTGGGAACATCTCATGCAAGCCTACAACCATAGGGTAGCGCCATCTAGGAAGGCAGACACAGGGTAGAACTTTGGAGCAAAGGAACTGTTGTGAGGAAGAAAGACAAGTTTCACAAATAGACCTTCAGACTCAGGGTAGAAAGGCATTGTAGGCAGAAGGTACAAACAGATTCAAGCACTCCTGGAATGTGGGAGCCAAACACACATTTCTGCCAGAAAACAGCCACAGACATAGCATTTCCTTTATACATCCTTTATCCTCCTAGAAGACTGGCAACAGTGTACCTCCATTTACACAAATATCAACATTGGTTAACCCTTAAGCATCTACAGAAAAGTTATCTCAAATCTCAGAGTAGGAAAGGCAAAATGTGTTATCTGTATTAAGCTCAGCTTATTTGGTATTACGGCTATAGAATGATTTCACAAAACACACGCATAATTCAACAATTAACAAGGATTGATTGAACCCAGAGATGAGAGGAAGGAGACTGTGCTGCATAAATGCTTCAGAGGGAAGCCAGATGTGACAGCCAGAATAAAGAGGTAACAATAATGCTTTTTCTTTCATCACTTTTCAACAAAATTTCTTACAAATTTTTCTACCTGATTGTTCATTCAATTGCAAAACTATGTATTTTCTAAGTTAAATAATGGTTCCTTTTATAGCAGTATGTACAATTATTCAGACAATATTCAGTGGCATAAATTCACTTCCTTTACATTTCTCTGATCCCCTGGCTTGCAGTGCTCCATACTCAAAAGCATAAGGGTTCTCCAAGAGCTGATTGTTAGCAATTCTGAGATTTAGGGTTCTGCAGTTCCTACCCTCAGGTACACACAATTACATTCACCTTCTCTTATCACTGTAGTTCACTTTTTTTGCCTCCACAGTGACCTTATATCCTTCTTCAATGCGCTGCCTTTTGTGCCTTTTTCCTCCTAGCATTTTTTTATGATTCAACACAATGCTGGTTTATTCTGCCCTGTCTTTTTGCTCTGAGCTCTGTGTGCCTGCATTTTTTGTAATAGATGGCAAATGTAGAGTTCTTTTCATTAAAAGTAATCTTTTTTTTTCCCCAAAGCATGGCTTTTCAAAGTGGCTGACTTGTTATGCATGTTCAAGAGAAGCAAACTTCTAAAAGTCTCTGCATGCTGCCCTGGCTGTGGCCAGATATACAAAACTGAAGCGCAAATTTCTTAGCTGTTGGAGAAGAAATAAAATGGTGACAAGTGTGACAAGTGGCATACATTGAAAGGGTAGAGTGTCTCACAAGCCTATAAATAGCAAAGCCAGTCTGAAATGATCCAGTATTGCACAATTCAGCATTGTTCTACCCCTTTTTCACAAGTGCCCTCTGAGAAACAGACTCGGAGAAGCAAAGAAAACAACAAAAATCATTCTATGTCTAATCACACTCCTGCAACAAGAATCACTATGGAGGGGTGTGCCTGTCAAGTAGGATCATGGCACTGTAGAATCTACATTGGATTCAACCTGGGAACAAGAGATGCAGTCTTCAGTGCGTTGCCTTTTGAGAAATATAGATGTTTCCACAGAAGTTGTTCTTCGTAACAATTCTTTCTTAACCCCTTGGCTATAAATCCATTATAACTGGAAGATGAAAACACTTTCCTACTAATGATAGAATAATCTTGCTAACCTCTACCTTGACTGTTTAGAATTTTTATTTATGTCCTCAATTAGTTAGCTTCATCATTTTCACCCTTTCCACTCCCATCAACATCAGGCACATCAATTGCCATTCCTTGAAATCCAACTAAACCTTTGGTTTCACCACTTGCAAAAATATAGAGTCTCTTTTAAATATACAGTATTTCACTTAAGTAAGTGCATGTTGCAGCCTGAACTTTCTTGTTGATTTTAATGCCACCTTACCCTGCCTCTTTCTGACCAGTGTACAGCATTTCCTATGAACAGCCTGTGAGGATGGGCAAGTCTCTCCAAAGGAGTCTTGTCTAGGCTTGCTGTCACACTGTTAGAGAAGAATTCTGATGTGACAACTTACTTATAGGACTACTTTTGGACATATCACTCAGACCCTCTGGGTCTAATCCCCCCTGCAAGTTAAATTGAAGGGAGGTGCTAAGTTATTTCCAAGTTCCCTTCCAACTCCAGCATCTAATTATTTCATTCAGATGGTGTTGAATGTTCCCTAGACTTTTCCATTCATTGGAATTTTCAGAATGAATGGCTTGTTGATTAAATCTTGTTTGGAATTTTGGCTTTCTGGGTCTTCAGCATAACATTAGTCTACTTTTCTCAAAAAGTCTTGTAAAGCCTTCAAAAACAGTTAATTCTTACTCAGGCCCTGAACAGTTGGTTAGTAAGGAAGCAAATGCTCTGGGTGAAGGTGCTCACACTGCAGGCAAGGACCTGGCAGCACTCTGACATCTCACTCCAGCATGTCATGAGCCTTTGACATACTGCAGACCTGAGCCCAGAGCCCCACCAAGGACACATGCATTCTGTGAAAAGAGTCATCAAACTCAAATGGTTGTATGATCCAAGAATTGATTAACCACAAGCCCAAGTGTTAACACTTGGGGAAATGTCATCAGCACCATGAGAAAGTGAATCATCTATGTGCCTAGGCAAAGGTTCAAGACAGAAACTGTAGTGAGAAGCAGATGGTAGGATGACAAGCCAAAGATATCTGACATTCCTCCAGCACCCTCAAGACAGTGGCTTTGTGACGTTGTTGAATGACAAGAGAAACTATTAAGTATTTATTGAAATGCTTTTACATTTTAGGATATGACACCAAGAGAAAAAGGGAGGGGAGAGGAAGGCAGAGGTGGAACAATAGTGAAACCTTGTCAAAGGAAGAAAGGAAGGGGTTAGAACAGAATGACAAAATTGTATAAAGAATGTTTAGGAATAAAATAAAATTGATATGGCAAAAGCTATAAGAAATTAACTATTTGGTTTAAGTAATGGTAGTATACAAGGAATCATACCTGTAGAAATTCCCCTGGGATTATTAAAGTTGGTGAATTTTAAAGAATGATCAAGAAGTAGGGTACTAACAATAAAACAGTTCTGGGAGGTGGGGAGATATAAAAGATGAAAGATGTTACCCATCATCAAAATTTAAAATACCTCAAATATTAGAACAAATTGTTAGTTGGTTTGTGACCACATAGAACAAAGAGTTACTGATGGAAGGCAAGCCTGGGACTATTCGTTTGAGAGATATTATGACAACTGCAAGAATGAAACCAAAAACCTATTCCAGAAGTGCTCCATTGGTGAGACTGAGGGCTGCCTATTGCTTTTCCAATCAAAGCTTCAAAATGTAAGTTGCAAATGCTGGCCTTTATAATAAGTAAACTAATAAATTCCATGATTTTATTAAGTCACTATATTCATTTTGCTACATTCATAAACTAGAATAAATCAACCATGAAGCTGACTCTGGTCTGGCTTGCAGTCCACATTTCTCCTGACCTTGCTTAGCATGTGCTGGATCAATCATCTGTGTACTCTGCAAGACACTTGTGGGCTGAACTCAGTATGACGCTAATGCTTAGTCTAAAGCCCACAACTACTTGGTTTCAAGACTTCACACAAGGTCTGCTCCCTTAGATTTGCATCTTTCTCAAGAGTGATGCCTGTTATAGGCCTTCTCACCTATGGGCTACTCATCTCACTGGAGTGGAATGCACACCAGGGTAAGGTTTTTTGTCTCCCTATCTAATCTGCGTAATCTGAGTCCTGGCCATTCTCTGTGTTATTTTAGCTAATATCTCCAGTCTGGGTGCTGTGGTGATCGAGGAGATTCTTTTAAAATCTATTTTGCAGAATGCGTCGTGTCATGTTTACAGTTGGGGCTAAAGAGTGTGTGTTTTCTTGTTGAGTAATTAATGCTCCTCTTGTCACTCTGCTAGAGGCTATGCAGAGGATGTGACATCTCAGGTTTCCAAAAGATGCAATGAGAGAAGGAGCAAACCACAATGTGAGAGGATGAAAACAAGGTTCAGAATTAGCTCTGTTGGAAATACAAGATACTTTAAAAACGGATTTTTTTTTTTTTTTTTTGGCTAAACGAATGGAAGCATTTTACATTGACATTAAGCTGGTTCTATGAGTAGTATTTGGATTACCTAGTGTAATAAAAGTCAAAATAATAAAGATATAGGGAATTTTAAAAACTGCTTGCAAGCAGATCTTGAGAGAAGAAATGACCAGAACAAATATTAGATGGAGACTTGGGTCCCATTAAAGTTATTGTTCCTTTGAGGAACAACTGTGCCCACATCACTCCGCACTATTGGGGCCTTATCTTGTGCATTATATTTTCATTTGTATATTGCATTCTATGAAAACCCCTGTCTAGATCTAATTAGGACATTACTGATTCATGAACACAATTGAGACTTTGTGAATCCAGGAGGTAACATGTACCCATCTTACCAGCTCTGGGGGTCCTATAAAGTTGAGTGTCTTTTACAGCAACTTGTGCCTTACTGGGTGTGAGGTAACATTTTCTCTGAAATTCTCTTTGAAGGGGCTCCCTATATGGCATTTCTATCTTTCCAGTGCTATCAGAAGAAAGTATGCCTATACCTTACTTACTGATTGCTGAAGGAGCATATGGATGTGTTATTCCATGCATTGAGAAGTCAACTCATGAATAAGAATCCCACAGAGCTTTGTCATTCACAAATATGTTGGCCTAGAGCCAATAGCCAGAGTTTGTAAATTAAAGTTCAGATAGACCCTTTGGGAATTAATTTATTTTCAAAGTACAAGTGGATAAAAGTTGCCAATTAAGCTCTGGGAAGAGCTACTGTACCATCAGATAGGGATTGTTCACCTGTGTATTTACATAAAGAGAGATTATGAAGGCAAGCATTCACATTTAGGGACAGTAGAAAGAACTGTTGTTGTGTGACTCGAGAGTAAAGGAGCTTAGAACTACATTCATGGTCATAGAGTATTGTCAGGAAGGGGGGAAGTAGACCAAGACCCCTACTTTGCTCCCAGGATCAATGAAGATAGATCTTACATGAGGAATTAAAATGGAAAATTTGAGTTTTTGCCCAAATATTAAATGGACAGTGCACTAAGGCCAGAATTGCCCACCATTGGCTCTGTCCTTTAGTGTGTTCCCTTAAACTTCACTGAGATTCACTATTCTGTTCTTCTATCATCTATAAATAGCTAATAGAAAAAGTTAGTTTTCAACCTATCATCCATTTTAAGTGGAGTTACTACTATATATTTTCCTGTAAAGACCACATCATCCATAGATCATATTGTGACATGCCATAACATCCATAATCAAAGCCTTTCAATTTTACTGAAAACTGCTTTTTTTGTCCAGAATGTGGTCATTTTATGAATACTACATTGCACATGAAAATACATATTTTGTATTACTGTGTGCAAATTTTTAAACATTGTTTGACTAAATGTTAATCATATGGTTCACATCTTTTGTATTCATACCATTGATTTTTCATCCTGCTTTCCCAGTTACTGAAAGAATTGCTACAGCCTACCTTTATTATTTTAGTTTTATTTATGCTTTGATAGTTTGCTAGGCAAAGTGTGGAGAGGGAGGTAGGGAGAGAGAAAGGGAGAGAGAGAGGTTAATATTTTAAAGAGTTACAGGCTATGGTGAATTTATGAGTTTAATATGAATTGCAAGAGCTTTGCACATAGCAAATAAATTTCAACAGATTAGTGTCAGAGAACTGGATTACAAGTTGATAGACACAATCTAGATTTTCTTTTTGGCTATAATGTCTCCCTGTGTTTTCCAGGCTGATCTCAAGCTCCTAGGTTAAAGTGGTCATCTTTGATAAGGTTTTTGGTACCACCACAGACAAATATTTAGTACCCTACTGATGATCCAGACTTCAAAATAGATATTTCTGTATTTGTCCACGTAACAAGCAATGAATCTTGTTAAATGATGCCAGTGATTTCTTTCCTTCAGTGCTCAAGTTGACAGGTTTCCATGTAGAGTCACTTTCTAATGACAGAATAACATCTTTGTGCATTTAGGGAAAAAATAATCTATCACTTGAATTACCCAGGGTGTGAGGAAGAGGCCTGCTGGTCCAATCCTTCCACTTTGCTCTCTCTGTGGAAAGTCTATCTTCAGACTCCCTGGATGTGACAATTAATTGTTTAAAACTCTTTTTATTGAATATTGTTGCTTGGAATAGTTTTTCTCTTATAACTTTACTATTTCCCAATGATGACCTTAAAATTACATTGAAAATGTCAAAGAATAATAATGTATACACATTAAAAAAGTAGATCTCTAATGTTTAAAAAGACTATCACTTTTTATTTAATGTAGAGTGCAGTTACTCTAATTAATTGTATTTAAATCATGGTTATTCACCCAGAGTGTATTTTAACCATTAGCTAAAGTAACCTCTCTCAAGCAATCACATTGTTCTTTACTGGGGGTCTTTTCACATCAAACCAGTTTACTGAGAAATAATTTAGCAAGAAAAATATTTCATGGCTCCATTAAGGAATAATTTTTATTAAATGCTTTACTTTTATTTCAATAAATACCAAGAAGTGTTTCAATAAATACCAGTTTACCTAATGTTCAAACAATTTTTTCTGCATCTCCAGGCAAGGTTAAGAGCAGTTCAAATCCAAAGTGATGTTGCAGCATTGTGTTCAGTCAGGTCAGTCTGGTTTCCCTGGTCCTACTGTTCCAATCATCTTCTAATCACCTCCTGGAAGAGCACATGCTACACCCTACCAGACACCAGCTTGTCATAGGAGTCCCAATCCATGATAGTAGCTGAGGGGAGCAGGAGTGTCCCCCCAGCCCATGGGAGTAAGTGGGAGGGCGGGGGTGGGGGTTAGGGATCTCCAGTGTGAGAACAGCCTTTATTAGGTTGCATACCAGTTGAAAGTGGCAACGACCAGGCTTGAAGCAAATGTGTAAAAAATGACTCAAAACAACAAGAAACCCCCTCAATGTGTATCCTCACCCCATTTCCTGTAACACCCACACTCATGAGCTTTTTAGACTTGGTTTTAGTTTACTGAAACAGACCCAGCCAATGTCAGTCTATTCTGGACCACACAAGTCTGTTATCCTGTGCTATGTGTCGATTGTCATGGGCATCAGGGCATGGGATCCTTGTGAAAGTGATTTAATATACTAAAATACATTTGGAGCTTATTGCACTAATAACTTCATCATTATCATAATTCAGAAGAAGCTATAAAGGGGGGCATTGAGCTTAGGCATCACTGTAGCACAGGTTCCCAGTGGCACTGCCCAGAGATACTCAGACAACTTCATGGAATTAGGTTCTGCTAATGTCTCCCATTTATTGTCTCTTCTAACTGCAAAGATATAAGAGTAACTAGAGGCTGGTATCCAAGTTGCTTGCAGTTCTACTGATATACAGTGTATTTAAGTCATTGCAAGAAATAGCAAGGCTGTACAGAGCACTGATGCAGAATTTGTGTGCATTTAGGGCACTAAGTATGCTCAGCCCAGGTAGGTGGAGGACAGTCATTGGCACCAGGAAGGTAGAGGAAACATGGGTAGAAAGAAGACACGTGAGATGCCTCTACCAGCAGTTGTATGGGGCAGGTGACACTACAAGGAACAAGTATATGATGTCAAGATGGTAGAGAAAGAAACACTATGAAGAAAGGGAGATCTGGAGATGAAAGGATGGGAGGAACTGCCTCTTAGGAATAGCCTGAGAGAGCTGCCACCTGAGGCCATGGAGATGCCTTGCCATGCACTGCTGCTAAAGGTCATGTCTGAGTCTATGGTCCTGCAGCAGTAGCTGTCTGGTTGATGTCTGTGCCCCATATTATCACCAAAGACCATGGGGATCTCCCTGGTCTAGGTTACCGTCGAGGGCCATGTCTGAGGGCTGTGCAGAGCTAGCCCTGTCCCTCACCTGCTGAGGCATTGAGGGCTGGGAGAGAGCTGGCCCTGTGCCTAACCTGGGCAGTGTGGGAGAGCTGGCTATGCCCAGAGTGGGCCCTGCATCTCTCCTGGGCAGTGGGGTAGAGCTAGCTAGCCCTGCAGGCAGGAATACAGGGCGCCGGGAGGCATGGCCATAGCAGTGCAGGGAGGCTGACCAATTCCGGTACCACCCACGCACAGGCTTGGGGATTAGAGTTGCCCACCCCAACATTAACCCTATGTATGAACTGCTAGAGCATGCAAAGTGATGGGTCCTGCAGAACCAAAGCTTCAGAATCTCCATGACACAGGACAGCAACAGGGTATCTGAGAGGAGTCCTAGTGTAGATCCAGCATTGCTAGTGTGGTAGAAGTCTGAGGCCTGCAGCCAGACCAGTGAGCATTGCGATTAAAATTTGCAAGTAAAGCTATTCCAGCAAAAGGGTGGATTGGGCAACACAACCTGACAAACCTCAGCTTCCATGGTTGAGATTCTTATTTTTTTCTGGTTATCACTTTTATATTTTGTTTTCTTTTGAGGGGGAGGTTGCAAAGGCAAAGCTTAGGTATGGAGAAACCAGAAGATAAGTGGGGCTGGGTGCATGATATGAAATTCACAAAGAATCAATAAAAAGTTTAAAAGATATTAAAAAGCTGTATGCAATAAATGAGAGTTAGCAAAAAGGCTTAGGGAGAGGCGGCTTGACTTTCTCCCAGACTACCTGTAATTTAAGCAGTGAAGAACTCTGCCAAATCATCCATCAAAGCCTGATAGCTACGCAGAAGTACAGAATTAAACAAGGAAATAACGTAAGGTTTGTACCTTGATTGTGAGTACTACGATGGTGACATAAACTATCATAAATAGCAAAGATCATTTTTTTCTGAATGATGTCCATCAGTTTTTAAATAGGATCAGATTAAGTGTCAAATCATATGCCTGTTTTATTTTTGTTCAATTTATGTAGTATGAAATACTAATTGAAAGTAATATAATGATAAAGGAACTGTTGAAGACTTTCCACGTTGAAGTGAAATGCACCCCTCTTCGGTGAGTCTCAGAGCAGTGCTGACGATTGTCTCATACAAACATAGAACTCCTTGTCCACTACCAGTGGAGTGGTAATGAAAAATATAAGCAGCTGGAAGACACTGTTGCTTGTTATCTCGGTTTCCTGTTGCACTGCATCATTTACATTATCTAATATGGACTAGTGGGAAAGGAAATCTCAGTTGTATGACGCAGAAATATCTTTTTTCAGCTGACTTCCTACTAGTAACTTGAAAATCAAAATGTGCTAATGTGATAACAATACTGTTTCCTGCAGCTCCTCCCAGGTGAGCATTCACCGAGTTTTCTTTTTGATACAAATAGTGAAAACATTGCTCAACAAAAGGTTGATTGGAAATGCCACTTTGTAACTAGTATTAATATGGGAAGTACCTAGTGTCACTGGTTTTAATGTCAACTTGCCACAGATTACCAGAGTAGAGTGCCTCAGTTGAAGGAAGTCCTGATGGCCTTAATTAATGTGGGAAATCCATTGTGCCCTTGGCCATTTCTCCTGCTGTCTAGTTATTCACCCCATGGCTGTCAGAAGCAGCATTCCCAGGCTTGTGTGGTGCACTAAGGACCAGAAACTTTCCAGGCTCTCTGTGCCAGATTGGGACCACTGAGACACCCTGCCTTGTGGACTGAGGAGCTTCTCTGTTGTTGGCTTCCCTAGTGTGAGACAACCACAATGAACTAACTATGATTGCTAAGGCACTGACCCTCAGCTTCCAGTTTCTCAGCCTATCAGGTGTCATCCAGCTAATCCTGGGAGTTTAATATAAACTGAGTATATACATATATTGTGTGTGTGTGTATTTCATTATTTAAAATAAATTTTAAACAAAATTTAAGTAGATTTTAGGAACAGAATTGTAAAACATTGACTTTTTTGTCATAGTCTATGATTAAATAGTTTCTAGATCCAATTCATCAGTTTATGTCCTACCACCTAAAACAAAAAACCAATGTATTTAAGCAGCTGCTTTTGTCAGGAACACAAACCTCAAAGTTGGTTTGGTAAACCAGAATCAATGTTTCTTGGGGAGAAGGATTCTTTCTGGGTGTGTGTGCATGTGTGTATGTGTGTGTTGTATATGTGTGCACACATGTGTGTATTCTGTGTGTATGTGCATACCTGTGTGTGTTGTGTATGTGTTGCTTGCACATTTGTGTATTCTCTCTCTCTCTCTGTGTGTGTGTGTGCATGTGTGTGTGTATGTGTGTGTGTATATGTGTGTATATGTGTGTGTGTGTGTACAAGTGTGGGGGTATTTGTGTATATACATGGCTCTGCGACCAGAGTTTAAACTCAGGTGTCCTTCAGAAGGGACCCACATTATTTTTTGAGACAGGAACTCCTATAGTCTGGAGCTCCCTATTTGGTGAGGCTGGCAAGTCAGTAACATTAAGGATCCACCTGATTCTGCCTCCCTAACTCTAGGATTATGAGACTGTGCCACCACACCTGGGTTTTTCAAGTGGGTCCTGGGTATCAAACGTGAGCCTTGTGCTTGCAAGGCAAGCACTGGACTCGCTGAGGCATTTCCCCAGCCTGAGGTTGCTTCTTTTACTAAGTTTCCTGTGTGTGTCTCAAGTGGTTCAAAGTCTCTGATTACATTGTGCTAATGATGGTATTTTATCATTTAATTTGCTCCCACTCTTTCTTTGTTCCACCATTAATGGTGCTCTCTGACAATTACAGAGCACAGCATCATGCTTTTCCTTTCTTCTACCTATTGTTCCATGAGTTTGTACAGGAAAGGCAAATTTCAGAGACACAAATCCAAATGCTGAAGGCCATACAGAATTGAAGATGTCTTTGCTGAGTCACAGGGACAGCCACCTGAACACTAGAAACAAAGACAGTTTCATGCCCTCTCCAACTGATAATACGTTTGACCAAGATGATGTTTTCATCTGGTACATAAACAGAGTAAAATGCCATAGGATTTCATAACAGATCATCTTCCACGGGTATGAGGGTCATCACTTCATGAATACAGAAATCTCCCACATGTGAATATGGATTTGCACATGTATTATGTGACATGATACTGCATGTTTATGATAAATGCATTTTAACAAAATATTAAAGAAGCTTACTTTGAGTTCATAATATAAATTGCAATAGAAGTCACAGCAGTAAGATGAATTCAACTCTTTCCCTAGATCGATTGTTTTCAGAGTCCTTTGCTCCTTCTGCAATCGAGGAGCAAATAGGACAACTGCTCAAAACAGTAAAAATACAAAGCTTCTTACCAGCATGCCTTTCTTTTCTATCTTTTCCCTTTCCCTACTTAAGTATGAGGAAGTACCAGCCTCTAAATATTTGTGTGTTCCTTTGCCTGCCTCTTCACCCATAAGGTCAGAGGTAAATTGTCTGCAAAATATTTTGCTAAAGTGAGAAGATGTTTTATGAAAAGAAATACTCTTCATTTTTGTGTCTCCTCATTTCTTCATATTAAACAATCCCACTGCACCGTAGGCATAACATTAATAGGCAGTTTATACAACATTTGCAATAAATTGCCATATCTAAAAGCTTTCTCAATTGTATAAGTCTGAGATTGAAGAAACAAAACTATAAACTTTATTCTTGGCTTGCCTTGCTGCCAGCATGTTGTCTAAAACATCTGCTCTAGTAATATGTCATATGCAATAGACTATGCAGGTTAGGGCAGTCCATAATAGAAGTAAATGTATTTTTAAATGCCAGGTTTTAAGAGAAGACAGGCCCACTTGGTATCTCATTATAAGCGAAATGACTTTTCACGTCTTCCCATCAGCAGGCATGCAGCTTTGGGGAGAGTTTCAAAGGTCAGCATCCCGAACTCCTCATGCTTTACTCATCCACTATTTTCTCTGGAGAAAAATTCAGGAAGACTATTTTCTATATGGACTTGTGTTTTCATCTACCAAAGCTCACTGCCTGTGTTGATGTCAAAAGTCCCTTTGACTTGGTGTGTCCTACTACCAGAAGAGCAAAAAATCTCACTGAAGTCATGTTCCTTTCTCATCTTCAAATGTCTGACTAAAGGAAATACACCTCAAAAGCATGAGACAGCTATAGACACGCCTCAGGTAAATCAGAATTGTCTATGAAGTGTGTGCAACTGGAGTGTGTTGGTTTAGGGAGTATGTTTCTTATTTATACAGTCCATATATCCTCTTCCAATGAACCCTATGAAAGACAGGTAAGAGGATGGAAAGTGCCAACAAGAACAATGGAACACAACATTTCCAGCCTGTTTATTGGTGACTCACTCATTTGTTCACTCAACAGCACTATTGCTTCCTTACCTCTATTTTTAGATGACAGATTCAACAGGAACTAAGACTACAGGAGTCCTGTGCCAAACCAAGAGGTAGTGACATGATAACTGTTATAAGAAACCTAAAAGTGTAACGACAGAAAATCTGAACCAAACAAAGTTTAAAAGCCCAAATAGTGTACTAGGGCTGCCAGGTCCTGGTCTTAACTATTCTCAAGTCATTTTTCCCTTTATGGACAGAGAAGGAAGATGTTACCATGATGAATGAAGATGTAGGACAGTGGATCACTTCCTAACTCTCTCATCAATGTTACAGGTGAGCAGGTTAGCCCTCCACGGTGCATTTTGGTTGTTCTGTTAATCACATTCATAGGGTTTTTCTTTATGTGTTTTGGATCTGGCTATCATAGCCAGGGCTTCAAGCATGCTGCACTAGACCCTAGACCTCAGACTATCTTAAAATCTATTCATTTTACCCACTTTCATTCCACCCCAAAGTCCACTCCCTAACCTATACTATCAGCCTCCCCACTACAAAATAATTGAGAAATCACAGTATTATCTGCCATGTCGACTCCCTGATCTTTCCTCCAAGACTATTATTTTTCTTTATATCACCTTGATGGATCAAACCCCATATAACCTAATAATATGGCTCAAGATAAAGTATAAATGGAAGGAGTAGTTTCTAGTGGGTCAGCTATACCAGAGGATAGCCACAACTCACATAAACAGGGGCTTACAATGTTAACAGTCCAGAAATCATGAAGACAATGGGAGAGATTTCTTTGTCAAGTAGCACTGCCAAGATCTGCTCAGACTAAAGCTAGAGGGCTATTATTTTTGTGAACATCACTAACTTTCACATTGCCATCTAAATACAACCAAGCATGCTGAATGGCTTATATGATGCAACATGAATCCTATAGCTTCACCTGTGAGCATTGCTGCTAAAAAATATTCCACCTGAATTTAGCCTTAGGATCTTTAGATGTTTAGCCTTTAGATCTAATTTCCAGTGTATGGGAACTACAGAAGAAAGAGGAACAAAACCAGAAGGAAACGTTCAGATAGGTCAAAGGTGAAATCTTCTAAAGATATTGGATCCATCCCTTCAAAGAGTCGATGGAATAATTATGCATGCAAGAAATCTAAGAGGATGCAAAATGATAGAAGCACATTATCTTTGAACTTTACTGGTTTTAATTTCTTTAAGGAAATAATTATGAAAAATGCTTTGACAGCAATTGCTAAAATTTGAATAGACTCAATAATTCATGGCTATTTGAGTCAGTATTATGTCAAGGATGACAATGGAATTGTGTCTCTGTAGGAAAATGTAAATGTAGTTTTTTGAAGTGCACGCTGAAGTATAAAAATGAAGAAATACTGAAAAATGATGGAATATGTGAGAAAAAGGCATATAGTTATGTAAGTACACATAAGTTACCTTTAATATGCTGAAAAGTTTTGATAACTGTAAGTTATTAAACCTCATTAATTTTCATAAATAATATTTTATTATCCCCATAGTCTTATATCCACGTGTAATTTTTGTGCAATGAACTTCAGTTTATCTAGAACCCCACAGAGAATAATTTTAGACATCTGTATCTCCCTGATAACCAAGTTAACCTCTTATTTACCACAATTACAAAATGTTGGTCATTTGAAATTATGATGGAATTATCTGGCAAATAGAATTTACAGGCTATGATGGAAATGTTTCTGATTTAATTTGGGTCACTCATAAATAATGATAATGTGATATTAATGATAGAGCAGTTAGACTGACTTAGGCTGATGTAGAAATATACTCCAGAATTAATTCTTCAGGTATCTAAAGAAGCTATTTTTTTCCATTCCATCTTTTCCATGGTGAGTTTTTTTTTTCTTGAGTTTTGTTCAAGGTAGACCAAGGCTTCAGAAATAAGGTTGCAGTTACAATGGTAGGGAAGTAGGAAGATACTGTTCAACCTTGCTATTAATTATAATAATATCCTCAGGCAAGCACCAGTCTTAAAATCCAAGGGTCAGCTTAAGTCCCCAGTTCTTAGTAGTTGTTTATAGAGATAACAACTCTATAAACTTGGGATATCCCAAGATAATAACTTGGGAAGTGAAAAGAAAGAAAGGGAGGAGGGAAGGAAGGAAGGAAGGAAGGAAGGAAGGAAGGAAGGGGAAGGAAGGAAGGGGAAGAAAGAAAGAAAGGAAGAAAGAAAGAAAGGAAGAAAGAAAGAAAGAAAGAAAGAAAGAAAGAAAGAGAAAGGAAGGAAGGAAGGAAGGAAGGAAGAAAGGAAGGAAGGAAGGAAGGAAGGAAGGAAGGAAGGAAGGAAGGAAGAAAACACAAAAAATTTGAAAAGCAAACTTTCAGGAAGATGAGGGAAGCCTAGCTCCCTGGGGATGTGGAAACACAGACATATGGGCTTTGGGGTGTTTAAAATATATGTTGAAAAGAAAATGGTACCTCCAAAAGAATGAGGAGAGAAAACTTAAGTTTTGAAAATACTCTGAATTTTTAACTCAAATATAATTACATCATTTCTCTCTCCCTTTCTCTCTAACACTTCACATTTACTTTCCCTTGTTCTCTCTCTTAAAACCGAGAACTCTACCGTGTGTGTGTGTGTGTGTGTGTGTGTGTGTGTGTGTGTGTCCCTAATATAAATACAACCTACTCAATTCTTGTAAGTTATTTGTATGTATATGATTTCAGGGTTGACCACTTGGTATTGGTTAGCCAATTAGGGAAGTCACTCCTTGGGAGACAATTTATTCTACTCTCAGCAATCCTTAATTGCCAGTGGTTCTTTGAACAGTGACCATGTCACTGTTGATACTTCTACAACACAACTACTAAACATAAGGCTCAAGGATCACAGCAGATGAGGGAATGTAAAGATTGGAAGAGTCAAAGGAAATTTCCAATGAAATTTCATTCCTAGAGGTGTTGGAGAAGCCAGACCATCAACATGGCTACCTAAGCATGGCCTAAGCATAGTTGACACAAATAGACACATTAACATGGAAAGAGGAACATCCTATGAAACTTCAACTATTTTTAGCAAAAGGATGGGTCAGCCTTGGATATTGGTGTGTTCTGCTTATGAGATACATTAGCATATCAGGGCAGGTGTCACTTCTTTTAGTAAATTTCTGATAAATTAAATTTTAAAATGTGGAACAATCTAGCACAGTATGACTTCATATTTCTGATAAACAACTCACTAACTGAGTAGCTTTGCCAAAATTAAGCATTTGATTTTTGTTTGTTCATTTGGAGTTTGGTTTGTTTCATTTGCTTTGGTTTTCTGAGACAGGGTAGGCCAGGTTGTCCTGAAACTCACCACGTGACACTGGGTACCCTTGTACCTACAGCAATCCTTTGACCTCAGCCTTCCATGTACTGAGGCTAGACACAGGAGCCAGCAGACACAACAAGCAGAGCATGTTTTAAACACTGATGCTTTCTATTCATTATACTGTTATGACCTTAAAATGAACTAACATACATAAATAGCTTAGAGTTAAGCCTGGTGATCTACAAATAGAATTCATTGTAAAATTGTTACATGTTAAATATGTATCTTCAGTGGTCAACATATGCACCATTTATGTATAAATATTACTTTAATTAATGAAATTAAAAAATAAAAATGGCAAAAACAAACTCTTTAAAGAATAGACATTCAATTGTGTAGTTTGCCAATTAAAATTATTTGAATATTTGAAAAAAATTACTGTCAATAGTACATAGAATAATAGCACAAAATACCATTTCTTTAACAAAGGACTTGACAGGCTAAGCAGTCAATTAAATAATGGCTAAAGAACAACCAAGTGCAAGTCAATCTCAGCATGCCATTGTTGCTACCTCTGTCACTGCCCTGAGTGGGTCTCTCAGGTTCCAGGAGTTATATGAAGAAGAGAATGAATGGCTGCATTTGCAGACACAAGTTGGCTGAAGGATGCTGGAAACATTTAGGGAACCCTTCCAAGACACAAACCCTTCCAAGACCTTACCAGTGTGACCCCTTACTAGAATGCTTAAAGACAGCAATTGCTTCTCAGGTTAGATTCCCGTGACAACCCAATGTTTTAATGGCATACCTCTAAAGTATAAAGATGGAGAGAAATTCTAGGCAGGAAAAAGATAGATGGGCAGGCACTTGCTACTGTTCAGGGCAGAGTCACCTCTGTAGATCTCTAGAGAGAGCACATTTGAGCAGAGTATTGGGGAGACAATAGCAAAGTCCTTTCTTTTCTTGAGGGCTTATTGGTTATTACTCCAATTCTCCATCTAAAGATTTTCTGCGGCTCTTTACTTAATCATTTGCTTTTTCATGCTTAAGATTTCTATAAGGTTTCTGAACCACAAAGAGTGCTGATGATAGAGCAAAGAACGGCCTACTTACCAAGGACCTGAAGGGTAGGATAAAAAGAGAAAGGGGAGGGTGGGAGGGGTATTGATAAATGGGAGAAAGGTCACAGCAGGACAGAAGAATAAGTTGTTTTACACAGACTAGTGATTATAGTTAGCAATTTTGTACCATTTAATTCAAAATGCCTAGAAAAAAAGAAAGGACTTGAAATGTTGTCACAAAAAAAAACAATGTTTGAGATGAATTTTTAAATACTTTGAATATGAAATGTTCTCAGATGCTGTCTCTTTTGGAAGGCTGTGGAGCCTAGGACATGAGACATAGGCGTAGCTGGAAGATGGAGGCCACTACAGGTGGACCTTAAGAGTTGCAGGCAAGCCCTCCTTCTGATCCAGCTCTCTGTCCTGATCTGCTGAGATGTGAGGGGCTGTCACTTCCTCCTCCCTCTGCTACCTGCTATCAGTAGAGCTGCCCAATCACCATGTTACCCCTGTTGTTTCTCATTGTAGCCCCTGACCCATGAATGAAAATGAATTAAAATTAACCTCTTCTCTTTTTAGTCACGTCTGTAGAGTAATCTAATGTCCTGAAATGATCACCACACACAAATGCCTTGTGTCATTGATGTACAAAATTTGATATGGTGGCACACACTTGTAACACTAGCCTTTTGGAGGTGGGAACAGGGAAATTGCGAGTCAGTTTTAAGGTACAAAAGGAGACCCTGTCTCAAGTAAAACAAAAGAATACATAAGCATACACATACATGCATATCTACCCTAAAATATATTTGTGCAGTATTTCATAAAGATATGTAATTATTGTCAGTTAAAATATGTTATTTTGTTGAAAATTAAAAGACTGCATAGAAATTTTGAGGGATCACCCTATCTCTAGCTTATTTTTCCTATCTGTCATTTTAGTTTTCGTCTATTCTCGATTGTTTGGTTAAAAAAAAATGCATTGCATTTGAAATATCTCTGGGAAGGAAGAGTAAATATTTTCTTTTAAAAGGAATCTTAACCAAAACATGAGATATAACTGGTTGTATGTTAATCAACTATAAGAAATAATGCAATATAAATTTTGTAGCGCTCTTCAGAACATTAATACAAGTGGCAAGAAATAATGACAGTATTATGGAGCACTTCATTCCATCAACAAAAGGACTCACACAGTCAGCAATGCTAACAAATGTGCACACTCAATTCAAATCTCACTAACCTGCCATGTTTTTCATTATTATAATGTCAACCTCTCAGGAACAGAATGGATGAAATGAAAGTTACCTCCAATTCATGAGTGTCTGAGGGTGGCCATCTCTCTTTTCCTTCTGCCTGTGTGAAAGGCATTAATAACCTGAGCAGTATCAACTGCTTTGCCTTTGTTCTGACGTGTGTTCCCAACAGATGCAAAGAACAGCTGGGGCTCTTCCTCACATTGTCTGTTCACCTTGGAAATGGTTTCCATTAGCTTTCTGATCCAAAGCCTGGGAATACATATACCCACTTCCAAAACATACTAAAAAGCCTCCAACGTCTATTCCAGCCTAATTCTTTTGATGATTTTTCTTTTTAATGTTCCAAGGATCTCATCAAACACCATCAGTGTACCCAGAATTGTACTTTATATTAATAATCTTGTCCACATTCATAATACAGACCCTTAATCCTAAAAACAGGGAGGCAGACAATTTTTTATAAGTTGTGCTTGTGCACTGCAGTGATGAGAGAGAGAACTTTGCTACCCACTTCAGAGGGCTGCTGTAACATTTTGTTAGATCCAGGACCTGGCTTCTGTGAAACACCCTGCATCACAATCAGAATGTTTGTCCATTTTTTTGTCCTGGATGGGATTATGTATATGGTCATCACATTCACACACGGCCTATGTCATTTTCCTTATTCTTATGTCCTGATAGGATCTTTTGTCTCTAACTTCCCCATGCTTCATGTCCACTGCTCCTGGGAGGAAATAATGAAAACTACTGATTGATTCTCTGTTCTTCCAACAGCAGGTGAAGGAGTGGAGTCTATAGGAAAATACATGTACAAGGTCATGAATGACTTATACGGGTGATGGGAATCGTTTTTGTTTTTTTATTATATCAATGAATATGTGACATATAATCTTATATAAAGGGTGTAAATCAGATATAATACAGATAAATATTTTGCATACTTAATATGTATTCTATTCTCAAGGCTGTTATAATTTGGTCTATAACTTAATTTCTATTATCTGGAATTTTAATTGTGTTATTCAATGCTGTGTGTTGAATACAAAATGTCTGATATAGACTTATACATTTGCAAACTATGTTCCCAACTAGGGATGCTGTTTAGGAGGCTATAGATTCTTTAGGAGATGGAGTCTAGTTAGAGGAAACATTGAACACTTCCTTCCTGCTCTCTTCTTCCTGGTTGTGGAGGCCAAGGGACCAGTTGCTTTGCAGTCCTGTTACCACCACCTTTTCTGATATGGTAGACTGTATCTCTTAGGATATATTTTTAAATGAACTCTTCCTCCATTTAGTTTTGAATTCTTAGATATTTGGTCACATCTATAGAAATATAAACAAAACACTTTATGCATTTGAATATCTATTTATTTACTATATAGGAACATACACATCTAAATACATAAAATCCCATGGTTCAAGTTGGCAAAACTTTGGAAATACAGCAAGTTGGGTGACAATCCAAAACTGATCTTAAAATTACTAAATATTTGGCTAGGACAGTAGGCATAGCTGCAGCTCAACTAGATTGAAGCCAATTTACCAGTGGATGGAATAGTTGTCTAAATAGGAAGTGTGGGAGTTAGTCTTCAGACTTAGCAGGGTGCACCGCTATAAGTAAAATACATTTAAGAATATATTTTAGTTGGATGGTGATGGTGGACACCTTTAATCACAGCACTCAGGAAACAGAGACAGACGAATCTTTGTGAATTTGAAGCCAGCCTGGTCTACAGAGTGAGTTCCAGGACAGCCAGGGCTGTTACACAAATAAACCCTGTCTTGAAAAATCAAGTGAAAAAAAGAGAACTTATTTTAAACCCATGAGGAGTTAGGCAAGAGGACTTGAATTCAATGGTATTCAAGATTCAGGCACTATACAAGGCACAGAACATACTGTCAGAGTTTGGCAGATTAGTAGCAAGTAAGATTCCCATCCTCACTGACACTGGGCAGGAAGAGAAAGCACTCTGTTGACTTCTACTCACAATTCTGACCTAGGAATTGGACCTTAATCTTCTATTACTAAGAAGCTGGGCAGTCAACCTCTACAGCAGGAATGCCTAAAGAAATCAAAGAAATGGTCATAATGTCATGAAGAGCCAGATTTGCTAAAGGTTAAAAGGCAGTACACCCCAACAAAATCAGTCATACTCACTCTCTGTTCTCTAGTCCCCCTTCCTTTCCTTCATGTTCATTTGGTGCTGGAATTATAGTTGTGTCCCATCTTCCCTGACCATTTAGATATTTTGGGGATTTTTTTGTCTGTGATGGCTACTCTTTGTTGTCAATTTGACAAAATCTGTAATTTACTAAAACTTCAGTGGTCAGGTACACCTGTGAGAGAATATTTTTCTTAATTAAATTGTTTCATGTGAAAAGATCCACTTTTATCCAGATCTTCTAAGGTGGGAAGATAATTGTTAATCTGGGCCACACCTTCTGCTGGCAGCCTTTATATAATACTGTGTAATCCTCCCACCACAGCCTATAAAAGAAGGAACAACTCTTTGCCTGCTTGCTTTTATCTCACTGAAGAAACCATTCCTTCCCTGACATTAGAGCAACTTATTCAGGATTCTGGTATATATTGAAGACCAGCTGAGACATCCAGCCTTGGTAACTGATCAATTACTGTATTCTTGGACCTTCCATTTGTAGACAAATCATTGTTGGATTAGTTAGACACAGTCTGTAAACCATTCTAATAAATCCTATATCTGTATCTGTATGCATATATGTATGTGTGTTTGTGTATATTTACATGCATATACATATGAGATGTATATGTGTATATGATGAATTTTTAAGTATCTGAAATAGGCTTTTCAATTTGCCAACACCTACAGTAAGCTGAAGGCCTTCCCAGAAACACCTCCTAGAAACTCAGAGACCATGCAAAGTCTATGATGTGAACTTTACAAACTTGAGGAGTAAAATGCATTTAATTATTCTGACTCACAAATTGTGAAAGGCAGCAGAATTGGTGACTTTGTATATAAAACTTTTGACAATATATGGAAAAATAAGGAAAATGGTGCTGCTGGTTGCTTGCTCCTAGCAGCTCTTGTTAAATTGACAAAGAACGAGCCCTTTGATAAAATAAACCAACATATTGCATCTCAGAATATGGTTAAGGACAACAATGAACAAAATAATAAGACTGACTGCCTCCAGATGTGTACAGACAGGTTAAAGTTTTCTAAGTGTGCCCTAGAAGAAAATCTTCTCTCCGACAACCTCCGAGCTCAAGTTGTGGTTGCACAAAGGTTAGTTATATCATGTTAGGTATATTTATGAGCTGGTTATGGTTTTCAGTTTAAAATTAAGCATGACAGAATATGATATGATTTGTGTCAAGTAGAGAAGGAATAGCCTTGTGATGGCTATTCTTGTTTGTCAACTTGACTACATCTGGAATTAACTAAGCCTACACAGCTGGGTATACCTGTGAAGGATTTTTTTTTTTCTTTATTAAATCATTTGGAGTGAAAAGACCTACTTTTAAGCCCAATCTTCTGAAGTGGGAAGATCCATCTCTAGTCTGGGCCACACTTTCTTCCAGCAGCCTATATATAATCCTAATAATGCTCCCGCCCCAGCCAATAGAAGTAAGAAGGTCTCTTTGTCTCTTAGACTTCCAGTCACTGGCAAGTCCATTCCTTCACTGGCAGTAGAGCCTACTTCTTTGGGATTTCAGCTTATACTGATGACCAGCTGAGATGTCAAACCTCTTGGATTGAACAACTACTGAATTATTGGAACTTCTACTATACACAGCCCTTATTGGACTAGCTGGACAATACTCTAAAGTCATTCTAATATATCACCTTGTACAGATCAGGATTGTACTCTCAGATACTGCTGCACCACCTGTCTACAAAGCTGCCAAACCCCTCAGCACGATGATAACGGATTAAGCCTCTAAGACTATAAGCAAGCCTACAATTAAATTCTTCCTTTTGTAAGAGTTGCCTTGGTCATGGTATTGCTTCATAGCACTAGAACAGTGATTAAGACAGTTCCCCCATGGAAGGCCTCACCCTCCCTAGGGAGTGGATGGGGAGTGGGATGGGGTTGTTGGTGGGGGGCATGACAGGATGGGAGGGAGAGGGAATTGGGCTTGATATATAAAATAAGATTGTTTCTAATTGAAATTTAAAAATTATATTTAAAAAAGACAGTGTTGGAAAAACTGTGGAAGTCTCTAAGAAATTATTCTAGCTATGCATAACTGCATGTTTGAAAATTGAATTTATCAAAATTTGTTTTGACTGACATAAGTAAATATTGAGATAAACTAAATGTTCTGCACTCAGGCAAACTTAGGAACAGTATTTCTGAAACTAACTCTGTCTCATTACTGCAGAGATTGGGTTCTCTGTAGAGGACACTGACATAAGTGTCCTTATTCTGCTGAGCAGAATAAGGACATAAACATTGCTCAAACTGAGCACCAATTAACTGGCTGGATGAACGTTCTCCATCACACTGTTTCTAGTAGCTATTATCATTCTATGCATTCCAGGAACACAGTAAAAATGATTATACCTAAATGAAATTTTCATCAAAACAAATCGAGCCTTAAAACAAGGTTTGCTCTTTTAAATGGCACCATTTTGATAGAGTTTTTATATTATTCTGTTATCATTTTCAAATACCACACTATTTTTTTTTATAGTTTTTGTCTTGATATTTGTCTGAGTTTCCAAAAGACTACATCACCAATCTTTGTATAAAAAAAAACGTGTTTCCAGAGTTGTGCCTGCCTGACTATTAAATAGTTGCTCACCCTGAAGAACTCATAGTCCCTGGTAACATTTATCCAATAAGCATGAGCTTCACCTACCACAGATAATAAGCCAAGGGAGTAGATTTGGAGTTCGGTGGTGAGAACAAGAGATGTGTGCTTGTCAGGGAATTTCAGGGCACTCTGTTCCCTGTGATGGCTCTGAAGACGATGGCCACACAAAATCCATTACTGACCACCTGCAGCTACAATCCTTATGCTTGACTGAGTTCAGGGTCAGCAAACTGGATTCATTATGTTCAATCCAACCCCAAGCCATTGTTAAAAGGCACTGCATTGTTAAGAAACAGGAGGACAATTGTCTGGGGGCCTTTGGAACTGTTTTCAGGGTTTTACTCTACCCTAAACAAAAGTTTGGAAATCGAGCTTCAGGAAAGTAATTGGAAGCCACTCTTTTCCCAAAATGACATTCAATCATGAATTTGAAAGTTACTAAGAAAAAGATATTCCACGAGAGCTCCAAATAGGCTATTTTCACTAATTTACTTCATCTTTATCATATTTCTGTAAATTGTTAACTCAGTTCTTTATTTATTACTGTTCATCCCTATATAATTCTCTGTTTAGAAAACTGCACCTAACATTTTCACCCCAACTTTATAAATTGCATTGATTTATTTCTGTCACTTAAGTGTAAAACCATTTGTTACAACAACAAAACATCCTACTCTTCCAAGAACAAAGTCTAAACCTCTTAGTGTGTCGGGCACATTGACAGATGGCCAAATGGGGTGATAGCTTTGATTTTAATTTGTCTTAAGAGAGTAAATGAAGCAAAGGCGATCGTCATCTCATGTGAAAAGTTGGGTTTTTGTGTGGCTTGTCAGCAGTGCTGAGGTGTGGCTCTCACGGCAGCCCGCTGCACTTCCAATCAACCGCGACACTGGCATGGTGGAGAGCCGCCTCAAAGAAGGCTTTAAGTGTTTTTTATTTTTTAAACTTTTCCTTGTTTTTGTTTTCCTTGTTTCTCTGTAAAAATAGGAACAAAATTGATGATGTCATTTAGTGATTGCAACTACAGTCTTTACGGGATTTCAGGATATGAATTTTCAATTTTATATTAAATGAAGTTGTTTTGGCCAGAGGATTGCTAACATCATAAAGACACTGAGAATAAAATTTCCAACTACCTGCAACTTTAACATCTACTGTGGGAGACAAGTGGAGGTCACTTGCACTGAGCTATGGAGGGGAGAAAATCAACAGTGGGGCATGAAAACAATACTGCAATAGAGCAATAAAGTTTCATTGCTGCCTGGTAGCATAGTATCGCAGACCATCTCAAACTTCAGCATACCATTAAATACAATGCACCAAAAGTAGAAAACCACTGGGGGCCCCATGTAAGCATGGGATTCTGTGATGATCAGCCACTGTGCAGCATGTAAACAGTAGAAGCATACATGACCAACTCTGAATATTACAAATTTGAGTAGAACTGTGCTTCAATAATAGTACAAATGTTACAGAAAAAGCAATATAAACCATGAGAGTACAAGGTTATTCTCTTATAGGGTAGTCTTTAAATATGTGTGCACATAATTTTCTCAGGCCTACCCATTCAGTTGGTGTGTTGGAGCATATAGGAGTCACTAATAGTGTCAAAAACAGCACCAGCAACAACAACACAGAAACAAACACGTTCTGTTACAACTGATCTGTAGTCTTCCTTCTGTACTGACATTAGAATGCTAACTGATCTTTCAGCCTATTTTTGCTTCTAGGTAATGGAAACAATTGTAGTTTATGAGCTACAATAGGTTCCCTTTGCAAAGTTAGAGATTGCACTTGCCATTCTGTACACTACATTCATACAACACTTGTAGCACTGACTCAAGAATTCCATTCAGAATCCATGTGTTAGGAGGATGAGATGTGTCCTAGGAGAAAAACCACCCCATGCAGCACAGTGCCCCAATACAATATCATACCAATCCTTCCTAGTGACCAAATGACCATCAAGTTCTATAACCAGGACACACTGTTCAGGAATAAAAGCAACTTCTGAGAGACACAATATTGTACAGTATCTCATCTCTCTGACAGGGTAATGACATGGAGTCACCCTCCAAGTGAGCATTTTGTCTGCAGGCATCAGTGTTTCTGAGCATTTCTGTGTTCACTCAGGTGTGCTGCCTCATGGCAGGAAGCAGAAAATGGAAACCCCAGCATGCCATACATTCAGGTGCAGGCAGATCTCATCTACAATGAACACTGAGTGCTCATGAATGAGGATACACACATTGACAAGATGATTGCAAATATTTAGTAACCGGGAAAGTCGGTCAGTGTAAGAGATAGAAAGCCCTAGTCTTCCATCCAGATTGGTTGTTTCCAGCTTCTGTAAACAACCCCTTCTCTCCCTCCCTTCTTCCCTCCCTCCCTCCCATCTCCTCTCTCCTCTTCTTTAGACTCATTAAGCCCCACTCTGCCCTATTCCATTCTTGAAGCAAACATTGTATAGTCTTTCAGATGTGAGCTCAAGAATGCTAACACTAAACAGCCACACAAAGACATTGTTGCTCTGTCTCTAATGCAAATGCTAGATAAAACTAAGTTAATGAAAAAGCTCTATTAGAAACACCCTTGATTCTACCCCACTTTGTTTCTTAGATTGAGAAGGGACCCTATCTATAGTGTTAACACTATTTGTTTACTGGGTTGACTTAGTTATTAAGGGTGTGGTTTTATGAAAATAATATGCATTAGGGGGGCAACATTCTTCCAGAACTGGAGAGGCTGAAAAATTGGAAATGTAATACCTGAGCTCTAGTCCCAGTCTACCCCCACCCATAAGAAACCATCAAGCAGAGTAGCACACTCACAGGCCAGCCAATCTAACCTACTTCTTGAATACTTGAATAGTTCCAGGCCAGTAAGAGATCCTGTCTCAAAAAAAAAGAAAAGAAAGAAAGAAAGGAGAAAAGAGAAAAGAAAGGAAGGAAGGAAGGAAGGAAGGAAGGAAGGAAGAAAAAGAAAGAAAGAAAGACAAGATAGATGGGTGGCTCCAGAGGAAATACACCTGAGATTGTTCTTTGACATCTACCCTCTACGTACACATGTGACAGGTGTGAGCACACATACTCCTATGCTCAAAGGAATAGGCATACACACATACACACATGCAAAAATGTTTTTTCTAAACCATCCTTCAAAATTAGAATTTGTATACTTTCCCTGCTGAGGACAGATAGTCCAGTCCTCCCTCCTGATGCTGGACGGTAGCACTGGGCCTTAGCTCCCATCAGCCACAGGGCTGGGAGGGGAAGGAATTTGAGGAAATGAAAGGCCCCTCTCACGTGCATCTCAGTTGCTACTAGGAGTCCCATGAAGAATGGATTGAAAGACGTGAGCCTGCTGACAAGAACATGTCTGCAATGATAGGTCCAAACTGTTGCCTCTGGCTTCATGGGGTTAAGGGCAGTGATTAGGTTATCTTTTTTGTGTTGTAATAAACCTCACAGCCAAGTGTACCTTAGGGGAGAAAGGAACTTATTTATCACTGAGGAAAATGAGTGCAGGAATTCAAGCAGGAACCATGGAGGAACCCTGCTTACTGGCTTGCCCACTACTAACATGTTTTCTGCTAGCTCTACTATATAGCTCAGATGCAGCTATCTAGGGATGGTGATGCTCACAATGGGCTGGATCCTCTCACATCAATTGTCAATCATGACAATTACTCGCAGAGATGGCCACGGGCCAATCTAATTGAAGCAATTCTTCAGTTGAGGTTCTCTCTTCCCAGACGGGCTCGAGACTGTGCTAAATAAGCAATAAAAACTAACCAGGACATGTGGCTATGGATGTGGCCCAACACAAAAGAATAAACTTACATAAATATTATGTCCTCTAGATACATACCATACCATATACACTCTACCTGAACTGTTCCACCAATGGGACTTCTTAACACTTGTCATGTCTATCATCTTAGTTACTTCTCATCTATCTGGGAAAATTTAGTTCAGTGTAAATTCATAAAAAGAAATTAAGAGAGAGGAGAAAGAGGGAGATGGAGGGAAGGAAAAGGAAGGAGGGAAGGAAGAGGGAAAACATTTGTTCCCTTCTGGTACTCTGTTGTTTTAAATGTCTTCAGGGAATTTTAGGCTCAGGGTAGATGGTTTTGCAACTGTCATGTTGAAACTCCCCACTTAGAACAGAAGACCCTGAATTCATACTTTCCTCTGGGCCCTGCAGTTTCCACTGGTCCCAATACTTTCCTGCCACTTATCCTGGTAAATTTCTTATTCAGACAGTCAGAAAAATATCTTTCTCTGGAATTTTCTTCAGAAATCTTCTTCCATGAACACTATAAAAAATAACACTAGTTCAAGATGAGATGGGATGTTCTGATTAGAGAAACTGCACTTCAATGCAATGCAAACCACGACACCACTAAATATCTCACAGTGACCCATGAGTTATAATGCTGGCACCTGAGAGGCAGGCAATGGTCAACCAACTCTTGGTCCTAGAGCAGTCATAATGAAATGAGCACATAAAAGTCAACTTAGAGATTTAAGGTGTTAACCACGTAGTACAGAAGAGCTTTGCACACTTTAAAAATTATAAATCTAAATATTGAGATCAATATTATATATGGGATTCAAGGAGGCCTTTTTACATATGATTGTTCCTCCACTGATTACAATCATACTCTTGATCAATTTCTCTAGAAATGTGTTAAGAAGAATATAACATAATTTGCAGCATGAATTGGTCATTGCTTGCACTTTAAACCTGAGGAAAGGAAAAAAATCAATCAAAGGATGGCTTCACCATCGCCACCCACACTTGCACTGCCAATGCTGTATCTACCTAGCCATCTCTCCAGCCCAGCCTATTTTATTACTTTCTTTTCAATTAGCATGTAGGCTAATGTTTATCGTTATAGTTTTCATACTTTGTGTTTTATTGATTCTTCTCCATCATTCCTTTCCCCATGGCATGTACCCTTCATTTCTCCCTTAATCATCTTCTGCTCCGTTGTTGGCTCAATGCATTTAATGCAGGGCTAGCTCAATTACAGTGAATGTCAAACATGGTTTTCTAGTATAAGGACCTGGTCTCTTTGGTCCTCAGTGTTTTAAGGTGTGCTGATAATGATCAAACTTGCCAGCTATAAACAGAGAGAGTTACAGGACATCTATGCTTTTGGAAAGTCTTAAAGTGTTTACTGTTTGATGTGATCATTGTGACCCCAGTGATGCGATGTTGGCTCTTGTCCGTTCTTAAAATTACATTGATTCATAGAGTTTCAATCCAACAATGATACTTTACCTATAGCATAGTCAGTTCTACCTTAGATTGATAAACCATTGGTTATACAGGTTATAACTAATCTTTTCTATTTATAAACCAGTTTCATTCTTACAAACAAAAATTGCCTCTGAAAGGCAACAGATAAATAGCTACAATTAAAAAAAATAAAAGTATGGGCAATGGTAGCACAAGCCTTTAATCCCAGCACTTGGGAGGCAGAGGCAGATGGATCTCTGTGAGTTTGGAGGCCAACCTGGTCTACAGAGTGAGTTCTAGGACAGGCTCCAAAGCCACAGAATCCCTGTATGGAAAACTCTCTCTCTCACACACACACACACACACACACACACACACACACACACACACACCTCTTAAGTCCTGATATTTATTTCTTATTTACGAATTTAACTGAAATTTGATTATTAGATTGATAACTTAATGAAATAGGTCAGCATATGTCTTATTGATTCTACTGAAAAACATCATGCAGGAAGTGGCTGGAAATGCTTCACACGTGTTCTAATAGTTCTATGGCCTGGACATTAAAGTTTTATCAAGATACCAAGATGTTCAAAGTCTGCACTAGTGTTTCTCCCCTGGTAGAATGAAGGCTTAGAAACTCAAACATGAGGATTTTGACACTGAACACAGTCTCTGATTGTGATTAGAACAATAATCTGTTTCTGCGTATACAGGCACATTGCAAGCCTCTGTTTTAACAGAGGGTGGGTCTTCTGCTCACATTAGAAGTTTTATGGGAAATGTCACACCCTGCGCATGCTAATTCCACATTTGTTTTAGTGCCATCAGATATGAGTTCCCTCTTTGTCAAAAGCCTCAGAGTAGCTGAATTCAGGGTTAGGGTCTCTATCAGAGAAGACTTTCTTCTGAGTCCCAACTTTCTTCAAAAACCCAAGCTCTGAGATTTTCCATAGAATTTCACAAAGCTCATGAGCCTCCATCTGTCTACATGTTACAAATTTCACTTTTCTATTTTAAGAGAGTTAAAATTCATATACTATAAAATAACCATTTTAAAGTAGATAACACAATGATGTATCATCATTACCTCCACCTACTTCTTAGATATTCTCATCCCACAAAGAAACCCAATTCCCTCCTACTCTCCAGTGCATACTAAGGGCAAACCATAACCTACTCTGCGCTTTATATTTTTCTGATAGTTGTATTTCATACAAATAGAGGGGCACATGTGGACTTGTGTCCTAGCTGATTTACTTGGTATCTTTTTTTTAAGCTTTTTCCACATAGTAGCATATGTCAGACTATCATTCTTTTTATGTCTGAACAATATTCTTTACGTGGATGTTCCACATCTTAATAATGCCCTCCTTTATGTAAGAACTTTGCCTTGTTCCTATCATTTGGCTCTTGTGAATAGAAGTCCTAAGAAGTTTTTTCCTCTTTTTTTTTTTGTTTACTTATCAAATTTTAGTTATTTGAATTGCTGTGTCATAGAGTGAGTGCACTCTTAATTTTTGGAGAAGCCACCAAACCATTCACAACAACTATTCAATTGGACATTCATATAATCAGTGTTTCAGTGTTCCAATCTCTCAACTTCCTTGCCAAATCACAGTATTTTCCCACTTGGGGCTCTAGTGAACCTGACACATAGTAAGCAGCATTTAACTGTAGTTTGATTAGCATACTCCTAATGCCTAACACTGACCATCTTCTCAAATACTTGGTAGCTGTGTATGTGTTTACTTTGAAGAACTGTCAACTCAAATCCTTTGTCTGGTTTTTAATAAGGCTATTTGACTTTGTGCCACTATATTTTTCTGAATATTATCTTTTGTTACATTTTACTATTACCTTTATTCATCATTCACCTTATGAGACTTCATAGAAAAAAAAATCTCCCATGTGCTTCCTAACAGGAACTGACTTAATAACCATGTAGCCATTCTGAGTTCCCCTTCCTGTGTTTCCTACCATTCTCCTTTTTCTTATTATTCTTCCTTCATTTTTATCCTTGTTTTAAAATTTGTATTTTTCCACCAATTTTAGAAAACAGTGACTGATTAAGCCATGAGACTCTTTCTCTGGTCTGCTTTTAAGAAGACAGGCAGGGCAGGGGCTGAGTAGAACTGTGCCCTAACAACACTTGGCTTTCTGTCACTCTAACTCTTTTGCTGTGATTTTCTTCCTCTCAGAAGTAAGGACTCTCCTGCTATCCCTGCCTTATACCCAGGACTTCAAAGGCCCACATTGATGCAGTATTCCCAGTCCCAACACCCAAGCAGGCTGCTCTTTGATTCCTATTGAGAACTTCACTCCCTGAATAATGAATCCTTCTTTCCTAAATCCTATGCTTCCCATCTTACACAATTTATGTAAGGATCAGCAGCTAGGAATGATAGTGGCTGTCATTCCACATTGAAATAGTCACATTAAACAGTCAGTGTGGGGGGTTTGAATAAGAATGCCTCCCAGAGGCTTGTGGATTTGAATACTTGGCCACCAGGAGGTCTATTTGAATGTATTAGGCTTTGTTGGAAGAAGTATATCCTTAGGGATGGGCTTTGAGGTTTTCAAAAGCCCAAACCAGACTCAGTGGAGCTCTCTCTTCCTGCTAACTGTAAACCCAGATGCAGAACTCTCAAGCTCCTTCTCCAGCACCATGTCTGCCTACATGTTGTCATGCTTCCTACCATGATGCTAATGGACTAAACCTCTGAATTTGCAGCAAACAACAGTTAAATGTTTTTCTTTATAAGAGTTCCTGTGGTCATGATGTCTCTTCATGGCAATATAACACTGACTAAGACAAACTTGCATTTTCAGAGTTTTGTTAAGAAACGATGTTGGAGAAGGAGGAGATGGGTGACAAAGAGAATGGAGTGGCAAACAACAGGAACTGGAGAAAGAATCGGGAACCATCAGACATTACATTAAAGATCTTAAGAAAGGGGGCTGTGTGTCTACCGCATCACAAAGAACAAAACACACCGCTATACAGCCTTTCATTCTTTATTTAAGAAAACTTAGAACTAATGAGTTATTTGTATGCAGTAAAGAACAGACATCATCAAATGTCTTGAATACATCTGTGGGCTGTGAAAGGGTTCTGGCAGTCCATTTGAGAGCCGCACATTTTAGAATTCATGCTTGGTACAGTAAATAATAATTGTTCTAGGAATCATTGCTTATGTAAACCTCTAATATAAAGGGATTTCGAACTACAAGGTATTTTAATTAGCCAGTTTGTTGCTTAAAAAAATAGTAAAAATTTGTTTTTATTGACCTCAGAAACAATTCAACATATAAAAGTCCATCCAACTACTCACATCACTCAATTACTCATAAGACTTAGTATCACCATAAACAAATTTCAGTTGCATCAAAAAGTGGACCTTGAGTCTCTGATCTATATTTTCTCCCTCTTCTTCCTCTACTATCTCTATCAGTGTGAAACATATGAGCCCATATCCTTCCCCTTCCTTTTTGAACATGAGGGTTCCCACTACTAGGGTGAAGAAATCTCTAGCTATTTTGAGCCTGGAGCTTAGAATCCAGGCTCTTTATAGCCAAAGACAAAAGTTCTACCTGCTTGCTGACATTTACCACTACCAAAGTTGAACCACCCTGGGAATCTGCAGCAGACACAGCTGCAGAACACAGCAGCTTTCCCAAGTGAATGTCCCTGGGCCAGTCAGTAGACCTATTGTATAAAACAAAAAGCCTTAAACTTGGCAGCAACAACCATATTCCACCAGAATAATTTCTTTTCCAAACTATTTCCCGCATGTAACCTCGGCATTCATTGTGATCCCACCCCCCACCCCCCGAATCATCATGATGACTGTGTCTCCTAGCTGTGATCGCTTTACGTTGGCCACAGTACTTGGTGTAATCTTATCAAATACAGGGTCAGTAAGGATGGGCAGGTTGTGCAACTGTGTTGCCAGAACTGCAAATATCTGTGATATAGTAAATGCTAAAGCCATTCAGAGGTTTTGGAACATGATAATAACATGTCAGCTTAAAGCTACCTGATCTGTAATATATTTGGGAATTCAAATTTTGATTAATCATGATTTTCCAAAACCTCTGTCATGGTTTACTATGATAATTTTCAGTGCCTCATGCACTTCAAATATAAAACACAGAAGTGCTATTTTCATGCAACTAGAAAACCATGCCTGTATAGAACTTGTGAAAAACCAACTGGGCATTTCATTATAGAAGCTGTGGTACCTTCTGTTTCAGCAGCATTTAAAATTGTCACTCCAGGATGGAAATCTGGCCCTTTAGGAATTAGAATCAGGTATAGCTACAACCAAACTCTGTCAAGCTGAGCTGTAGATATTCATGCTGTGTTTTTCAAAGTCTGCCCCTGTTCCACCAGTGTAGGGTCAGAGGAGTGATTACTACAGCAAATGAAGGCCACCCGCTCCAACCCAACCCTTTAGAACACACCCAGGGGGATGACAACTCAGATTAAGTGTTTTTCTTTTTGTATTAATATTTTTTACTTAAATTTGAAACAAGCTTGTTTTATATGTCAGTCCCAGTTCCCTCTCTCTCCAGTCCTCCCCTGTTCCCTCCACCAGCTCCCATCCCATCCCTTTTCTGCTCAAGGAGCAGACTTCCATGGTGAGTCTTCAAAGTATGTCATGTCATTTGGAGCAGGGCCTAGGCCCTCCCCTATGTGCCTAGGCTGAGAGAGTATCCCTCTATGTGGAATGGATTCCCAAAGTCCATTTGTATTCTAGGAATAAATACTAATCCATTACCAGAGGCCCCATAAACAGCATAGACATCCTAATTTACATCCACATTCGGGGAATCTGGGTCAGTCCTATGCTGGTTTCCCAGCTATCAGACTGGGGTCCATGAGCTCCCCCTTGCTCAGGTCAGCAGTTTTTGTGGGTTTCTCCAGCCTGGTCTTGACCCCTTTGCTCATCACTCCTCTCTCTCTGCAACTAGATTCCAAGACTTCTGCTCAGTGTTTATCTGTGGGTGTCTGCTTCTGCTTCTGTCAGTTACTAAATGAAGGTTCTAGGATGGCATATAAGGAAGTCATCAATCTTGGTATCCAGGGACTGCATTTAAGGTAGCCTCTCCATTATTACTACTTAGATTGTTAGCTGAGTTCATCCTTTAGATGTCTGGACATTTCCCTAGTGCCAGATTTCTCTTTAAACCTATAATGGTTCCCTCTATTATGGTATCTCTTTTTTTGCTGTCCTCTACTCTTTCCATGACTCATCCACATGCCCACCTCTCCTGTTTCTCCTAACTCCCTCTCCCCTCCCAACATGCCCCCAATTTGCTTGGGGGACCTTGTATCTTTCCCCTTCTCCCCGGGACCATGTATGTCCCTCTTAGGGTCCTCTTTGTTTCCAAGATTTTCTGGTGGTGGGGATTGTAGGTTCTACATACTCTGTTGGTCTTTTTGTGACTGAATTACCTCACTCAGGATGGTTTCTTCCAGTTCCATCCATTTGCCTGAAAATTTCAAGATTCCATTGTTTTTTATTTTGTTTTTTTTTTGTTTGTTTGTTTGTTTGGTTGGTTGGTTGGTTGTTTTTCCCACTGAGTAGTACTCCTTTGTGTGAATATACCACAATTTCTCTATCCATTCTTCAGTTTAGGGGCATCTAGGTTGCCTCCAGGTTCTGATTATTACAAATAATGCTGCTATGAACATAGTTGAACAGATGACATTGTTGTATGAATGTGTATATTTTGGGTGTACACCTAAGAGTGGAATTATTGGATCTTGTGGTAGAATGAGTCCATTTTTCTGAGAAACTGCCATATTGATTTTCAAAATGGCTGTACAAGTTTGCACCCCCATCAGTAGTGGAGAAGTGTACCCCTTTCTCTACATCTTCTCCAGCATAAACTGTCTTCAGTGTTTTTGATTTAACCATTCTGATAGGAGTAAGATGGTATCTCAGAGTTGTTCTGATGACTAAGGATGTTGAACACATTCTTAAGTGTTTTTCAGCAATTGTAGATTCCTCTATTTAGTTTTGTACCCCACTTTCTATTTGAATTACTTGGTGTTTTGGTCACTAGCTTCTTGAGTACTTTGTATATTTTGGAGATCAGCCTTTTGTCAGGTGTGGGGTTGGAGAGGATCTTTCCCATTCTATGGACTGCCATTATGTTATGTTGATTTGTGCTTTGCCTTGCAGAAGCTTCTCAGCTTCAGGATGTCCATTTATTAATTGTTAATCTCAATGTCTGTGCTACTGGGGTTATGTTCAGGAAGTGATTTCCAATACCAATTTGTTCAAGGGTCCCTTCTACTTTCTCTTCTAAGAGGTACTGCCATGGTTTTTAGTTGTTGTTGTTGGGAGACATTTGATGGATTTTTCTATTTCACTAGGGGTTATAGGTCTATTTAACTTGCTCATCTGTTCTTGATTTAAATTTGGTAGGTGATATCTATCCAGAAAATTTTCCATTTCCATTAAATTTTCAAATTTGTGGGGGGGGTACAGGTTTTTAAAATATGACTTGAAGATTCTTTGGATTTCCTCAGTGTCTGTTGTTATGTCCCCATTTTCATTTCTAATTTTGTTAATTTGCATGTTCTCTCTCTGCCTTTTGGTTAGTTTGGATAAAGGTTTATTTATCTTGTTGATTTTCTCAAAGAACCAACTCTTTGTTATACTGATTCTTTGTATTGTTTTTCTAGTTTCTACTTTATTGATTTCAGCCCTCAACTTGATTATTTCCTAGTGCCTACTCCTCCAGGGTGAGTTTCCTTGGTTTTGTTCTAGAGTTTTCTGTTGTGCTGTAAATTCTCTAATGTGAATATTGTCTAGCTTCTTCATGTGGGTACTTAGTGCTATGAACTTTCCTCTTAGTACTGCTTTCAAAGTACCCCATAAGTTTGAGTATATTATGTCTTCATTAAAATTGAATTCTAGGAAGTCCTTCATTTCTTTCTTTATTTCTTCCTTGACCCAGGGATGCTACAATTGTGCATTTTTGAATTTCCATGAGTTTGTAGGGTTTCTGCAATTTGTGTAGTTATTGAATTCTAATTTTAAAGCATAGTGATCTGATAAGATACAGAAGAGTTATTCCATTTTTTTTAACCTATTGATCTCTGCTATATTGCTGAGTATGTGGTAGATTTTAGAGAAGGTTCCATGTGGCACCAAGAAGAAGGTATATTCTTTTGTGTTTGGATGGAATGTTCTATAAATGTCTGTTAAACACAATTGGGTTATAACTTCTGCTAGTTCCTTTGTTTCTTTGTTAAGTTTCTGTCTGGTGGACCTGTCTAGTGTTGAGAGTGTGGTGTTGAAATCTCCCACTATAAGTATGTGAGGTTTTATGAGGGATTTGAATTTCAGTAATGTTTCTCTTAAGAATGTGGGCTCCTTTTTATTTGAGGTATAGATGTTCAGAACTGAGACTTCATCTTGATGGATTTCTCCTGTGATGAATAAGAAATTACTGTTTTCATTTCTTTTGATTGATTTTAGTTTAAAGTATAATTTTTTAGATATTAGGGTTGCTATACTCATTTCTTGGGTCCATTTGATTGGAAAATCTTTTCCCAGCCATTAACTCTGAGGTAACATCTGTCTTTGAAGTTGATGTGTGTTTCTTGTATGTAGCAGAAGGATGGATTCTGTCTTCATATCCATTATCTTAGCCTGTGTCTTTTTATAGGCAACTTAAGACCATTAATTTTGAGGGATATTAATGACCATTGATTTTTAATTCTTATTTGTTTTGGGTTTGTTATTCTTGGTGGTATTATGTGTGGATTTTCCTTCATTTTCCTTTTGGCTGTTGTTAAAGTAGGATTATCTATTGCCTACGTTTTGTGGGTATAGTTGACTTCCTTGGGTTGAGTTTTACTTCCAGAACTTTCTGTAAGGCTTGTTTAAATTCTTTAAGTATTGTTTAAATCCGATTTTGTCAGGGAATATTTTTGTTTCTCCATTTATAGTGATTGAAAACTTTGCTGGGTATAGCAGTCTGGGCTGCATCCGTGGTCTCTTACTGTTGGTAGTATATATATCCAGGACTCTCTAACCTTCAGAGTTTCCATGTAGAAGTAAGGTATAATCCTGGTATGTTTTCCTTTATATATTACTGAGCCCTTTTCCTTTGCTGCTCTTAATATTCTTTCTTTAATCTGTATGTTTGGTGTTTTGATTATTATGTAGCAAGGGGACCTTTTTTGTGGTCTATGCTATTTGTTCTGTAAGCTTCTTGTACTTTCATTGGCATGTCTCTCTTTGGGTTGGGAAAGTTTTCTTCTATGATTTTGTTAAATATATTTTCTGCTACTTTGAGTTGGGTTTCTTCACCTTCTTCTATACCTATTATTCTTAGGTTTGGCCTTTTCACTGTATCCCATATTTCCTGAATATTTTGAGGGATTTGTTGGACTTAAGATATTCTTTGGTCAATGAATCTATTTCTCCTGGTGTATCTTCAATGCCTAAGATTCTCTCTTTCATCTCTTGTATTTTGTTGGTTATGCTTGAATCTGTAGTTCCTGATCATTTACCCAGCTTTTCTATTCCCAACATGTCCTCATGTTTTCTTTTTGTTTCTATTTCAGCTTTCAAACCTTGTACTGTTCAAATTGTTTCTTGCAATGTTTGGTTTGTCTTTTCTTTCATTTCTTTAAAGGATTTTCTCATTTCCTCTTTTGGGGTCTCTATCTTCTTCCTGAAGTTGTTTTTAGGGGTCTTCTTTTCTTCTTCATCTGTGTTGGGCTGTTCAGGTCTTACTGGTGTGGAGTCCCTAGACTCTGGGGGCCTCACATTGATCTTTCTATTGTTGACTGTGTTCTTATATTGTTGTCTTCTTTCAGTGGATACAGGTGGTGTCTCTCCCTTTCCTGGTGGGTACAGGACTAAGGTTCTCTTCTGGTAAGTACAAGCAGGTCCAAGACTCTGATGGCTCTCCTCTTCCAGTAGGTGGAGGTGGGACTAGGGCACTAATAGACTCTGGATGGGCTGGTCTGCTGAGATGGGTTACCCCTGCATAGTCCCAAGTCTTCAGGAGGCTCTGAACAAGCACCGGAATGCAGGACTGAAATAGGCCCATGCTTGCCCCCTCCTGTGAGTGGAGGTAGGACTAGGACAGATGCTGGCAGATTATGGATAGGCCAATGCATGGGGGTGGGCTCCCCTGCATGCCATCCCCAGTCCTCAGGAGGTTCTGAGCAGGGCACTGGAATGCAGGTCGGGTTAAATATTTTAAGGTGCTCTTGTAAAATTGTCTATAAACTGTCTATGTTCTCCTGGGAAAGGCGAAAAAATAATATCTACGTCCACATTTACTGTGATATTTAAATTAAGCAATGTACACCAAATTCCACCCCTTGTATAACCAAGAGCCAATGAGACTAATAAGAGATCAGTGGTAAAGGCCTAAGGGCCTAGGTTCAATCAATAAGACCTTCACTAGAAAAGCAGACCTGCAAGTTATCCTCTGACCTTCACATGTCTCTCTGGAACATTTATGCATAGCTCCTAACCCCCCATAGGTATGGATAGATAGATAGATAGATAGATAGATAGATAGATAGATAGATAGATATAGACAGAGATAGATATATAGATAGATGATGGGTAATACATACGTAGAGATAGATATATACAGAATAGAGATAGATGATAGATGAGAAAATATTTAAACTTAAAAAAAAAAGCCAAGTACTATCATTTTATCAATTACCCCTCAAAGCTAAACCCATGCTTTAAGTTTCATAATGTTGCTCTAAACTGGGTTTCATTTGTTTAAAGTCAACGCTGGGTTAGCAGCAATGTGTTCCATGCCTTACTGCTTGAATGGAACATTGTAGTTAAAAGCATCACTGAATGGTTCTGCACTGCATTTCACTCACTCACATTGATGTGAGTCTCACAGTTCAACTCACTCTTCATCTGAAATCAATTACCAGAATTTTAGGCAAGTCACTGGATAAAACCGCCTCTGAAAAATGTAACCTTGCAAATTAAAAACAGCAACAAACATAATAGGACATTTGAAGGGACACAAATCTGCTTGTCCATTTCAAAAAATGCAATAGCATCCAAAATCTAAATTAAATCTCATTTCCCTAAATCTTAATGGAAATATAACGCTCATATGTCACACATCTTTCCTCTGCAATTCAGATCTGGGGCAGAATGGTGGTATTGCATTAAGCAAAATGGCACGACTCGGGACAATATGAAACATAGACACAAGGCCAAGAGGAAAATAGGATTTTACTGAGGGGAAATACACAGTGTGTGCCAAAAACACAGAGGGTCTGGTATAGGCTCGCAATACAATGGGGAGGTGGAGAAAGATGGGTTGCTTCCTGTTTGTCTTTCACAGATACTGTGAATGTTTGATCAGTATTTCAAAAGTTGATTAATTGCATGTGCCTACCACCTGTCTTTTACCTCCAAGTACTGAGAGATTTCCCTGAACCTTGCTGCTACAGCAATCCTGTCTGATTCGATTCTGTTATGCACACACTGATTATGCACTTTCAGAAGTGTGGACTAACTCTGTCTGCCAATTCGGCTATATATGGCCCTTATTTTTTCTTGTGTCATCCATTCTCATTGCCACAGTTCATTTCACTGTGTATACCCTGGATGTCATATGCACCCACTGGCTCTCTCCTGGAATCTGATTGTGCTCCCTTGCCACTGTCCTCACCACGCCATTCCTTCATGGACTACTCTTACTTCTTTCCTATAGCATGAAACCCTCAAGACTCTATGCAGATGCCACCGTCATATGTCTGGCTTTCATTCACAATCAGAACCTGTTCTGTAAGCCCTTGAACATATAATTACTCTAAGTATCCAGATATCTCTACACAAGCATCATTTCACAATTGTTATCCCCGGCAGCTATTACAGTGCCTGGAAAACAGTAGGAATGGACAAAAGTAAATTCATTCAGTGAAAGAATGAAGGGTGAAAGGGAAAATTGTCTGGATAATTTGAGTGCTAGAAAATGTTCCTAAAAAAGTAAGTGAAAGAGCTCACATTACAATGGATTGGTTAAAGATCATCAAATAACTAACAAATGGGTAAAAAGCCCCTTAAGTTACACTGACATAAGACAAGGAAAGTGAAGCTAGATAGGAGATGGTTTTGACATGAAGCAGGGTTACCACCATCACCTCTTTCCAAAAGGATGCCCAACCCTGGAAGGTTGGTCAAATGAATTGATCTATGTGGTGATATATTGTTTATGATCTAATAAAGCTTGCCTGCAGATCAGAATGCAAAGCTAGCCACAGCCATGGAGTCTGGGCAGAGGTGGCACATACCTTTAATCCCAGGACTCAGGAATAGAGGCAAATGGATCTCTGTGAGTGCAAGGCCACACAGGGCTACAAGAGAGTGAATCAGTCTAAAAGAGAAACAAAGTTAATGCCTCTAATCCCAGCACAAGAGAACATAATGAGCTCAGTGTGGTCTGAGATTTGGTGGGAAGCAGTGCAGTCTGGGGATGCAATCTGAGCTTTGGTGAATTGCCTCTTCTATCTGAGCATTGATAGCGGTAAGAGCTCTCTGGTGGTTTGGCTGCTTTGTTTCTCTGATCTTCAGCTGGAACCCCAGTATCTATCTCTGGGTTCCTATTATTTGTACTACAGATCTTCTTATATGTAGATACACTATAAACATTGAGATAAAGGCACAAGTCTGGTGACTAAGTGAATCCCCACTTGCAAAATTACTCACAAAAGTCAAGTGATGGAAACAATCCGAGTGTTCAATCAGCAGTTGCTTAAGAGAGATTTGCTTAAAAACACAAATGTGCAGAGAAAGAAGAGACAGTGGTTATTCAGGCAGAGGATGGAGTTTCATGGAAAGACATAGTTCAAAAGATGTAAAGTTGCAGACATGTGACACAAGCAAACCTAGGGTACTAACATGCTACAAGAGGATGATAGTTACTGCTATCATGTTATGTGCAATACTTTCTCTGAGTAGACATAGCCCCCCTGGCATCAAGAAATAGAAGGCTATAACTTTGTAAAATGGACACAGCAATTGGTTTCCGTAGGCTTACATTTACACTGTCTTTATAGATCCCAATGTATGGTGCACATGTTAGGTATACACAATATTTAATTGACTGAATGTCAAAGAACACCAACCAAGTTATTAAATAAATGATACATATGTTTATTAGATATTTGAGGGTATTTAGCAGTTTCTTGAAGTCAGAAAATCTTAGTGTATTAGCTTGAAATCTATAAATCCCAGGAATTGCATTCTGCAGGATTTAAAAATATTGATTCTTCATAGGTCACATTTTCAGCTTTAAGGTTGGGTTGCTTGCTTGCTTGCTTACTTGCTTGCTTGCTTGCTTGCTTGTGACCTAACACTCACAATCTACCTGCCTTAACAGAGTGCTATTAATTGCAAGTATGTAAGCTTATGCCACCATACAATGCCTAACTTATAAGTCACATTTTAATCATACCTTTATTATTATTATTATTATTATTATTATTATTATTATTATTATTATTATTATTATTATTATTATTATTACCTCTATGATTGTACTAGGATGTGGACCACTTTGCTTTCACAGTCAGCTTGCCCTGCACTAGGGCCAACAATCTAATATATGAGGTGGATGAAAGCTGATGGGCATCCATGTCCCCAGTTTAAAATGTGGCAAAGAGGAGGCAGGAAGGTGCAGGACTTAGTGGGGGCATACAAAAGGCAGGGGGATGAAGGATGTAGGAGAATGCAGGAGGTTGGGGGTGGAGTTTACAGGTCTGTGTCTCCTCAAAGCAGCCTGGCTCTGTTGGAGTACCTCACATCCTGGGTGAGTTCCCCATGGGTCTGAAATTCATGGGGTGGCATGCTTTGGAGAAAAGGCTACTTCTGTGCTTGTCCTGGCACCTTGCATGGCAGGGCGTACGGAAGTGGCAGACATATGGAAATGTTCAGAAGTCATTATAATTGGGTCCTCAAATAGATGGAGAGTGTTGCTAACAAGAATGCAGTACAGCCCAAAGCCTTGAGTTCCAAAAGGAGAGCAGTAGGGGCTTCCAAAAGGCCCAGGAAAAGTAGAGAAATGATTGAGAGAAACTGGTTCAACGAAGTTGGAAGTTGGTTAACTGGAACACCTGCCAGTCCCTGAGGGCCAGCTGCCACATGAAGGGTCTGGGGGTAAGACAAGTCTGGGGAACAGGAAAGCACAATGGAAGATGTCGAGTTGTATTCAGGATTGTGGCTTGAGAAGAACGTGGGGAGAACTAATAAACTGCTGTCTCATTAGATAATAAGGAAGTGAATCACGGCCATTGTGTCTTCTTTCCAAAAGGTGGGAGAATAAGAGGATTCATCCATTCATTCTTTTCTAGTTTGTTTCCTTCCCTTAGTCCTCTAGAGCCGCCCATGCATTTCAGTATGATGTTGTTCAGTGTCAAACTAAAGAAAGACTGAAATAAAATTAATGAGTTTTTCTTTTCTAACTTTAGCCAGGGAGCTTTTGAAAGAATTCATGAAATTCAATCCAGTGTGTGTTTGTTACAGCTCTTGGGTGATACATTCTAGAAGAGTAAATATTTTCTCAAAATCACAGATGACAAGGCAGATTTAACACGGAAAAATATTTACGAGTCACTAACAAACAGCCTTTAAAGTCATTTTAAAATCTGCCTCTGCCGGAATATACAGTAATTATGTACTCTTAAGCACATATATTTATATTTCTACATGCATGTTCCTTCTCGCTAAATTGTTTCCTTTTAGTACTGTTGTATACTCACTCAAAGAGGGGGAAGTAAAGGAAGAAACAGAAAGACAAATCATAGTCTAGGATACAAGAAGAAGCCTACAAGCTCCTCTGACCTACTTTAAACACATCCAAGCCTCTTATGAAACGATGCATGACAAGCAGTATTTCCCCTGATAGTCACTGTTTTGAACAGCATGTGTTTTCTCATAAATATTTAAAATAAGCCAGAAGTGATGGATTAAACCTTTAATCCAGGAACTGGGGAGGCAGAGGCAGACAGATCTCTGTGAAGAGGCCAATCTGGTCTATATGGTGAGTTCCAGACCAGCCAGGTCTGCATAATGAAACCCTTTCTCAAAAATATATTTAGTAGATAAAAAAATTAAAAAATTGTATGACCCCACTTAATGAGCTGTGGGCTAATCAGACTGTAAGGGAGAATGTTTCCAGATGTTTGTCTGTGCAGGATAGCTTAACTCTTTTCCTGAAAGATACTCTCATTGTTGAAAGTTCTGAAAACTACAAACAGAAAGAAAACCTTTTCACACAGCAAGATCGAAGTTTATTTCCTGTACAGTCCTCACACTCAGGAATATGTGTGTGTACAAGTATCTGTAGCTTCACTTAACCATGGGAGACACAATGGTCATAATTGGCCTCCCATATGTTCCTGAAGGTCAATATGTATTTTAGAATGTTGCTTTTAATAAAGATCTAATGCTGTATGGGTTCTAATTAGCATCTGAAAAGGAACTAATTTCCCCCATCCTAAAATCACACTAAAAATACTTTTTGGGTCTTACTTTTCTTGGCAGCCTAGAATGACTACAAAAATATTTGGTATGGCACAACATATTGTCCCAAATAACAGTAAACATGGACATATTTTATTAACTAATGACAGACTCTAATACATTTTAACAGCCAACTGTTGTCTTCTATTTTCTTCACATGCAAAGGAAAAAATGGGATCTGGGCTTTCTCATGGCCAGCAACATATAACTACCTTAGTACTTCTTGAAAGCTCTGACCAGTTACAAGTAGAAAGATCATATACAGCAGTTAGTTCAAAACAACAGTTAAAAGAGGGGCTATGTGCACCATGCATGTCCACGTGTGTGTGAGAGCTCAGTTCTTAAGCATGCCCTATTGAAGATTCCTGTTCTCAGGATGAAGTGAGATGAATAGAGATGAAGAAAAGGAAGACATATGTGACACATGGACATGGCTGCCAGGTATGACCTTTTCCTGCCACTCCCATTTCGGGAAGGCAGGCCACCCTCTGGCCCTCTGGGTCCAAAAGAAGGCCACATTTGTACATACTTGTGCTTTTGTTCTTTTAGCCTTATTGGTAAATGACTCAGAACTGTGGACTTAGTGTTAAAAGACCTGTCTTCCTGCCTCTCATTTGAGCACAAAAAGCTAGTTTCTATGGCTGGCTTTAGGGGAAAAGGTTTGTAAAATGCAGTTCTACAATAAAGAAAGAGTATCATGATCTGTTTGGTAACAAACTCAAAATTTAGGGTGGCATGTTCTAAAAGAATTTGAGCAATACTGGGGGGGCATGGAAGTGTAGCTGCATGATCTTTAAATCAGGTTGAAGAATGTAGGGTTTTGAACAAAACTGACATCCAGTTCTTTACCTTGGAAGAAAGGGAAAAAACAGAGAGATGGGAATCAGAGGAGGTTGTATTATTTATGATAAGTTACAATAGGTCAATCCTTGTGGTTGACAGACATTCCCATATATGTTACAAATATTCTCAGGCACTGGGCATGCTATGTCATTTATAATATGGTATGGCTTCTGCAGAGACCACAGTGAGAGGAGGCCCAAATTTCAGTTATTAACATATGTGGTACCCTAAAAGCTCACAGAATCATCCAGCTTTAGGTTGGGGTATGAAAGCTTTCATCTAACTTGAAGCTGTGAACTTTGCAGAATTGGAAATGTGGTCACTCCTTGGAACAGGTTATAAATGTTAATGAGTGAATTTTCTACTAGGTTTTATGTTTCAGAGTTTCTTAGAAAATAACATGATCAATATGAAATTTTATTGTTAAGAACACTTCAAATGGACTTGAGTTTTGTGCATGGCGATAGACATGGGTCTATCTGCAGTCTTCTACATACCATCATCCAATTGTGCCAGCACCATTTGCTGAAGATGATTTCTTCCCCCCCCCCATTGTATTCTTTTATCTGTTTTGTCAAAAATCAGGTGTTCATAGGTGTGTGGGTTAATATTGGCATTTTCGATTCGATTCCATTGGTCTACCTGTCTATTTTTGTGCCAATACCAGACTGTTTTCAGATCTATAGCTCTGTAGTAGAGCTTAAAGTCAGGGATGGTGATGCCTCCTGGAGTTCTTTTATTGTACAGGGTTATTTTGTCTATCCTGCTGGGATTTTAATGGGGATTGCATTGAATCGGTAGATTGCCTTTGGCAAGATTGCCATTTTTACTATATTTATCCTTCCTATCAAAGAGCATGGAAGATCTTTCCGTTTTCTGGTATCTTCTTTAATTTCTTTCTTTAAAGCCACAAAGTTATTATTGTATAGGTCGTTCACATGTTTGGTAAGCATTACCCCAAGATACTATACTTTATGTTGTTTGTGGCTATTGTAAAGGGTGATCTTTCTCTGGTTTTGTTCTCAGCCTCTTTGTTGTCTGAATAAAGTAGGTCTACTTATGTTTTTTAGCTTATCTTGTATCCTGCTAGTTTGCTGAAGGTGTTTATCAGCTGTAGGAGTTCCCTGGTAGAGTTTATTGGGTCACTTATGTAAACTATCATATCATCTGCAAATACAGACAGTTTGACTTCTTCCTTTCTAATTTGGATCCGCTTGATCTCCCTTTGTTGTCTTATAGCTTTAGCTAGAACTTCAAGTACAATATTGACGAGATATGGAGAGAGAGGACAGCCTTGTCTTTTTCCTGATTTTAGAGGAATCTCCTTAAGCTTCTCTCCATTCAGTTTGATGTTGGCTGTTGGTTTACTGTATATTGCTCTTATTATGTTTAGGTATGTTCCTGTTATCCCTGATCTCAAGACCTTTATCATGAAAGGGTGTTGAATTTTGTCAAAGGCTTTTTCAGCATCTAGGGAGATGATCATATGGTTTTTCTTTTTCAATTAGTTTATATGGTGGATCACGTTGATAGATTTTCATATGTTAAACCATCCCTCAAGTCCAAATGGATCAAAGACCTCAACATAAATCCAGCTACACTGAACCTCTTAGAAGAGAAAGTAGGAGGTACCCTTGAACACATTAGTATAGGAGAGTGCTTCCTGAACATAACTCCAGTAGCACAGACACTGAGATCAACAATTAATAAGTGGAACCTTCTCAAACTTAGAAGTTTATGCAAGGCAAAGGACACAGTGGAAAAGACCAAATGGTAGCCCACAGACTGGGAAAAAATTTTACCAATCCTACACCTGACTAAGGGCTGATCTCCAAAATATACAAAGAACTCAAGAAACTAGTCAACACAATATCAAATAACCCTATTTTAAAATGGGGTACAGAATTGAAGAAAGAATTCTCAATAGACGAAATCAAAGAGGCTGAAAGACACTTAAGAAAGTGCTCAACATCCTAAGTTATCAGGGAAATGCAAATCAAAACAACTTTGAGATACCATCTTACTCCTGCCAGAATGGCTAAAATTAGAAACACCAATGACAACTTATGCTGGAGAGGATGTGGAGAAAGGGGAACACTCCTTCACTGCTGGTGGGAGTGCAAACCCGTACAGCCATTTTTGAGATCAGTATGGCGTTTCCTCAGGAAAATGGGAATTAGCTTACCACAGGACCCAGCAATTCCACTCTTAGGTATATACCCAAATGACCCACATCCATGCAACAAAGACACGTGCTCAACTATGTTCATAGAAGCATTATCTGTAACAGCAAGAACCTAGAAGCAACCTAGTTGCCCCTCAACTGAAGAATGGATAAAGAAGATGTGGCACATTTACACAATATAATACTACTCTGCAGAAAAAAAAAAAAAAAAAAACAGAATCTTGAAATTTGCAGGCTAGTGGATGGAACTTGAAGAAACCATCTTAAATGAGGTAATCCAATCACAAAAAAAGAGGAACAGGGTATGTACTCGCTCATATATGGACTTTGGACCTAGAGCAAAGGATCACCAGCCTATATAATTCACACCGCCAGAAGAACTAGAATACAAGGTGTATTCTAAGAGATTCATATATGGTCCCTCACAAAGGGGGAAAGGACAAGTCCCCCAGAGCACATGGGGAATGGGGGGCAGTGAACGGAGAGAGAACTAGGAAAAAGAGAAGGGGAGGAGAGGAAAGCATGTGTGACTAGGTAGATTGAGTTAGGGTAGGAATAAAAGATGAGGGAGAGAGAGAGAGAAAGAGAGAGAGAGAGAGAGAACATAAAAGAGGAAGTCATTATTGGTTTGAAGAGAAAACTGAACCTAAAGAAAGGTCTAGAGACCAACAAGACTGACTCCAACTAACAATTTGAGCAACTGTGGAAAGGCTACCATAAATGCATTTCTCCGATAGTGAGATCATCAACTAAATTATCCACCATCATGGAGCCCTCATTTAGTACCTGTTGGAAACAGAAACAAACACCCATAGCTAAACACTGAGTCAAACTATAATCCAGACGAGAGAGAGAGAGAGAGAGAGAGAGAGAGAGAGAGAGAGAGAGAGAGAGGACAAGACCAGGTATCAGAAACACACAAAGACAGATGACCTGAACAAGGAGGAGCTAATGGGCCCCCATGACTGATAGCTGGGAATCCAGCATGGGACTGACTCAGACCCCTTGATTAAGGGTCTCAGATAGAAGGACTGAGCAGTCTGGGGTACCTCAGACTCAAATTGGCTTCAGGGAAATGTGAATTCAGCTCTGATACTGTGACCAGGTCCCAGTTCTCTTCATATCTCTAATGCAGAATGAGTTCATTATCTATAAGGGTTTCTGTCAATGGCACACTTTCCTGTTGTAGCATTGCTGTGTACATTTCCATACCCATTTTCAATGGAAATAAACAAAAGTATCTTCTACACAAGGCAGAGCCCAAATTTTCAGCTTTCACCAATGGTCTAACTGAGTCATTCCTCAACAAATTACCTATCACACACAGGTAGACAAGTTGCAGGCAAGAACCTTGAATCTGTAGTCTTTGAAAAAAGCTAAAGGAAGATGCTAATGCATTTAGTTACGCACACACAAAGAGAAAAAGAGAGAAAGAGAGAGAGGCAGAGACAGAGACAGAGACAGAGACAGAGACAGAGAACACAGATAGGATCATGCTGTGTAATTCAGGCTGTCCTGGAACTCACATTGTAGTTCATATCAGCCTCATATTCCTCATCCTCCTGTCTTTGCTTCCTGGATTTCAAGCCCTCTTTGTAGTAGCTTGAATAATAATGGCCTCCATAGTCTCATATATTTAAACATTTGAAAAATTAGTTACCAGGGATTGGCATTCTTTAAGTAGGTGTGGCCTTGTTAGAGGAAGTGCCCCAATAGGGATGGGTTTTGAGGTGTCAAAAGCTCAAGTCTCCTTCTCTGTCTATGGCTAAGGATGTAGTTCTCATCTACTGCTCCAGCATCTACCTTCTTGCCACCATGCTCCCCACCATGATGATAATGGATTAACCTCTGAAATTGTAAGCAAACTCCCAATTAAATGTTTCCTTTTGTAAGAATTGCTTTGCCATGCTGTCTCTTCCCAGAAAATGGAAAAGTGACTAAGACAGTCTCCAACAGTAAGTCACTTTCCTCCTGAAATTTACAAATCACTATCATCGAGATACCATCATCAGTAAGTAGGACTGTGTGTTATCAGAATTATGGAGACTGAGGTGCAGGAGATGGCTTAGTGAATAAGAGCAGTTACTGTACAAGCATGAGGATCTGAGTTCAAACTCACATAATGCACATAAAGAAACACACTGGCCACCCCAGTTCTGGGTTTGGAGGTCAAGGGAGGAAGATTCCTGAAGCTTGAAGACTAATAATCTAACTCCAGGATTAGTGAGAGACAAGGGAATCACAGAAAATTACAGGACATCCCATCTTCCTCTGACCTCATCATGACACACACATGCAAATGATAAAAATAAATGAATATATTGTATTGATGAAGTATGATTCAGAACCAGAAAAGAAGTCATTATGAAGTGTTTTCTAGGGAAGATGTAAACATTTCAATGATTTGTTCCCAGGAACAGGTGTTTCAGCCTCATTTTTATATTTGCCATAACATCTGATCCCCAAATATCTTCCAATTAAATCAACATTAGAAGTCAGCACAATGATCAAGGCTTCATTTGTTTATTGAAACACATTTCAGGATTTAGTCTCCCATTCCATACTAAGTCTCAAGTGGTTCACATGTTGTAAACACTGGTTGAACTGGTTGAACACTGGCATTCACTAGAAGGGAAAAAATAATTGGCTTCTGAAAACATAGTTGAGAATTAAAATGTAGAAAATCAACCCAAAGCATGTCATGACAGCTTCCCTGTTTGGTGAAGCAATTGTTAATTGATGGATTTTTTTCAGGTGTTATAAACAATTCAATGTCTATGAGGTAGGAAACAGTCATTAGATATATACCTGACTTTTGTACCTGTATTATACAGCACAGCCCAATATAAATTAGAAAACACTGATGTGAGGGACATTTTAGAGATTATACACTTCTATCTGTAGATCTTGTAACCCAAACACTTCTTCAAAACAAACAGCATCACAGATCTCTACCTCATGTCAGCTCTGTTCCAGCTCTGGATTCTGGGTATCTTACTGGAACCTCCTCTTCAAAGTAGCCTACACAGCTTAGCCCATCTGCAAGGGTGGAGACTATTCCTTGGTTATTAAATCCTCCATTCTTCTAGACAACAAAATCCACCTCTCATGACTCTGCTTAGGTGGCCAACTCCATGGAAAATGGTTCTTTCCTGATTACCAAGGCAATTCTTAAAAAGCTTAAATGTGTACTGTAGCATGCTAATTTTGTTAGGTGAGAAAAAACTTCTGCAAATGTACATGATAAACAATATGTGCTTATATTTCACTATATAGAGTTTATATCTTCATAGAAATATAAGTTCTCAATGTAACTGATACATTTGATTATCAGAATCAATTAAGTCAAGGACAACATAATAGAGCATCCCAAGTTGGCCATGTCCTTATTAGAGTATAGTATGTCTTCATTTAAAAGTCATGCTCAGCAGGGTATGGTAGCCCTTGCCTTTAATATCAACACTGGAGAGGCAGGCAGTTAGTTATTCCTGAGTTTGAGGCCAGCCTGGTCTATAGAGTGAATTCCAGGGTTACAGCCAGGGTTACACAAAGAATCCCTGTATCGATTCAAAAACCTTAAAAGCAAAAATCATGCTCATTATTTTGGACACAGTATACAATAGTAATATTTGATAGCCACAAAAAATCTATAGAGATCCAGATAACAAGTTCATATTAGGTATTATATATATATATATATATATATATATATATATATATATATATTTAATATTATGCTATACACATAAAATCTCTTTTCAAATCTTTCTATATTTGAAGGTTTTCAAGAATCAACTTGTAATGTCATATGGCACAAAATATGTTCCCAAGATGTAAGAAATAGGTTGGAAACAAAGAATAGCCATTGGCTGGGGCGGGTTGGGCTTGGCATGCCTTCTATTTCATTTTCTCTCACAGTAGAGCTGACTCAGCACTTTACACCTACAGGGCCAGGGCTCAACTCAGTGGCAATCAAGTGAGGTGTGTGAGACAGCCTCCAAGTAACTCAGATATGTACTGTCATTTCTCCATGACTCCCAGCAAACAGCAATTGGAGGAGTGCCATCACCTCCTTCTACCAGATGAGTTGTCATTTCACAGTGTGCAAAGCAAGAGAGGAAACCAGACCAAGGGGAGGGACAAAGTGCTGAAGCATGTTCAGAAGACCTTGGAGCTCCTGCAAGGAATGTGATGCCTGATTGTCAAATGAAATTACACAGAGATACTTGTTTTTGAGCACCACTTCTCCAGAAATTATCAACAAAGTACTAAAATTCATCCCCACAAGGAATATTGATGGGCATTTGTGATGCTGTTTTATCTCTGAGGGTAGAGTAGGGAAACAACAGAAAGGAAGTCTTTACATTCACATCGCTCTTGTTCTGGTGAAGATTCATGAGTATGAGGAAATGAAATACACAAGAGACAATGAGCACAAAGAGGTATGAAGGCCCTGAGGCAGAAGGCTCAGTGTGACTGAGTGACAGAGGAGCCCAGCGTGCCTTTGGGGGAAGGGAATGAGTGTGAGGAGATGGATTATATAGGAGTCAGGGATATTTCTGAATGCTTCCACATCCTTCTGATGGCACTTCTGCTCCTGCAGGGATGTCTCTTTTCATGTGGAAACATACACATTTTAGTTATCTGAAGTCCTCTAATTCTATTTTTAGTTATCCCTGAGTGAACCATAGAAATATGGTTTTATGCTCTATGCTCTGTGTAATGTTAATTCTGTCCAGTACTTATTTAAGTGATTAATATATATAATACACTTTCAACTTTTTATTCTTAAACTTTATATCATTATACTAGTTTTTCTCCAAACGTATTGCAATCTCCAAATTAAAATTTATGCATTTAAATTTTAAGTACATATTACATTATTATGTGATCTATATAATATATTATTTATAAGACATTGAATTTTCACACCATATATTAATATATAATATATTATAGAATTAAGACTAAAATATATAATTTTAATATAGATATCTTAATAATGAATGTGAAATATTGGTAATAAATATTAATTTAATTAATGTAAATTATTTTAAACAATATAGTGTATAAAGCTATTTAAAATGCAGAAATTCAAAAGAGTAAAGTTAATAAGTAGCACTAAGTAACAAGTACTAAGAATTTGGATTTGACTGTACTGTATAGCTCTTATTTCTGTGGTCTGCAGGGAAGGCAGCCTAACATTTGTGACTTACCCTGAAGTCCTGAGCTTGAAAACACATAGGAAATGTTCTCCACCTTTGGCCATGGTGGTTTTGACCCAGCAGACCCTGAAGCTTCCCACCAGGAAATGACCTGGGCCTCTCTTCCTGAACTTTTCATCATACCATGAGAGTGGGTAATCACAATCTTCATCCTTCCCAAACCCAGTGGACACACTGGTTTCTTGTACACAGATCAATTTGAAAGGTGCACAGGATGAAAGAATGATCTCATTTGTGTTAATGCAAATGACATTTTTAGTTTTTGTCATGAAATAATATCTAATTCCACCAATATATACATGTATCACTGAAGGTATATTTTAAAGATTATGTATATATAAGGTTAATTCATCATGTCCTAAAACTTCAAGTCACTAAAAATAATTTAAATTTTGGCCTTTTTTTTTTTATCTCAGTATTTGTGGATTTCCAATGAAGATTTTAAGGTTTTATTTTTTTGTTTAGATTCAAATTTCTAGTGTTTTATTTATTTATTTATTTATTTATTTATTTATTTATTTATTTATTTGTTTTAATTTTTAAAGCCATACTCTGTCTTTTGTATAACAATACAAATTGCAAGTTAACAACAAATTAATAGAATGACTTAATATAGTTATACATGGAATTAAATGGGGTAAATATTTCAGAATACAGAATCCCTTTACTCGGGACATTTTAAAACAATCACTTTTCTTAGTGGGTCAGTACAACAAATGGATTCAGTGACTATGTCCAGTCATGTCTAATGCATGTTGTGGAATTGACAATAGAAAAAGGAGAAAAGAAAAAGAAAAACTTCAGAACCACTGCTTTCAAGCAATAACACATGATGGGATCTCCTGGAATGCCAAGCTAGCTTGTCACAACAAATATTCTTCATTGTTTATCTGTCTGTTTCTGGGATGTAATGAAGCTTTTTCATTGTTGAGTCTTAATGTTTTAATCCTCACATTTTGACGAGTGGGTGAGAAGAAAATTGATGGGAGCCAGAAAGTCCATTCATTCGTATAGAACATTAATCCTCAGCACACCTACAGGGAGAGAGGATACGAGGCCAAGGCAAAAGGATTGTTTGTGTCTTCAAGGCCAGGCCTGCCAGGGAAGCCTACACTAGAGTGAGTCCATGTCTCTGAAAGAGAAAAGAAATAAGGAAATAAAATGGAGATGGGGATGACAAAGTAAGAATGTCAACCTGCAGTGTCTCCATAAACCCAAAACCAGCCAAACTAATGAAGTCTAGCAAAATGGCCAACAGTGAGTATAAAACACACATCTGCTGTTTGCATTTCTTGCATGTTCCTCAGAGATGGGATTCATCAAGCAAAGCTTCATTCTTCTTAATAATAGACTAGATTAGGAATTCATTGGGTTTTTTTCTTTTTATGTTTTTGTGGGAATTTTACCTAAAACACCATAAAGCCTGTTTACATTCACTGTATAAAATGGTGAAGAAAGTCAATTAAATATTAAATACGTTTCTGAAAATATGTCTTATAGCCGCAAAAAGATAGCAAAAGTGTTTATAAACATGTTCTAAGAGCCATCTCTAAAGTATGAGTGACAGCTCCACTGGAGACAGAAGACCCCAGGCTTGCTCATGAGTCAGAAAAGTGTTTGGAATCATGTCCAATAGATACAAATATAGTTAGCTAGGTACTAGATGAGTCATAATGCAAAAATCCAATTAGTGAATTAAATATAGTATAAATTAATACTATATGATATCAAATTATACAGTTGCCTGAACCATTATCAGTCCCATCCATTTATAGGCACTTGGGAACAGTACCAGTATCTACACACTGTTTACCACTTTAACTGGTTGTGAGACTTGCAAGGGTGGAGCCTATATAGGAAGTAGAATTAAGTCTCATGCAATAGCCATCTTTATTCAAAGCATAAGACAATTTATCCTCTGAGTTTTAAAGAGATTCACATGGGTAAAGGGTATAGTCACAAGGACAAACCACAGTTTGTGGACAAGCCACACATGGTAAAAACATTTCCCATAGATGCATATAAACAATCGGCAATAACAAGTTGCAATGAATAATCTAGAGCAAACACTCTCCTATCCACTACACCAGGGAGGAACAGGAAAGCACATCCCAAGAACAATTCTGTGCTTTGAAGAAACTGAAGTCTGAAGACCCTTGTTTTATTTTTCCACTTGGAGTTTCCTCACAAGCACTCAGAATTCCCCCACCCCTCTCCATTCTTGGACTATGCTCTGACATGTGTTGAGAACATTTGTGTGCTAGAGCAGAGGCTAAGTAGTAGAGCTCTTACTGCTCATGAGTGATACCCTAGGTTTAATACTCAGTTGTGGGTTTTGTTTCGTTTTTGTCTTTTAATGAAAAAGAGAAAGAACATTCACACATTAGACACATTGGATTACCAAGCTCGGAGCTGGTCACCAGGTTTATTTATAACCCATTGTGTCACAGTTGAAACAACCTACACATAGTGGTGTACACTTTCATGGTCTTTTGGTTGCACAACACCCCTAGAAAGTATACTCGTGACCTATGAGCACAGCCGAGGAAGGGAAAAGACTCACAGAGAAACTGAAATCCAAAAGCAGTGAGGGAAATTTGGACCCACAAAACAACAAGAAGAGCATGCCCACAGGTGGAAATGACATACTTAATAGCCAAAGGGTTACTGTCTTCACCTATCTTGTGGATAAAGAGCTAGGGAAGATGGGAAGAGTATAATTTGAAGAGTTGAGAAGCACATGTATAGGAGAGAAAACTATACTAAAAGCAGCGGAGTGGGATTCGGTGAGTTATTGAGTAAGGAATTCCTATTTTACTGTGGCTTATTACTTGGGCAGAAATCTGACTAATAGAATGCTTAGGGAAGGAAAATCCTTCACTGGTACTAGGGAAAAAGCAAAAGCAACAAAACATTAATTCCTAAGAGCATGTGAAAGATAAATGATAGACAGACAAAATGATAGACTGATAGAGAGATAGATTATAAAAAGATAGAAAAATTTGTCTGCTTGTAGCCATCTATAATGCACCAGCAGCCATATGTCAAGCATGGTTACTGTCTTTGCAAACCTAGGAAGAAACAATGGTTGAATAGCACTAAGATGGCATTAGGTTACTTTCTCAGTCACGAACAATGGTGAAACAAAGCCTCAGGACAAGGACACAGTAACAAAAGTGCCTAACTAGAAGGAAGTACTGCCCTGAGAGTCTAATGTGAGATTTTCCGACCAAGCTGGAGAGGGCCTCATCACACTCACAGAGGGAAAGGGAAAACCAACAGCAAGTTTAGGTCTCAGAGTAGAAAGTAAAGAGAGAGGCCAGCCAAAGGTGAAAATGTTACATATTGGGATGCATACAACTGTAAAATTAGTCTTTGAGACCTGATTAGATAGTCAAATGTTTACAGTTAAAAATAGACAACAAACTGATAACTCTTTCAAAAATTATGTATATTTATTTTCAACCATGCTTTCTTGTCCTTTGCTTGAAACCACACCCACACCATGTTCTCATAGCCTGCTGGAGTGTTCCATGTGTTGACATCCCTACATGTAGGTACGAGTGTATTGTTGAGACACATCCAGAGCTGTACTGAGAAGAATGACACCAGCAGGTCATGGGGGCACATCTGGGAGGAAAGAGGCATCAAGTTTGTTATCTAGATCCTGAGAGTATCCTCAGGTGCCAGTGCAAAAGCAATGTAGCTATGGACAAAGAATGTCTCAACAGTTTCTCAAATGTGTGCCCGTCCTTGCTGAAGAGGCTCACCATCCAGCCTACCAGAACATACACACTAAATCCTGTCACCTAGAAGATATTGATATGGTGAGTGTGCTTTGTGTTGTGCTACAGCTAGATGGGGACACTTACTCTAGAATAGACTATTATAGGGACATACTTCATATTGGATTTGCTGAATAAATTGCACATGTATGTGTTGAGATGAGAAGTCTTATTTAGTCTTATTTGACTCTTACGTCTTACCTAGCACCTTCTTAATACATATCATGTGAAAAAAAATTAACAGAAACATTTAGAATACAAGGGTTTAAGAAATGCTTCCAAAAGTACAGTGTGTGTGTTTGTGATGGCATCCACCAGTTTTCAAGGTAACCAGGCAGAGAACACAGTGGAGAAAAGTTTCTTTCCTCCACCATGTTTTCTCTCTGTGGCTTCCAAAGCATGCTTTCAGAAGAGAAAGGAAGAGAGTCAATTCACTGCTTGGTGATATACTGCCCTTCCTCTTGCTCTCTACTGGACCAGGCTCATATTCATTGTATTCCCAGTCACTGATAGTAACTACTATTCTGTGCTGCTCTTCAAAAAGAGCCTAGATAAGTGTCTACCCCCCCAAAAAAAAACCATAATCAATAGGAGATGTCTGTTATGATGCTAGATTTGGGCTTGCTCCTGCATACCTCAGAATAATTTTTCACATGCAAGCAGTCAATTTCCAGGGATGCTTCTCCAGAGAGAGAGGGGGGGAGATGAAGAGGGAGAGGGAGAGGGAGAGAGAGGGGGGGAGATGAAGAGGGAGGAGAGGGAGAGGGAGAGGGAGAGGGAGAGGGAGAGGGAGAGGAAGAGAGAGAGAGGGAGGGAGATGGAGAGGGAGAGGGAGAGAGAGAGACAGACAGACACAGAGAGAGAGAGTGAGAGAGGGAGAGGGAGAGAGAGGGGGGGGATGGAGAGGGAGAGGGAGAGAGAGAGAGAGAGAGAGAGAGAGAGAGAGGGAGAGACAGAGACAGAGAGAGAGGGGGGAGAGGGAGAGGGAGAGGGAGAGAGAGAGAGTTTCTCAATCAGTAGTCTAATATAATACAGACTATGCCTTCTGAGTAACTGGGGTGGTTAGTAGTGAGTTTTTAAAGGGAGATTAAGTCTTGTTTGCTACAGCTGTGAACCTGTTACATCACACCTGCTATCATACTTAACTGAGCACTTCCTTATCCCTTCAATTAATCCGTAAGTGAAATATGGTAGAACAGGAGATGGGGGGCATTAAATAAACAGCAAAGCATATGACTGGAGCCATGGCAGATCAAGTGCTCAACAATAATGCGTTTTTCATATAAGTTTCACAGAAGGTAAATTAATTTGCATGCTTCCAATATTCCATTTTACAATGAGACATTAATTTTTGACCCTAGAAGAAAGGTTTCCCAGAAAATGAAATTAAAACAAGATTCACTATACCTCCTTTTTCTCCCCATCTGATATTTTCCTTCTCTTTTCACTTTCCACGCCTCAACAAAACAAGAAAAACAATCAGTATCTGGCTTCTGGCAGCACAGCCAGAGAAATGTGAGATTGGCCCTTAGGGGAATTTTCATTCTCAAGTGGATGTAAATGTATTCATCAATTCAAAGAAATGCATAGTGTGTTATATACACAATACATTAATAAATAGCCATGCATTAAAAAATAATGAGGTTCTCTACCAAACAACATCCTGTGGTGTGTAGGGTCATAAAAAAGATACTAAAAGAGGGAGAAAAGATTATGTGTAAAATCTGATTAAAATACAGAAACACCATCATATATGTAAGATGTAATAAATATTTTATTAGTTAACTATAAACAAAAGAACAAATGCAGTAAAATGTAATTAAAAATGTAAAAGTGAAGGATGTGATTTATTTCATGCCAATAATATTAATATTACAAATGGTATGTAAATGCTATTGAGACTGTATTGTTGAGAGTGGAAAGCAGCCATTCATTTCTTATAATGAGATTTCATCTCTTTTTTTGATTTCCATTTGTTTAAATATTTCAAATAGTGAATGAATAATGTTTCTCTTAAGCCTTCCACAGCTTAGCACGCTCTCAGATTTCCATCAGCACCAGGAGGAGATTTGCATGCTGGCAGGCCATTTCCAGGCAGAGCTACTAATTGTGAAAATAGAAGAAAATTGACTGGCTGAAACCAAGGGTATTTTTAGTGATGTTGGCTGAATGACTTTGGCTCTGAGTAGTCACCACTACTGGTGAATGTGCTGGAACCCAAAATAGCCCCATATAGTTCCCCAATTAACAAAGGTGAAAAGACAGACATGGGACATTAACCAACTATCATTGGCTTGTAGACTTAGAGTCTGAAAGTGCTAAGATTATGTGAGCTGACCTTTCAGCCACAGCCTCCATGAAACAAAAAAAACCAGGGAAACAATGTTCATGACCCAAGCACACAGGAGGCTTTCAATTACATACCTTGCCCCACAATAGAAGTTGCTCATGCCATCTACCTGAAATCAGGGAGGGCCTGGTGGTACAGAGCCACAGACCCAGCCACTTCAGAGGCTAAGGCAAGAGGATCTGCAGCTCTGCTTAGCCTTCACCATGGAGAGAGCGCAAGGCCAGCCCAGGAAACATAGTGTGACACTACTGTGTCAAGATGAAAGGGAAGGAGACTGGCTTTCAGCATTGGCAGAACACTTGTAGCATCTCCCAGGACTGTCAACAAATCAGCCAGGGAGGAGAATTCTTTTCCACATTTTTGTAGAGTAGGTAGTATGACAAGTATCCCAGGTCAAATTATAATTTCATATCAATAAATGTTGTTCACTTCTCACTATTTCCCACTTGAGTATTAAATCCTATTTCTCTTGAGGTACATGCCATACAAAAGGCAATAGTCACACGTTGCAACACACGGGGAAAGTTAAACTTTGGAATGAACACGAACTGGGCAGGCTATTCAACTAGGACCCTGAAGAGAGTTCTGAAGCCAACCTCAGCCTTCCATTTTGCTGTTCTACCCTGGGTTCCATGACATTCCTTGTCCTCTACAGCTTCCCTTTTACCCGACTGCATCAATGTGCAGTTGCCTGCTGCATTTTGACACCTAAACCCATAATCTCTGACCTGAAATGAACTGGGTTTCCTGTTTCCACCTCTCCGAAGTCACTTGTTGATGTGTCTGTCCCCTGTACTAGCTGTCTGCCACCTTCACTATCATCACAGCCTATAAGGAACCGCAAAACACAGCCAGAGCCACACCACACCAGGGAGCTCTGAGAACTTCTTCTCTTGAGCAACCCAGTTCATTTCGCCTGTTCTGAAAATGACCATGCCTCCTTATAACTGAAGCTCTTCAGAAACAACCAAAGAGCAAGCTCGGCTTCTATGGCCTTTTGAGACATAAACCAGGGATATTTTTATTAATAAAGTAGAAGGACACAGTTTATACCAGTGTGAGATTACTAAAAGGCAACATGCTCCAAAGCAGATGGTTCCTTTTTCTCCTTCATTTTAAAGCTGTGAAGGCCAATGTCACTATTTTCATCTTATTTTGTCCTTCAAAAGAAGACTCCTACAACCCATCCACCATCTAGCCATTCCTTACAAGAAAAAACAACAAAAGATTTTCTAGAAACACATGTATGATTCCTGCCTCCTGCATCATAAGCCCAATACTAACTAGAGGCTGGTTACAAAAAAGCTGCAAATAGCAGTTGGGTTAACAACCAAAGAGTGCCTGCCACTGGAACAGAGTGACTGTCTGCTTCACCATGCCAACATCATCCAAATGCTTATCCTCTCAGCCAATAAACAGGCTAATGTGAGAGGCCTTCATGTGAGAGGCACCATGTAGAAATAAACCAAGAACCAGCATTTCTTGCAGAAGAGTTAGCCTTGAATGAGTACAATGTATAAGGTCTCTCTCTTGACTAACTTCACATATAGGCAGGAATGTGTGGCACTGAGCTTAGGAAAAGCCAGGGATTGAGAAACTAGCAAGCAGAAGAACAGACTGTGGAGTTAGGTACAGCCATGGTGCAGTATGAGATGGACATAACATGTAATAGGAGAGTCAGAATCCAAAATGTTTCAATAAGACGTAACGGGGAGATCATGCCTGAAGGAAAAACGATCTGGTCTAAACAGCTTTTCCAAAATGACTGTGGCCAGGAGAACATGCCAATAGAAAGTATTTGCCCCAACATGTGTATCAGTCAATTATTTAGAGAATATACGTGTCATGATGTGTGAGATATATATATATATGTATATATATTCATATATATATGTATATATATTCATATATATATATATACATGTATATATATATATATGAACACAGCACACACAGAGCTGAAAGTCTCTCAAGAGACATATCAGTTAGCATGTACAAACAAGGTTTCCAATGGAGAAGACTGGAAGCCTCCACCTTACACAAATAATCTAAGTTGACATTAGCATTAGTGAGTGGTATCAGTGCCATGTGACTTCTGATAAGATGCTCAGAGAAGGGCCAATGTCCCTTATACTCTACTCCTGCTTAAAGCACAAGCCCTGCCAGAATCAGATGGGATGATGCAGAAACAGTTCTTACACTCCTATAGACACCATTCTTCTTTTTTTAAACTTGGATTTTCAAGACAGGGTTTCTCTGTGTAACAGTCCTGGCTGTCCTGAAACCCATTCTGTAGACCAGACTGGCAGTGAACTCATAGAGATCCTGCTTCTGCCTACCCAGTGCTGAGATTAAATGTGTGTACCCCATCCCACCCCCAGCTAGAGATCATTCTGGAAAACACCAGGGATGATTTTCTGATAGTCATTGAGAGGAACTTGTGCATAAACCAATGATAGAGTATGTGTTTAACATACTCTGTGCCCCGGGTTCAACTCAGTACAGTAAGTAAATAAGCAAATAAGCACACACAGTAGCTTAGTGAAAGGCATAGATCTAGTATCAAATCTTTTCCAGATTAGACACACAAAAAAAGTTTCTAAATGCAATGTGGGGCTTCTGGAGTGGATTCTTGGCCAGGAAGAGGAAGCCAGTGGGGAATTTGAAACACTTATGCAGTCTTAAACTGAGTTCCAAGTACTGTGCTCTTGCTGTGTCTTGTCCTGTGTGTCTGTCCTAATGGCTACTTACCATGTTAGATCTTGGAAACCCTGCCTGGTAAATATCACTTAAGACAGTGGGTATTTGTAATTATTTTTTCAAATGGAGTGAATAAACACTCCAAAGTGTAAAACGCTCAAGATGTGAAAACAATGTCTCATCCCCTCCTGGTCTTGTCTGTTGCCTGGATCCACACTCAGAAAACTGTGACAGGTCCAGAAGCAACTAGGCAGGGCTATGTCAGCCACTCTTAGGTGATAGAGGTATTAGGGACAATGACTGGGCACCAGGTTGTAGAGAAATGTGCTATTTAACAGAGAAATTCCCCTTCTAGGAACTTATCTATAACTCAGTATTAAATGAGTCTGAAGGTCAACAAAGCTTCCCTTGGATTAGTTGCATAAGACTAAGGAACTGAAATGAATTTTAACATCATATAGTAATTTTATAGTAAATTAATTTTATAGTAAAAATTAGTTAATTTTTATAGTAGTTAATTTTATAGTAAAGCCTTATAACTGAACACATTGCAACCTCTCCAGTTATGTCCCGAGCTGCTTAATAGTATAGAAGAATACTTTGATCACACATTGGGTCATAGTGATTGGAAATGTAACTAACAGTACAGGTTTGGTTTCCCCAATTTTATTAATAGTCCTTGCACTTACAACGCAAAAATACAAGCAAACAAACAAAAACTGTGTAGCCCATTTAGAAAAGTAGAAACTGTATAACTATTTGTACTTGCAGACTATTTGAGACTGGGTGTATCCAGTTGAAATGTGCTCATTGGTTGGATCAGTTAACTCAAGACAAGTATAGGAATATACCAGTTAAATCTCTTTGAGCCTTCTGCAAAGTGTTAGGAACAAGCGCTCTGAAAGAAGACATCAGGTGTGCCTCCACAGAAATGGAGTGAAGTGAGGGGTGATGAACATTGGGATGTCAGGCAGCATTAAGTTCATCCATCACTGAAGGGCTTGGTAAGCTTGTGTTTTCCTCCTTTCTTTGTCATCCTTCCTAACTTCCCCACAGTGGACCACAATCCAAACCTACATGCACAAATGACTTGTATGCTCTTCTTTGTCATCAGAAAAGGAATTGTAAGTTGGATAGAGTTGGGTTGGAGATGGAGGTCACTTCCAGTTTTGGGTCTAAAACAAAGTTATTCTGAATTTTCATTTTCAATTATCTGCACAGACATGTTTTTATTTCTCCAGCAAAACATCAGGGGCTAGAATAGCTGAAATGCTTGCAAATGTATTTTCTGTTTAGCCTTTAAAGAAACACCAAACGCATTAATCACTTTTCTTATTGCTATGACAAAATTCTCCAACAAAACTAACTTAAGCCAAGATGGGTTTTCTGTGGCTCACAGTTTGAGGATGTCCACTATGGAGGGAAAGTGTAGTGGCAGGAATAAGAGGCAAGAGGCCAAATTGCACAGTTTGGAAACAGCATATTAGTACTCAGCTCCCATTCTCCTTTTAATTTTTAAGATTATTTTGATTTAATTAAAATTAATTTAATTATTTAATTAACCATCCTTTAATTTGAGTCCCAGACACCAGCCCATGAAATAGTGCTACTAATATTTATAGCAGTTCTTCCTACATCAATTAGCAAAATCTAGAAACTCTCTCATAGATAAACAAAAGGAAAGAAAAAGAAGTCAAGCTGGATAGGAACTTTTAAGTATGTAACAAGATTGCAAGAAATTAGAGGCCTGGCTTTGATTTCTGTACCTACCCTCCCTTCTTCTGCAGAACTTTCTGGTGTGATTACATCAACAGACATTATCAATGATTTGCATAGAACCCTTACAACCAAGGTGTTTGCTTTAGGAGCCTGGGAAGAAAAACAATGAAAGCTTTGTATTGCATGGCAAATAAAACCTGTGAAATGATAAGCTGATGGATGTTTACTTGGGGAGAAATCATTTACACCAAAAACAGTTGCCCACTACAGGTCCCTTCCCAAGGATGCCTCCTGATGTTCTCTGTCTCTAACCAGAAAGCAAGAGAGCAAGCTGGGGTCCTGGACCCCAGACCTAGTCCCCCCCACACACCAATGGGCATGGTCAATGCAACAGGTGCAGGTGGGGTAGACATCTCACTACAGCTTTGGGTCCTTTCACAGATAGTATAACTCTGCAAGTACAACCATGCAGAGAAGCCCTGGGCACTCAAGGAGAAAAAAAAAGTATGTTGTTGACATCCAATTTCCCACAGCTACTCGGACACACTTGTTACTGCAGAGGATCAGTCAGACAGCACATTAAGGTCTACCATAGGATAGACTCTGATGCTATGGAGTGGCAGTTACTGCTGAGATAAAAATCTTCCATCTAGAAGGGAAGCTTCCTATGACCAAGAATAGAAAGGAGGTGAGACAAGAGGATGGTCTAAACAGAGAAGAAACATCCCATACTCAGGTAAGCCCTTTAAACTCAGGAAATAAACAACTTAACAGCTTCAGGAAGTCATTGAAACTAACCAAATTAACTATACCCTTCCATCTCTGAGTATATAAAACCAGGGAGGACTCAGAAAACACACTCAGATAAGCTGAGCTGCCTAGAAAAGCTTCATACAAACTGAGCTATCTGGAAATGGTACTCTCCAACCTGGGGACTACCTGTAGGCTCAGCAGTACAATCCACATTTCCAGCCTTATGAGTAATTTCTGCTCCTCTATCCATATTCCTGTAAGTAACCCCAATAAAACTCACTGGTTCACCAAGTCATGTTTAGTGGTATACTTCCTTTGTTCTGTCATCTGTTTCATATCTTGGGTAAATAGACTTTTTTTCATGTCTCTCTAGGAATGGTGTGACATGACAGGTGCTTATTGAAAAACATTGAACAAGGAGCAATGACTTGGGCAGAAAGAGCTGGTAGCCTTCTGAAAAGAGGCTCCAGGCCTCTGACCTGGAGACTATGCAAAAGAGGAATGTGTGCAACAACCTTCAGAGCAAGGCCTTTTCCATGCTCAGCATGTGAACCATACCACTACATCATGGTGCCAACAGGGCACATTGACACTATGTCCATACCTACCACTTTACTCTGGAACCTTGGGAAATGAATCTGGTGGAGGCCCCATCTGAGTTTGCACAGATAGGATTGTGCAGCAAGGCAACACATGTAAGATTTCCGTTTGTTAGGTTGGGTGGTGAAGGCAACAGAAAGATGAGTCCGGTAACATTTAACCTGAGGAGGGAATGTCTACTTCATACAAGAAAGAGATAAATGACAATGATGAAATGATTAGGAATAATAGGTAAGTGTGGAGTTTACAAGGAAAATGAGCTGCATCTTTACTAATGTCAGCACGTCATAGAAAGTGGCTAATAAGAAAAGAAAACAATCACACTGTGACCCACTGGAGGCCAATTGCCACCTTACGTATCATGTTACATGCTGTCACCAGGAACATTCTCTAGAGCAAGTAAGTGTGGACAACACACAGTTGACTTCAGGCATCCTGTGCAGTCAGCATGCAAGGATGTGGTAGGAAAATGAGAGGGAAGTAAAAGGTAAACTACCAGCTCTGCTCCTTCCTTCTCTTTTACTATTAGTAGTAGTAGTAGTAGTAGTAGGCATGAAGAAAATGGGGAACTCACTTAACACCCTTTAACTTTATGTGGGTTCCAGGAATTGAACTCACAGTGCAAGCAAATATATATAAGATCCTCTTGCCTTTACCTCCTAAGAGTACTAGGATTCTATGCATATGCCACCATTCCTAACCTTCATTTTATCATTGAATTGGAGTTCTACATGTATGTACCATACATGCAAAATTTCAAATGAATCAAAACATTAATAGATTTAGTTGACAAAGACATGGGAAGTGGAAAATGGGGTTTGGTAGCAAAGACAGACTGGACCTCCCTGGCTTGTTTCCACTTCAAATGTAATAATAAATCTGGCCAAAATTTCAGTTTTACAAGATGAGTATAATCTTACTTAAATAAGAATCACTGAAGTCTACTATGGAAGCAAATAATAATTTTATGTCACACAAAATTTTCACACTTCCATAGGGAAGAGCCCCCGATTCTCCTAAATTAGAATTCAAGAGCTCATATGAAGATTCTGACAGGGGTCAGCTCATTGGAAGTTTTAGGAAACAGAACTGCCCCTGGAAGGAAACAAAGGACTTGAAAGTCAGAGCATCCATGAGGGTTAGAGCCTCACACTACTCAATGTCAACTTGATATAGCTTCACCATTGCCTCTCAGGCAATTCCTACAACACACATAGTAAAGAAGTAGCTTAGACCCCTTGTACACTGCACACCTACCCCCATTGTTCCCAGTCATGTCCTATTTAAAGTACAGAGCATGGTCTGTATTTTATCTAAGAGAAGATAAGCTTACTCAAATGCTCAGAAAAAAAAATTACTCCAAATCTCAAACACAACCCAGTGAGGGGCCCTGGATCTGATCCACAGTATCAATAATAATAATAATACTAATGGTAATTATTCCAACACTTTTATTAGTCTATATGAGGACGCGTACACACATAAATGTGCATAGGCCAAGCCCACAAGCATCATGTGGTAGCTATTAGCTTTAATTGGGTACCATGGTACCTTAGGGCAATTAACACAAGAAGCACTGGGACTCTCCTGGCTGGTAGACCAGCATCCCAGCATCCTCAGCCCTTCAGATTTGTCCGGATATGCATGCAAGTGTGCTGCTTTTCTCTGCTTCCACTGATAACAGTACCCTAGAGTCCATGCCCCCTCAGGTCTTCTTTCCTTCAAGATGGATGCCAAATGCATTGTTGGCAATCTTCACCCTCCATCACTTAAGCATCTCTCCCCTTATCTGACAGGAAGCCCCCCCTACCCCTCACTCATTGTTAAAAGAGGAAAGACTTAGCAGGGAACAAGATAAAGAAACAGTTCCCTCCGTGGTTTCCTGTACTCCGAGGTTGACCACATCTTTTTCTGGTACCCAGTCCTTCTGCCTCTAGAAGACAGCAGAGCAATTTTACACGTTTCCCTTAAAGCTATATCACAACTCCTTTCACATCTGCAGCTATACAGAGTTTACTCCCATCCCAGAACGGAAAGTAACAGTTATTAAAAGCAGCCTGGTTTGTTCACTCAGTCTGCTTTAGCAGCCTTGCTTTACCCTTGTGCCCTCTTAGGGAGCTTCTAGCCTTTTCTGTTCTCAGTTGGCTACAGGCTGAGAGCGTATGCCTGCCTCACACATGCCACATGTCAGAGGATATGTATCTTCTGGACTTTCAAACTTCTCTTTTGTCCAACCAGAAATCATGCTAGGTGACATCCATAGTCAGGTCAGGCCTCCAAATTGTTCCTTTGGCTGTCATGTTAAAATATTGAAAGTTGTCAATCTCTCTTTTTTGTTTGTGACAGCAGAAATGGGAGCAGTGTGGCTCATAAGGAACTGTGAATACAAAACCCCTGGGGCTGTAAATTATGAGGGGCTCGTGAGCAGACACTGAGTAATCCACCTCAGACCCTCTGAGAGGTATGTGCTTCAGATTTAAGATATGCACTATGTGTTCTTTGCTATATAGGTGGCATTTACATGTATATCTTCTAGATCTGGCCCAAGTGTCTATCCACAGGTCATCCAAAGGGAGTTGAAAACATCTGTGGACCTTCACAGAAACAAAAGGAACATGCAAAGCTAGTTTTGTACAGCTATCACCCACAAATATGAAATCAGTGTGAAAGTCAGTTTATTTGAGGGTTTTCAGAAAACAGAATCCATGAAATATTGGGTATGAGGAAGTTTTGAGTGTGATGAAAATAAATTTCTAACAATAAGAACTAACAAAGGTTAAGGCGCATTTCCTAGAAGCATATATCATTCTTCATTATCCACCATGTATACAAAAGCAGTCCACAGCCAGTGACCTCCAGGCATGTCACACAAGTTTGATTATTGTATGTCTTTTCCTCAGACATATCAAGAATTATATTTGGAGAGGGTTACTCCCTACTACCTTGTTCAGAAAATAAGTCAGTTCCTTAAGTTGAAAAAAGTAAGCAAGGGTTGAAAAATATATCTATTTTCTTTGCGATGAAGGACTGATAATTAATATTCCTGTCTGAAGAGAAATAGCAGGCCACTTAATTTTATAGGCTGTTCCAAATTCCTTAAGTCCCCAACCACACGTGAAAACCACCCTGCCTTTCTCTCCTGAAGCATCTTGACTGTGGTCTTTATTATTAAGCCTTTTCTTTTTTGCTGTTGTTGTTATTATCGTTTTGTTTTTCATCATTGTTCCCTGATATGGCATTATCAATGTAAGAAAATAATGATCCTCCAAACAGAAAAACTGACCAGGCACAGTGATAAATGACAGTACTTCCGGAACTTTGGAAGCTGTGGCCTGCAGATCATCAGTTTGAGGCCAACCTGAGCTAAGTAGGGAGACCCTGCATCTATAACAAATTAACTTATGCTACAAAACGATCCCATGGACTACACTCTTTGACGCTGTGTTTTAAAAGTAATCTGTGAGATTGTGCAAGAAAAAAAAAGGTTAACTTAAACATTTATACCCTTAGCTAAAAAATTAACCAACTTGTAGCAAAACAAACAAACAAACAAAGATATTCTCCAACCATTCACACCGAAGGTGGGGAAGTTGGCTCAGTCAGTAAAATGCTTGCCATACAAGCATGCAGACTTGAGTTAGATCCCCTGGAACACATGTACAAAGTCTGGTATGTTGTTTGTTATTTATATTTACTCTTTTTTACTCTTTTGGCTTTTTTATTTGGGGGGGTTGCCACCCAGCTCATACATGGAGGCTTATTCTTACTTACAAATGCCTGGCCTTAGATTGCCTTGTTTCTTGACAGCTTTTCTTATCTTAGATTGTCCACACTCCCTTTTCTCACTTCTGTCTATCTGCTTTCACTCTTACTCTGTGGCTAGCTGGTGGCTGTCCCCTGGGTGGTTGCCTCCTTCTCCTGTTCTATCTTGCTCCTTCCTCCCAGATTTCTCCTCCTGTTTAATTTCTCTGCCTGCCAGCTCTGCCCATTCTTTCTCCTGCCTAGCTATTAGCCACTTACCTCTATTAAACCACCAGCTGTTTTAGATAGGCGAAGTAACACAGCTTCACAGAGTTAAACAAACGCAGCATAAACAAAAGCAACACATCTTTCCATTGGTAAACAAATGTTCCAGAGCATAAACAAGTGTAACATACCTTAAAATAATATTCTACAACAATTCAAGACTAGACTAGAAATAATTCAGCTGGTGAATGAAGAAGGCACTTTCCATTTCTCTGTTACGGAGCAGCTCCTATCTGAGATTAGATGGAGAGCATGCCTTCTGGAGAAGGTACAATCCCTAACCAAATCTTACATCAGGCTTCTGGGAGGCATTAACTCAGGATTGTTTCCGATGCCTCCAGTTCAAAGAGACTTTGAGTGAGAGGAAACGTTCTTTAAAAGTTGTATAAGCACAGCATCCCAACTTAAGTTTCCCCAAGGAAAACTATCTGAATGAACTAGAACAGCCCCCTCAAGACACTTTGAGCATGTCAGCTGCTCTATGTAGCAAATATGGAATTTTGGCTTCACGGGCTACTCTATCCACAATCCCTCAAACCAAGGTATCTTTAATTAGGTTAGCTTTGGTCTCCTTTGAAGCCATTTTGCAGCTCATACCCTTGCACATGAATGACAGCCAGGACACACTATTCCAAATAAGAACAAACTTACTCTCTTGTAGCTGAAGAGCCTTGTCAGTTCTTTGAAGATGTTCCAGGTGGCTGGGGGTTGGGTGTTATGTGGTGTGCTTGAATTTTTAATAAGCTGGCCATCAAAGTGCCCAAGCTCTTTTGCAGAGTGCTGGGTTATCCTAATGGGAACAGAAAACCACTGGTGTGAAAAGCCCTTCCAAAAATCCAAAATCCCAACCGAATGCCAAAATTAGTCACGAATGTTTTCTCTCAGAGTAGTAGCCACTGCCTACCACCGTTTCCCAGCAGAGTTTCCCTGCGCCCACTCTGAAATGACTGACTAAAAGCACTGTGTGGACTTTCTAGCTTGCTGGCAGTTCTCCCTGGAAAGGCCCTCATTTGGATTGGTGCTTTCTGTGAGCCTTTGGCGACTGATAACACAGGTGTAACACATCAGTTACAAATACGTCCAGTGAGTTACACTTCCATTCAGTGCTGGAAAAGAATAACGTGTGGTCCTTTCTCTAGAGGAGCCAAGGTCTAAGTCCTAGCCAGAGAACTTTCTTCTCAGCCATGCTTGGTGATGAGGTGCTGTAAACCCAACATCTGGGAGCTGGGCACAAGATATTCAAAGCCAGTCACAAAAGAGCAAGTTCTAGGCTATTAGGATAGGCTATAGGAGACTGGGGGGAAGGAAACATGAAAAGAAACACAAATCCTTCTCTTCCTGCAGCCTGGAGATTTGAGAATTTTTCTCTAAATAGGCAGGACTCCTGGGTTCTCTGGAGAAAAGAAATGGATGATTGAAGGTTCAGAATGAAAAAATGTGCTGTTCTCTAGTAGAAATGCACCTTTAGAATTATTTATCTTTAATCTTAAATCTTTGTCTACACAAGTTTAGAGGTCACAGACACTCTTGATTACCCTCTAGAGGAGGAACATACCAATGTGACAAAGTTACAATAAGAGTATAAAATGTCAGTCCAAGAAGTCATTTTTCATATATATATATATACTTTATAGTTTTATGTCAAAGAATCCCAGAGTAAGGCTAGTATCACAGAATCTCCCCTGTAGTTGGAAATATGAAATACACATGAAATATTTAGGTATATAAATTATCAACTTAAAGAACTTGGGGAAAGTTTTTTCTTTTATTGTTTGGCTACTTTTATTCCAGTAGATGCAGAGTAGTCTTGAAATATTACTTAATTTTCTAATTACATCATTTTTCTAGTAATGACCTTTAAATGTCCTGTATTGAATTCTTTTAGATTCACTTTAAAGTTGAGAGGCTTAATTTAACTCTTTGCAATTCATTTTTAAATAAAATACTCAAATAAGTGCTTCATTTGAAAATATTTAAGCATATTAAGTTTAAGATCTTACTCTAGGCAGAATCTAAGAAAATTTTAGATAAATTTTCCATTTGTGGTCACAAGAGAAAACAATTAAATCTCTGCATGTTGTAGTTTCTAATGACCTATTTCCTACTTAACAGGTATTCCAAAACATACCCTGTGATCTACATAATAAGAGGTTCACAGTTTGATATTCTGAGGCAATGTAGGTACAAAAAAAAAAGTCCTGTTTAACTCCATGTGGTGGTTAATCTGCAGATCGATTTCACCAGACCTTCAGGAAAAGCCATCCACCTTTCTGTAATTGAGACAAGCGGATACCTTGGGTGGTCACTTACATGTTGATTCTTTGCACATTATTTCTCACCGTTCCTTTTGATTTTTTTCTCCTGGTATCAGTTCTGCTCCCCAGCAGCACCCCATGAGGTGACTTCAGCATGATTATGAAAAGAAAGGCTAAAGTGGGCACTATTTTCATTTCCATTGCAATCATAGGCCCATGAATAGATTCTTGATCTGACACTTTCTATTCTTATTGCAATCTTTGTCACAAGAATAAGTATTTTTTTTTCTTTAAAAAAAAAAAAATGTTTCATCCATGCTGTGAATTCTGGCAGCAAGGGCTTTGCCTTTGACCTTTCTAATGTCCCTCCACCTGATTGGGCAGTCATTTCTCTCTCTTCTTTTAACTGCATGGGGAACTTAGGAGAAAGCTAGAATAGCCAGTCAATCAAAATGAGTCTATAAAAGGTTAAAGCAGAATAGTTTACCGTCTTTCATAGATAACACTAGCCATTTTGTTTCCCGTATCCTGTTCTTGGAACAAAAAAAAAGTGGCAAAGAAACAGAAAAAGGCACAACATGAATCCATTCTTTTGACAACAATTGAACAAGAATGGAAACTAGTACAAATAGCCAATTTCTCTTCTAATCTGAAACATGGAACCTTGCAACACCACAGCTATAGCTCCAGCTGCTTTCAAGGCACTGCAACAATTCCTTTTCAATTAATGAATTAATTCAAATGCATCCCATCATGGGAAAACACCAGCCACAGGTGAACCACAATCCACAATTAATTGATTCCCACTCATTACTATACAATCCCTCTGCATTCTCACAATAGGAAGTACTCACTCACAGTATACTAAATCTACCAGTAATAATCTGATTTGGATTTGTTGAGTAGCTCATTTTTATAATCTCAAAATACAAATGAGAATAAAACCTTTGACAGTAAATTTTGAGGTTGAATCAGTTAAAAAAATTTTTTATTAATTGGCCTAAATTGCTGGTGTTCATGTAATAAGGTAGAATGTAGTATTCTGTTAACTGGTTGAGGTGCTATGCTACTTAGCAGTGCTGCTGCTGATTCTGAGAGACCATGAAGCCTGGATCATCCACACTGACATTCTAAGAGACCAAAAGGATCATTTATGCCTAATTGAGTATAGTAGAGAAAGCTTGTAATCCTAGCACTCAGAACAGGGGAGGAAGAGGCCGTCCTGGGCTATAGAACAAGACCATTTGTTTTTCATAAATAAATAAATAAATAAATAATATAGCAACTCAGCTTGATTTAAAAAAAAGTTCTATTTTAAAAGTAATGCAAAGCTATACTTTTAAAAATCAAACTAAATCAAGGTTTTATCCAAACTTATGTTATGAGTAAGGTTTTTACTGCCTGCCTGGACCCACAGGTACGCCATCCCCAAATAACACGCAGAGACACTGTATTAGATATAATGCTGTTGGCCTATTACTAGTATTTCTTATTGGCCAGCTCTGTCTTATTTCCACGTGGTCTCATCTTACCGGAGAGAGGCGATGGCGTTCTTCTCTCCATCCTCCATCTTGGATCTCCTCCCAACTACTTCCTCTCTCCTTCTAGTCCCACCTATCTTGCTTTCCTTTTGGCCAACAGTGCTTTATTCATTAACCAATAGGAGAAACATATTTACAGAATGTGGTTTTTCTTATCTGAATCTGTCTTTACTGTAAATCTTTATTTTTTTCTGGCCACAAGTCTTTTATCTGCTAAACAACAATATTCCTAAAATGAAAGCCACAGCTGTGTTAGCCACGGTCTATCCAAGATGGCAGTGGGTATTTTATCTCCAGAACTGAGAGCTGTGCTCATTGCCTTGGTCTATGCTGCTATTCTGCAGCATGCAGCTGTCTTGGAGATGTGGCCACTGCCATTGCCAGCTCTTGTACACACTATTCAGTTGTTAGCATAGCTCTTTAAAAGCCTTGCTTTTTTTTTCTGCTTATGCTGATTCAGGAAACCTCCCTTAAAGGAGCCGTGCAAGTCTCTGTCTCTAGCAAAACAGAGTCCAATGAAGAAAAAAGTTGCTACGAAGAAGTCTTGCTTGTCTTTGTTGTTTTGTTTCTAAAATACTTTCTCAAGCTTTTGTTAAGTTTTAAGTGGAAGTTCTCAGCCCCATGTTCGGTGCTATTTTGTTACGAACAAGTTTTTCCTGCCTGTCTGGTCTCAAAGCCATGCCAGCCCCAAATAACACACAGAGACACAGTACTAGATATAATGCTGTTGGCCTATTACTAGTATTTCTTATTGGCTAGCTCTGTCTTAAATATTAACCCATTTTTATTAATCTATGTATTTCCATGTGGTCTCATCTTATCGGAGAGAGGTCCCGGACCTCTGTTCTCTCCAGTCTCTACATTTTGGCTCCTCCCTACTTTTTCCTCTCTCATCCTTTTCTCCTAGACCTGCCTATCTTTATTTCCTATTGGCCAACAGTGTTTTATTCATTAACCAATAAAAGAAACATTTACAGAATGGCATCTCCCATCAAACTTGCATGTTTGTTTTCTCAATGAAGCTCATAGAAGTTCATAGGGAGATGATTTATAAGGAGTATTCCTCCCAGTCATCTGGGATAGACTTATTAGGAGGGGATTAGGATGATTAACTTACCCTAACATTTAATTAAAGCAAGTGATGACTGAATCTAGCCTGCAAAACTCTCTTAAACACATTAACAATATTTGGCTAGGTATATTTATAGCAGAGCCAATGCTTGGCTCCTGGTGGTCTTTTAAATAAAACACCAAACTTTCTTTTCCCTCATGGTAGACACTCTTAACAAGGAAAAATGTGAGCCAGTGAGAAGGACATAAATGTATCATTCTGTGGTCCTTGTTTTAGGGGCCATGTACTACTTGATTTCTATTAGGAATATAAATTTTGTTCATGAATTTGCCTTAAATATACTATGCCATAGGCACTTCAGGGCAGAGTTAAGAATACCTTATGGAGATCAGCAGTAGTAAGGTCAAAGCTATAGGTATCACCTGACACACTGGAAACAGGAGATCTCCTCTGAAATTGACAGAGGTCAGGTCAAAGCTCCAAAACTATTGTGTAATCACTGGAGGAGAGGGGTTATTTTCAAAGGCTACAATAAAATTAGTCATTTATTGTAGTTGACTGGTGTCACAGTTAATGTCCTTTAGAAATTATAAGATCTATGTCCCGAGTTGTTTCAGTCTCCTATTTTCCTGTTCCTTTGAAGTACTCTTTCCTGTTACAGTTTGAATATTCCATGTTAACTCTTTTAGTATTTTTACTATAAAGAGCCTTATTACTTATAGCTTTTCTTCATTAAATTTAAGAATGGACTGGCTCACAGAATTTTGCTTTTTATTTGAAATTGTATTTTTAAAAGTAATAACAAAAATAAAAACTTCACTTTAATAAAACAGGTATGTATGGTTTGTAGAAACACAAATTGATGTTTGGTGGTTTCCTTTAAATCAAAAGGAGCAAACCCAGGGAAATAGTCACAATACTGTGACAAGAATAGTAGAATTCTAGAACCAGGAGCCCTACTGTGTGCTGTATGAACCTCACTGGGTATAAGATTAAGAGGTAGGTCTGCTCTATTGACACAGCTTGATACAGAGGTCTTCATTTTGCAGGTGAAGTCTACATGTCAATTCAGGTGAAGTTAC